>CM042865.1:11147490-11299990 GCA_023658055.1 Thaleichthys pacificus
CTGTGCAGAGTCAGTCTGGGAGGGGGTCAGCAGGCCAGCTCTCTCTGTGCAGAGTCAGTCTGGGAGGGGGTCAGCAGCCCAGCTCTCCCTGTGCAGAGTCAGTCTGGGAGGGGGGTCCAGCAGGCCAGCTCTCTCTCTGTGCAGAGTCAGTCTGGAGGGGGTCAGAAGCCCAGCTCTCCCTCTGCAAGAGTTCAGTCTGGGAGGGGGTCAGCAGGCCAGCTCTCCCTGTGCAGAGTCAGTCTGGGAGGGGGTCAGCAGGCCAGCACTCCCTCTGCCAGAGTCAGTCTGGGAGGGGGTCAGCAGCCCAGCTCTCCCTGTGCAGAGGCAGTCTGGGAGGGGGTCAGCAGCCCAGCTCTCCCTGTGCAGAGGCAGTCTGGGAGGGGGTCAGCAGGCCAGCACTCCCTCTGCAGAGTCAGTCTGGGAGGGGGTCAGCAGCCCAGCTCTCCCTGTGCAGAGGCAGTCTGGGAGGGGGTCAGCAGCCCAGCTCTCCCTGTGCAGAGGCAGTCTGGGAGGGGGTCAGCAGGCCAGCTCTCCCTCTGCAGGAGTCAGTCTGGGAGGGGGTCAGCAGGCTGAGGTGTGTTGAAACAGCGGACTCCCCCAGCTAGGAGCCTCTGAATGGGCCTCCACACACACACACACACATATACACACACACACACACAATACGGATACACGCCCCCCATCGAGCCCCCCTCCCCATGATCACGTCGGGACAGCGGGTGGAGGAATGAGGAACACTTACCCAGGGTACCACAGGGTTTGTTCTTGTAGGTGCAGATGTCGTACCTGTGGGCAGAACAGGGACACAGATGTCAGATGTTGCTAGGACTTTAACCGTGAACCCTGGTGTGTACAGTGAATATGTTCAGATTCTGTTGTTTTCCATCCTTGTTCTACCTTTCCAGACAGTCCAGATAATCGCCACGGTGACCTTTCACAAGCCGCTACGGGAGAGAACTCTGACTCCAGAAACTTCCACCCCAGAACCCATTATGGGGGTTTAGCTCAAACTTGGCGCCCTCTGACTAAGACCCGCGTCCTAAATGTCAAGCGGCTAACACTCTCAGCACCCAGGCGTCCAGCGCGCAACACAGCCCCGCTCCTCCCCTCTCTCCCCCCACACCCTCTCTCATAATCCAATATGACAAAGGAAAAAAAAAACTCTGTCGGAGAAAGAAAAGGACCACCGTACGTTTCAAACCAATGATCCAATCATTCGTAAAGCTTTTAATCTATTAAAAAACCCCAAGGACGCCCGCAAATTCAATTTCGCTCCGTCTCTCCACCGCTGCCCTCCTCCTCACCTCCCCCCCCCTCCCCCCCTCCCCTCCCACCCTCCCCTCCCAGATGGACCGCGTCCAAACCAGTGAGGTACGGTCTCCGGGACAACCAGACCCGACCTCATTTGGAACATCTATTTATTTTGATTTACTTTCTTTAATTTCCCCCTGTGTCTTCTCAAACATGACGGGGGCCGGGTTCCAAATGAGCCACCGCGACCTCCAACCCTCCGCGTTAGCGCACAGCCTAATAAAGTCACAGCGCCGCGGACGGGGTATCCGCTCGCCCCCGGGGAGAGAGAGAGAGAGAGAGAGCGAGAGAGTTTGAGCTCACTGAACAAACAACACTTGGAGGATAAGGAACCATCGGAAAGGACTGGAAGGATAAGGACAAGTCTGAGCGCTCGGCGTGGCAGCGGGGGACGCGTCGCGCCCCGCGTCATCGACGCTCGCCGGGTGAGGACGGCGTGGACGTCTACTCCTTCAGTGTGTGACCGCCACCGCGGGAGCCACGGCGACCGTCGCCGTGACAACGTGTTGACAAGGACGCAGAGGGACCGAGCTGTCCTGGGGCCGGGCTGGTCGTTCTAACGCGGGGATGTCTAGTCCGCGGTCGCTGATACAGGGTGAGGCACACTGGGGGTGTTGTTCAGGCCAAAACGCTTTGATCCCGATTGGATGATCACATTATTTCGAACGTCTCTATTGGCTTTCCCTTGAGTCGACGCATCAAGTAGGGACACACACACACGCACACACAAACCCTGGGCCCGGTAAAAAGCGAGTTCAAGCAATACAAATAACAAACTTGCACACCTTCGTCCATACACACTTAAACAGCCACAGCGCTGCACAGAAGATATACTGAACATCTTCCTGAGCTGAATAGCAATGGGTTCCCCCATCAAACAGAATCATCGTAAAAAATCCTTTGGAATCTTATTATAGTCGCAGGGTATCATTATCATTTCATATAGTCATAGATGAAATACCCACGCACAATAAATGTCTGCAGACAGGAGCGTTGCTAGCACAAACAGTCCTAAAATCTGCTGTGCTCCCTCTTTAAGGTAGCATTCCACCATGGAACCATGGAGTGTTCTTCCAGACATGTGGTTAATAACAGCTTCCTGGGTCCACCAGCAGCTATTTATACTTTGTCTAATGTCCGCATCCTAGGGTTCCAACGGCGCTTTCCCCCGACAGCTTGTTGTCTCGTTACATCAGGGCCTGATCGTCTCCGAAACGCCGTCCTCTATCCCTTCTCCCTCCGTCGGTCAGACGAACGCCGCAGTCGTCTTCCTTCGCGGCCACGATGAAAGAAGCCGGAGGAATGGGGGGGGATTTTTTGTTCGCGGACAGGCAGCAGGCAGCTACTGCGGTTGTTAGGGAGTCAGATGGCTGAGCGGTGAGGGAGTCGGGCTAGTAATCAGAAGGTCGCTGGTTCGATTCCCCGGCCGTGTCAAATGACGTTGTGTCCTTGGGCAAGGCACTTCACCCTACTTGCTTCGGGGGGGAATGTCCCTGTACTTACTGTAAGTCGCTCTGGATAAGAGCGTCTGCTAAATGACTAATGTAACGTAAATGTTAGACAGCCTGTTTGTTGCAGAGCCAGAGAGTCAACAGCAGGCTTTACCCCGTGTCAATCACAGGCCTGCTGTCTCCTCTCCAGAAAAAACAAGCAGGGGGGAATATATACTTTAGTTGCTAGGTTACGTAGGCCAAAATAACACAGGCAACAATGAAGTCAATTCCAGGTAATGACCGTGTTTTTTTGCCGCGGCCGTTGTCGACGCCCATTAATTGTGGGGCCGAGAGGTACGGTCGAGACGTCTCTTCACCTTCTCATTCTCTTCACGCGGAACATCAGAGGTTGCCTGGAGACCAGTAAAGGAAGTGATGTATGGGTTTCAGCACAGGCCCCCCCGGTACACAATCGAAGCACTGTTAGGAAAAGGAGGGGTTTCGAATCCGAGCCGCACGTTTGAAGTGGAAACTTGCGTAAACCCTGATTACTTGTTGTTGTTGTTGTTGTTGTTGATTATTGTTGGCAGTGAGGCTAGCGGGGGGGGGGGGGGGGGGGAGGGGTGGGGGGAGGGGGTGGGGGGAGGGGGTGGGGGAGCACTCACCGGGTTATGAGAACCGCGTTGTCATGGTGAGCCATGCCGTTCTCCGGGATGCTGTTTCCTTCTCCGTGTTGAGAGAGGATGGACTTTTGCCACTTGCAGAAGCTGTCCAGGGACTTGTCGGCATGGTGGTTGATCTCCAGGTTGGGCTGGGATACAGATCAGCAGAGTCACCTCAGCGCACACACACACACACCACACACACCACACACACCACACACACACACACACCACACACCACACACACACACACACCACACACACACACACACACACACCACACACACACACACACACACACAGCCCTGCACACTCCCTCGGGACTCAGTCATCCGGTGGCTCGCCGGACTAATGCGTGCACCATGGAGGCCTGGGTTCGAATCCATCCAGGCCCTTTACCATGTGTCATTCTGTCTCTCTCCACACTTCCTGCCCTCTCCAAACACACCATAAATAATAAAGGCCGAAATGCCGCTGAAAATATATATTAAAAAAGACTGACCAAACCGTCCGTATCTAGTTTCGATAAACTGTAGCAGTGAGAGTCCGCAAAACATTGTTTGCCTTTATAACGATATGGTTGTGGATTCTTCCGTGTTCGTTTTTTTTTGTGTGTTAGTGAGAGATAGAGACCAATGGCAGTGAAAGATTGAAAGACTGTGTGTGTGTGTGTGTGTGTGTGTGTGTGTGTGTGTGTGTCCAGAGAGAGATCCACTCACCTGATCTTCAGTTAGCACAATCAACCTGGTTACAATAATGTTCACAACGTTTCCTAGACTGGCATCACGGTAAAGTTTGGCAACCTGACCTCCAGAAAAGAAAAAAACACACAAAGTCAGACAAATTGTGTCCATGAGTGTGTCCAAACACTGGACAGGTCACACACACACACACACACACACAAATACCAAACAACATTCCAGTCATCACAAGGACACAAAAAGTCGAAAGTCAAAAAGCAGGATCAAACTTACAATATTCATCACAGACAGGATGTAGGGTTCTATGTCTTTGCGTCCATGGTAACCGACCATCATTTTGTCGGCGACCACCAGAGTCTCGACGAAGCGCTCGGTGCTGACGGAACGCTTCTGCCTGCGCCCGCGGCCAGACTCGCTGCCGTTGCCGGGGGCGACGGGGGGCGGGGGGCAGGGGGCTGAACGGCCAAGGTTTCTGTTTTTTTGTGAAGTCTGTGAACGACAAAGATACCAGACGCAAGACTGTGTTAGTTGTGACAACAAAAAAAGTTTTAAAATCTGCTTGCTATGTTGTTGTACACCATTCTAAATAGGCTGTGATCAAATCTAGCAATGACACACAATCAGTTAGGGACTGTACATGAAACTGACAGTCATGACTGTGACATCATCATCAACACAATTTGACACTGTGAAAGACTTAAACGTAGCTGATTGCTTTGGCTGTTATCGACATCAAAATCATCGCATTCCTAAATCCACACGACACGATGGTTATCGCTCACACACTCCGTTTGAAGACAGGAACAGTGAGTGTGTGAGCAGCGCACACTCACTGTGTGTCGCAGCGCCTCTGAACCTGAGGCTGAAGGCAGCTTTATGGATCAGAGGCTCTGGGACGGGGCTGAAGACAGGGCATGTTGGGACCTGCCGCTCTGGGCTGAGAGATGGTCTGCCTCGCTCTCCCAGGCTAACGATACTACTGTTCAGGGAGTCAGGTGGCTGAGCGGTGAGGGAGTTGGGCTAGTAATCAGAAGGTTGCTGGTTCGATTCCCCGGCAGTGCAATTCTCCAGCTCCTCAAATCTCAAGCTATGACAGTACATTACATTTAGTCATTTAGCAGACGCTCTTATCCAGAGCGACTTACAGTAAGTTCAGGGACATTCCCCCCGAGGCAAGTAGGGTGAAGTGCCTTTCCCAAGGGCACAACGTCATTTGGCACGGCCAGGAATCGAACCAGCAACCTTCTGATTACTAGCCCGATTCCCTAACCGCTCAGCCACCTGACTCCCACCTGACACCAGCCTCAAGCCCAACCAGGAAGGAAGTTCACCAACCTGAGGTCCCACAGCCGTACTCCTGGCTGTGGTCTTGTGGCGACGGGATGGAAGACTTTTTATAAATAACATGCTGCTGTGCCTCTTCCAGGTCCCACGAACTGGACGTCGTAGAAGATCTATTCTTTAACGGCTCTATTATATACTGCTCTTCTTCTGTGGTGATAACGCCATGCTTGTTGAAAAACAAGAACATTAAACGAGAAGTTATGACCAGAGACAACGTAGAACATCACAGGAAACAGTACAGAGTTGCTCAAACTGTAATGTCAGCGTCTTAATAATAAATGTCAAGTTAATACATTAAAACCGCTCACGGAACACTATTCACGCATTATGCTATTACGGAATTGCATTTGACAAACGTTCCTTATGATGTTCATTATAACAACCTACTGCATTACTAAAGCGTATCATGAACCAGACCGAACGTTTTTCGCACCACAGGTAATAAAAGTTAAACGATTGCAATCCTAAGAGGTAATAGTTTCAACTCCAAGTCACGTTGCAGCGCGTATATCTCCTATCTCCCCGTGTTGCAGTTGAAAGCACCCCACACTCTGAAGCAATTTGATAAATCATGTTATAACAACCAATTACACCAAGAACAACACTATAATTACTGGGCCTTCGACCAAAGAACACAGTGATCTGCCTTGTACACCCCCTTTATAATATATATTGAAAAAGTACTTTAAAATGTGTTTATAGAAAACATTGGCAGGTTGTGTTGGTACATAAAACCCACAATGAAACCAGTTAAAAAAGCCCAAACTGGCACACAACCACAACAAATTCATATTTGATCAAAAAAAACCTCACGCTGATGTCAAGATATCAGTGTCTGGCAACTCGTGAGATTAAAACAGAGATTCATTTTGGTTATGTCCATTTTTGGTACTATTAAAACCGTCTGAGGCTAAGCAGACCTAATGCTAATTCAATTTATGATACTCCTGCTCAGAGTTTGCCAATTCGCTTGGCGGCAACGACAGTGATGCATGTTTTTCTCCACATGATTGCAATTGGCAGAAAGAAACAGGGCTTTTTCCTTGTTTTGAAATTCAAAGTAAGCGGAATAAGAGTTTTCCAAACGCTTCCAAGTCTGTAGTTGACTGAGGTCCTGGCCAGTTGTTAAGAGTCAGACTCTAATAGCCTGGGGAACAATGCCTCTGACTCAGTAATTAGCTGCCTTGTTAAGGGCTTTTAGAAAGGCAAACATATTAAGTTTCTCTACACACTGAACACAGATGCCAAACCTTACTTTATCCCTGACCTCTCCTATCTATACAGTGGAGGTGAACGTAAACACAGTCACACCACATCCTCACAAGTCTTTTAGGAGCACTTGTGCTCTGCTATTGAGGACACGGCCATTTAAGGGGAACGGGAGACGCTTCCCTAAACAAAGAGATGGTCGGGACTGTTTAGTAGACAACAACAACACACCCTGATTGCTGTCGGCCTCAGGACACGGAGCAACCTAAGCGTCTGTTTGTCCTCTGCAAACGCTGTGAAGGGAGAGAGCTTCTCTGAAGAAGATCTTATCGAGAGTTTTCCCCTCTCCTCGGATCACCTTACCCCACACTGAGACACAGCCACCGTGCCATGTGGATCGGGGCCAAAATGCTATTTAGCAAACTACACGTGGTCTAATCCTCTGACATTAGGTCCAAGGGATTGTCTGAGGTAAGCACTGCAGAGTCTTCTCATTAACTGCTGATTCATGAGATAACCCGAGGCAGACAAAGCAGAGAGACTATGCTTCCCTCAGCAACACAAATCCTGACCTCCTTAGGTGTCCCTACACCTACACTTCCAGTTCACATTCCGCATATACAACAGTGTTGCTCACACACACCGCAGGAGACATTATTGATCCGTTTCTTTTCGAACACGGCGCGAAGTTTAACCCCATGACGAAGCAGGCGCGAACACGGCGCGAAGTTTAACCCCCATGACGAAGCAGGGTGCCCTACTTGTAAAGTCGTCTTCTTAACCCCCCCCCCCCTCCCCACCCCCCACCCCCAACCTCCTCCTCCAACATCTTAGACGGCCCACACGCAGGCACTCGCACACACACACACACAAACAGGATCCCGTTAAACTTACCAAGCCCTTGCAGTTGCTGAGCGCCACTGTGGTGGTGCTGAACTGACTCTGCAGGAAGCCCACATAGTGGCAGTTGTCCAGCATGTCGTGCCTCCACTCCAGTCCCTCCCTCCCCCAGTACTCCACAGTGAAGTGTTTGGACACCAGATGGGGGGTGCGCGTCAGATTCAGGTGAAAGTGCTTCCCGTAGGCCGACAGCCTGTAGAAGAGGTGGGTCTCTGAGGAGGGGTGGGGGTCGGGGTCGGGGTGGAGGCCGGGGTGGGGGTCGGAGGCGGGGTCGGCCACGCCTCGTCGCCGTCGACCCGGGCGATGGTGCTTCACAGTGTAGCTGAGGAACTTGCCGTTCTCGTCCACCCGTACGGGCACCGTGAGCTGGTAGTGCTCCAGGTAGGACAAGAACTCCTCTTTTACCCCAAACAAAGATGGAGGACGGACACGATGGGAGAAGGGCGAGAGAGAGAGAGAGAGAGAGAGAGAGAGAGAGAGAGAGAGAGAGAGAGAGAGAGGGTGAGGGAGAGGGTGAGGGAGAGGGTGAGGGAGAGGGAGAGGGAGAGAGAGAGAGAGAGAGAGAGAGAGAGAGAGAGAGAGAGATAGAGAGAGAGAGAGAGAGAGAGAGAGAGAGAGAGAGAGAGAGAGAGAGAGAGATGCAGAGGACATATTTTCAGTTTGTGTTGCGTTCAAGTCATCGGGATTTCTATCAATGACAGGCATTCAAAACTACCACTACATAATCAGTAAATTGCCAGACCTGTTCTTGTGAGCTTGTAGCTCGGTGAGTCGGCACATCTTTACAAGGTTCGGACTGGGTTATTACTCGTGAAAACCACACGCACAAGGCCACGTTCACAAAACACATACATTTCCGTACGACCAGTGGCATTTACAGAGCAGAGACATGACCTCACACTGTTCCAAAACACCTGAGGTCATCGTGTTTACAGTGGGTCGGTCAATCCCATTAGAAAACAGCAAAGACACCACAGGTGGTACGGGCTCTCCCAGACCCCAGAGGCTGCCTGGCACCTGCCTCACCTCGGAGAGAACCCCCCCACCCCCCCAAGAAGGGGGGGCAGGGGAGAGAGGTGGGGGGGGGGGGGGGGGGGGCGATCCTACCTTGAGAGTTGTGAGAAAGTCTGTCGACGCTCTGAAATTCCGTAGCAGCCATGGCGACCAGGCTCATTATCCAAGTCAGTGTCTTCCACAAAATTTCCATAATTCAGATAACGATCTGACATGGGGTTGGGGAGGGGTACGGGAGAGGGGTGAGGGGGGGGAGGGAGGGAGAGAAGGGGGCGCTACAGGCGGGTTAGAAGCGCACGATCAGCACCACGCCGCACCATAACAGGCCCATGGTTGACGTCCTCACGGTGAAACAGCCTCGCGTCTTTTAGCAGCTCATCGAGGGGCTCAGATTTCTCCGGAAAGCGGACACCTCCAGACTTGTGTGCTGGGTGCCCTTGAGCTCATGTCAACAACTCACAGGCTGCGCTAGAATCCATCGGTCAGTCGCTTCAAGTATAACTCCAAAGCAGTGGATCTATATTGGAAGCTTGTCTTGGGCTATCCATCTGCAGACCTATAAAGGAATGGTTGCCATGGTGAATCAGTAGGATATACCGAAACAATATGCGGTTTTATCGGATGAGGTATGCTTATTTTAAAGTGGTTAAACTCACATTCTTAAGTGAACTGGGTTAGTGGGTTTTGACATTGCACAGCGATAGAAAACAATCCAAAATAAACAGCAAGTCACAACCACAAGCATAAAAAAAAGAAAGTAAAAAAAAAAAGACTTTGAAAACAGTTTGTGCCGCAAGCACCCTCAGTCATCACTACACCTGGATTCGGCAAGTTATGTCATTTGAAGATCATTTCGCACTTGAGACACTAAAGCCAGAAGCAAGCCTGGTAGATTGTACAAAATTCAGCAAGTGCTGATTTCCATGATTTAAATCACATAGTAGCCTATATGCTGTCAATTAAATGCCTGGTGACACCTTTCTACTACGTCAACAGTGTAACGGTATTAGGTTAAAGGCTCTTTAATGAACATCTATATGCTGCATATAACCAGACAGGAGCGCTAAATCGACTTGGCCACTCAGTCTGGCCCAGACTGTTGGCACCCGGCCCAAATGCATTACACCGGCTGCTCAAATAAAACAAGTGAGTTTTCACTACCACTACAATCGTAGTAATGGATATGCAATTCAACATCGTCTCATAACGTTGCCACAATGTTTCAGAACCAAGGCTTGATACGAATATGGAACTAATTCATTATCCCGGCGTAACACGATGGTTCTGTTTAGTTTCTCGGGACAAACCGACAGACAGACCAGATGTGGTCTGCCGGTAATAAATAACTGTTCCTGCGAGTTGCCATACACCACTATATTCTTCCAGATCGAATATACATACAACTACCAGGCTTTAACGCTATGCAGACGATAAGAATATGCTTCGGTGTCTCTCTATTAACCCTCATTTCTTTTAGTGAAGTGTCACAAGATATTTTTTACTTAGAATAGATTGCTTAGGGAAAGATGGGCTATTTACATAAATATTACAGGCAGACTATATGCTATAGGACAAAAAAAACAATATTTAAACGAGACAGATATAACGCCGCGGTCTCTACAGTGGTTAAGAACAGTGATAGATAGTTACCGTGTTCATCTTCATTGTCAGCTGTAGTACCCAACTGTGTAAAGAAGACTTCACTAAAGACAATAGGATTTCTTCAGCACAGAAGTTTCGTTCAGCTGTCCATCTCCTTTTGGTTTAATACAGTCTCTGAAACTTCTGAAGTTTCTTTCGCCTTCAGAAAAACAGAGACTGTCTCTCAGACAACTGTCTTGGCAAAAAAAAAAAAAAAAAAAAAAAAAAAAACTATTTCAGCATGTTAAATTTTGGACTTACTCCAAGGACCTAGTTCAGAACTTCTCTGTTCATTTAAAACGCTAGACTTGGAGTTTACTTAGTTGATCGTTTATATGTTGCAGGTAGGATCAACACAGCAAAATATTACCAGCCAAGAATAGTGCATGCAACACAGCTAAGTTGAGTTGAAGTAGCTTCCCTCCATAGACTTTACCCGGTCTGTACCATAGTCAAGTTCCGAGCTGCTTCAAATTGGCAGCTTTTTCAGCCTGGGAGGTTCAGCCGTTCAGCTGACGTCATGCAGATGTGCCTCAGCTGTGCGCATGTTCCGTTCTAGCGTGCTGAGGGATTTCTGAATACAGGGTGCCTGCACACCAACCCAAAGTGTAACATCATTAGTTAATTTAGTCTGCTCTGTGCAGATCTGGTTCAGGATATTTTGGTTATGAGTATGCTATTTGTACTAGCCTAGGTTTTAGACCAAGTTGGACGTTTAATAAAAGCACACATCACCGAAATTGTCTACGACATGAAATCTGTAGAACATCACTCTAATTGCTGAAATAGGCCACATAACCACCTTGTTGGGTTACAGCCATTGCAGCTATGTTAAACTATACAAAAACGGAACTGTTTAAATAGCTTTTTATATTAAAGAGCATAGGGCCTACTAATTGGTGTATAGACGTACCTGGTGCTGTTTCGCCACCCAAAACAGTCCAGCTAATAAAAAAAATTGTATCTCAGGTTGTCTGTCAAAAAACTTCGTGATTCTAAACACTACCGCCACATTAAGCGTTTTAAGAGATTATTCTCAAGAATATTCCCTTGGTATTTGCGACATCGTGTGCGTGACAACTGTATTGCAGTTACTCACCGGCAAATGTTCAAGACATGTGCCGCCCAACGCATGCACTACACTGAAGAAGATTAATTGTAAATCTACTGTAAAATTGTGATGACATTTCTGTGTGCCTCAAAACATCAATATGTCCCACGCTTTTAGCATGTGACGTAAAACAGGGTTGAAAATGGAACGTGTTGGTTTATTCTGCTTGGTAATTTTCTTGGTTGTTCCAGTGGCGAAAATCTGCTATCAATTTTGGGGGGGGACAATTCTATGACATTTTCTCAAGAGAAATTCCTGAGGGGGACACCAAAATTACTGCTGTAACACATAGCCTACATTGTAATATGTTAAATGTATATTATTAATATTATTTAAATTGCCTTATATTTACAGTGATTTATTGGGGGGGACAAATCCTATTTTTCCCAGGATGTCCCCCCCTGGGATTTCCACCTATGGGTTGTTCCATAGTGGGACATAATTGTTGGTGAGGCTGTAGCCCAACCAAGACATACTCTGCCTCCTCCCATGCAGCCATGAAGGACTTTAACCATGGTACCCATCAACACAAATCATGAGGCTGCACTGACCTTTGAAAGACCTTTGTTGACAGAAAGGGAGAGGTTTCCCAAACTGATAGGCTATTCTATATTCTTTCTCTCTCTCTCTCTCTCTCTCTCTCTCTCTCTCTCTCTCTCTCTCTCTCTCTCTCTCTCTCTCTCTCTCTCTCTCTCTCTCTCTCTCTCTCTCTCTCTCTCTCTGTCTCCCTCTCCCTCTCCCTCTCCTCTCCCTCACCCTCTCCCTCTCCCTCACCCTCACCCTCACCCTCTCTCTCACTTCTTATGGGTTGAGTGGCTTAGGTTGTGGGTGCACGTGGATTGGGCAATAAACCTTCCGATAAACCACACACCAAAGAGAACAGACCTGGGCATTATTGTTTAACAATACTGTCAATAATGTCAGTTATTAGCAAGGAACTACACTGTAATTGTACATTTTGACATACACACTAATGTTCCTGTGTATGTTGTTGACCTCTCTTTCTTGTCGATAGGCAATAAACATTGCTAAACTTGGAGGAATTTCTAAGGGTAGTTAAGTATATGGTCACATCAATCACCTGGTGCGGTTTCCAGTCACAAGAATAAATACTACAGTATATAAGGGGTTGACTGGAATCCCACCTCAAACTACACTTCGCTAGTATCATCCTGTTCACATCGTTCCTTCAACCTGCTGAACTAACTGGTAAGATTTTCTTTTCAAGTATAATTTATGGAAATGCCATTTCAAAAGCAAGCAATGTTTCCTTGAATGTTTACACAGTTTGACCACGGAGAAGAACATAATACAGTATTACTGCAGTTAGAACCTTTTAACACTTTATAAGAGGACTTTTATAGGATTTTCTTTTTAATTTTACTTCTCATTTTATAGTGTGCCCTTTACTGTGTCGGAAATCTTAGGGTGTTACAAGGATTTAGAAGGATTTATTGTAAAATTAGGAATGATTTTAGGACTAGGAAATATTGTCGATTTTTGTTGTATTTAAATAATGAATGGCATGTGGTGGTCCATACAGAAGTCATGGCTGTTACCCAGCAACCACAGAGCTATGCACGCTCTGAGTTCCAAACTGGACTTCTGGACTGCTGCAGTGACTGTGGCACAAGTAAGGATATGTCTTCAAAGATTTCAACATAGTATTTCTGTTCACCTATGAATCAATATAACCATGTTGTACAAACATTGTTTATAGCCTTCATATTATCTCTCTATCTCTCTCTGTTTCTCTTTCACTCTCTGTCTCTGTCACATACGCACTTCTTAAGGGTTGGGTGGTTTATGTTGTGGAAATACCTGAATTGGGCAATAAACCTACCTATAAACCTACTCAGATGACATTTGTATCAAGTAACAGGAAGAACAAAGAGCACTGACCTGGGCATCAACAGAAATTATTGTTCTCATTTCTTTAAAAATATTGTTTAACAATGATGTCAATAATTATAATTCTCTCTCCCTCTCTCTCTCTCTCTCTCTCTCTCTCTCCCTCTGTCTCTCTATCTGTCCCTCTGTCTCTCTCCCTCTCTCTCTCTCCCTCTGTCTCGCTCTCTCTCTCCCTGTCTCTCTATCTGTCCCTCTGTCCCTCTCTCCCTCTGTCTCTCTCCCTCTGTCTCTGTCTCTCTCCCTCTCCCTCTCTGTCTCTCTCCCTCTGTCTCTCTCTCTCTCTCTCTCCCTGTCTCTCTCCCTCTCCCTCTGTCTCTCTGTCTCTCTCCCTCTGTCTCTCTCCCTCTCCCTCTGTCTCTCTCCCTCTGTCTCTCTGTCTCTCAGTGTGTTATGGATGTTTCTGTTTCCCGTGTCTGGGCTGTTCCATAGCCAGTGACATGGACGAGTGCTGCTTGTGTGGCATAAGCACGGCCATACGCAGCGTATACAGGACCAGATACAACATTGAAGTAAGTGCGCTACAGCAGGCTGGCAGGCGTGGATGATAGCTTCATCGTGATTCATGTTGGTAAAATCCTTCTGTATGATGAATAGGATATCGAGTGAATGACAAAACAACTCTTGAACTCTGTATGGGACTAACTGACTGTTCTGGTGTTGCAGGGGTCTCTGTGTAGTGATTACATGGCCGGGATGTGTTGTTTGGTGTGTGCTACCTGTCAGCTGAAGAGAGACATAGACAGGCGCAAGGATCAGGGGATCTTCTAAACGTTGGTCTGTGCGCACCTTGGCAGCAATGGATGATTAATTAGAACTGCCTCGTACGAGCACACACATGACATTATCTAAAGAATCTCTTCCACACACAAACGACCCTACACCCACTGATATCCAAACATCCACACCTTAACAGACGATACCCACACCCCTAAAAGATCAATAGATTGGGTTGACTTTGTATGTGAGGGGTTGGTGTTGAAACAGGTGAAATGGAGTAACCTGATGACTGTAACCTGATGTCCTCTGTCTATATGTTTACTCATGAAGCGGCGTGAAAGATGAGCTGTACTAGGACTTTGTATGTTAACATCTCTGCTCTAAATGACTCAATACATCCTTTCCAGATCCGAATGTGGGTAGCACTGATTTCTGCAGATCAATTATTAATGACAATGACATTATAATAAAATCAGAGAAATGTTGACTCCGCCAAACAGGTGTGCTGTTGTTTTTCCATGCATACATGCAAATATTAAGAAGTTAATAAAGAATATTGTCGATACAAATATGAATTCCGATTATGAATACTGATTTTATGATGTTTTTTTTGTTCCATTCAAGAACATATGAAGTAGGAGAAGGGATATACCGTGTTTATTGGTCTTGGTGAAATGATTCCATGTTACATTTGTATTCCCTCAGTAGTGTTGTTTTTGGCGGCCTGTTTTAATTTTAGTTTTAGTCTAGTCTTTGTGTCAAGCTGTCATTTAGTTTGTATTAGTTTTAGTCACTGTTCATACTCTTTTTAGTCTAGTCAAGTTTTAGTCGACTAAAAGTCTGAGCATTTTAGTCTTATTTTAGTCAGACTTATCCATGACTATTTTCGTCTAGTTTTAGTCGACGAAAACTGATGTCTAGTTTAAGTCAATGAAAATTGTATTTTAGTGTCTTTTTAATCAAAACATAAGTAGTCTAAGCAGTAGTCTCAGGAGGCATGTTAATGCCAAAACCATTTGTTTAATGTATTCGTCTAGATAGAATAAGGTATTCAAAGTCATGTTGTTGATGCCAAATTCAGTTCATTGTGATTGCTATGTGAATGACAACTAGCTACAGTATTTGGCCAACAAGGGATGCTTAGTACACATGCAGTCAGTCAGGTAGGAAATAAGAACCCACTTTACACTGTCTCATACAAATACACACGCACACACACAGTACACACACTAGTCACACATGGTAACCCACTTTACACTCTCTCACAAACAAACACACATACGCTAGTCACACACGTTTGTCTCAGACTCTCAGTGCAACGATATTGCATTATACATTTAATTATAGTCATCGTCACATGACCAGCATTTACGTTGCGTCTCGTCTCGTTTTCGTCACTTGATAAAGGTTCGTTGACGACGATATTTAGTCATAATTTTCGTTGACGAAAGCAACGCTATCCCTCAGCAGACATCTTTTATAGGGAAAGAAAATACAGTAGAAGATCAAGGATCAGTAATCCAGTCCTAAACAAACACACACACATACACACAACCAGAGGAAACTAAGGAGCACCTAACCTGTTGTTCAATAGAGTGTGGGGAGAACTTTGGTTAGATAGAGTGAAGCAATATATTGTTTAATTTGAAGGCTATCCTGGGAAGGGAAATAAAGCAGACAGTCAAAATGCTGATGACATCTGTACTACTCGTTCTCTCGCTATCCTCACTTGCTTGTAAGTATGTTCTTCTTTAATAACAGAAATATACAATTAATTCACCATGTATGGATTACTTGATCTATTTTATATTGAAGTGACCAACATTGTTTTTTAAACAGATGTGCAGGGGACGAACAACAAAAAGGTATATCTAGCTAAGCTAACGCATGACAGTTTACAGAACATGGGACATATTTGAGTGTAATCTCTTCGTCTTGTCTATATTTTTAGGCTTCGTGCTACAATTACCAAGTGCCTGGATGTCCTTTCAACTTTGCGCCCGTGTGTGGTTCTAACGGAGTGACGTACGCTAATGAGTGCGCGCTCTGTGAAGCGATACGGTTAGCTTCATTCTAGCCCTTTGCACAACCTACATGTAAATCAATGTGTAACTTTATATTCATTTACTGCAAATTGAAAAAGTATTTATACATTATTTTATTCTACGTTGCCATTCTAGAGAAACCAGGAGGAAGATATTCATCATTAAAAATGAACCTTGTTGAAGGTCTTGGATATCGATACATAATATTGCGTTGGTCATTTCATTCTGGGTTAATAGTGTTGCACTGTGAATCCACCTATACAATTAAATGAATAAGTCATACGCAAAAATAAAATAAAAGTAATTTCAGAGTAATTAAGACCAAAACACATTCACTCAACTTCTAGTTTTTTTTTATTTCTTTGATAAGCTGATTTTAGGGTCTGAGAAAACACTTGAAAATGCAACGTAAAGAGATTGTTATACATGAGGCAACAAACACAAGGGTACACGTTGCCTACATGTCAAGTAAATTGTTCTGGAACACCAAAGTCTTCATTCAGTTTACATCAAATCAAGAAATACACAAGATAGTAACATCTTGATGAATGTGCATGGGTTCAATCGTTCAAGCCACAAGGAAATCCTATCAAGACCAATGAAAAACTTCCAAACATAAACATACAGTATCGCCTCTCAAGAGTCAAGAGTAACAAGCTAGCAGACTAATGTGACCGGACCCCCACCTACAGATGGGATGCCGGTCTCCCGCACTGTCATGTTCACATCGATCACGGTCAAAGGTCAAAAAGGTCCAAGGTCAGAGATGAGTGGAGTGACAGATGATCCACGTTTCATGTCCTTGTGTGAATGGAGTAAAAGAACGCACACATATCACCAGCGCACCAGACCCAGAACATCCTAGGAGAGTAGTGGAGGGCTTTCCTGGAGACCACGGCTCGTTGAGGCTTCAGTAACCTACACATTGAGCCTGAACAAGGTGGAGGGGGTGAGGTGGAGGGTGGAGGGGGTGAGGTGGAGGGTGGAGGGGGTGAGGTGGAGGCAAGTGGGAGGGTGTCATGGGTATATTAGTAATCTGGGGGGCGGGGGGTGTTACTCGATAACATTCACATGGGTGAAGATGAAAACGAAGGGCAGATTAGGACTGATGACAAACAGGAATTAGAAGGATCTTCCAGGGATGTTTATTGGGTCATCTGGGCTTCCATAGCCTTGTGCGGTCCACTCTGGAGCAGCCGTAGTAATCTTCTCTAGGAGGTTGTTGACTTGAAAGCAGAGAGACTGGATCTGCTTGTCCCAGGTGGGGAGGGGCTCTCGTGCTGCAAACGAGAACAAAAAAGTCAGGAAGACAAAGAATAAAAGAAGATTCCTGAATATTCCCTCAAACTAAACCTAAATCTCCAAAAGTCTCCGCTAACAGTGAAAAGGAGAAACTTTCGATGGGAGAGAAAGAAGTTTTGAGAGGAAACGTGAACCAAAATGGCTGCCGAGTGGTGACAGCTTCTTCCTACAGTCTGACTGGACACTCGGAACCGAAAAACAAGTCCTTTGCTAATTGATCACTCACTCTCAAAGTGGACAATTCCATCAATCTGGTCTATGAAGCCATTCATACGTCCTTCTGTAATCATCTGTGAGGCGATTTTCTCAGCCTGAGGACAAAAGCACAGAGACAGAGACAGAGACAGAGATCACTAGTATCTCCATGCACAGTCCGGTATCAAACATCACAGGACAGCAAGTTGCTATCAGAGATATTCAAACCCATTCAAGGTCAATATGAGGATGAAGATGTTAGTTTGCACATTTCTACAACACGTTATTATCAATGTGGAGCCAATGTACAAAGTTTGACTGTGTTAACTATGCTTTTTTTTTTTTTTGTCACACAGCCCAATGGGTAAATATAATATAGCATCTCACTCCCGTTATAATTATCTGATTCAATCCCACTTGAATAACACATTACTGCCATCCATTGGCCCTATACATGGATTTGTTTCTTCAATGACCAAAGAATTCCAAATGTAATCTATTCTGAGGTAATTTATCTGAAATGGAACAGTGAAGATGTTAAATGGAGAACAAATTAATTATGTGCTATTAATATGCTAGTGAAAAATTATAAATGGCAAAGTGTATTGAACTTATATATATATATAAAAATTATACAAATAAAATAAAATATATATATTTGGGAGAGGAGATAATATAATATACTTGCTAATTAATCATGCTAATTATGTGGCAAAGATCAAATACAAAACATCAGTTTATTTGACTATATTTAACTGGCCATCGCACCTAAAGCATGTGACCTGTCTGTATGACTTTGTTACCACGATTTAGCACTTACCATAGAAACATGAATATTTCCTGAAGCAATCATTTACATTGTATTGTTAATATACTGTCATCCCAAAGTGTTTTCTAATCGATGTTATCATCAATGACACAAACATGTAGGTTAACTACATTCCCATACACCTTACAAAATAAGAAACTTAATCCCATGATACAAAGTTAATCTATAAATGACAATGATCTCACAATGATCCATTCCTTATCTGACCTAAACAGTTATATCTTGGTGATGTGCTAATGAGTATTAAACAAGGCTATTATAAGGGGAGTGGACATTTGGTTACTGATTGACGTCTTCAACGGAGACAAAGAGGGCACAGTGCTTTCACCGCCATTTTGAGTTCTGGATTTGGGTTTCACACCTTATTCATTAGTAAAGTAGTGATTATATTCCCTACCAGGTTGCATCTGTAACCAGGAACCTCACCATCGGGACAATCGTCCTGCACAACAACATATATGTTCAAAATACAAGCCTACTAAAAAATTCTGCTGCTGCTGCTTTTTAGACTGACAATTGAGCTTTCCTGCCAACGCTACTATGCTGTAACTTTAACCCGCTCTCTCCTGTATATGTGCAGTAGAATGCCCCCTCGATCTATGCTTTCAGCGGGAAAAAAAACACTCAAATTATCACGCAGCTAATTTTCCTTGACATGAGAAATCTTCATTAAAATGTAATTTAGTTCATTTTGTTTATTTCCTCACAGTAAGTGTTGAATACGGGCAGACATCTGGACATTATATCCTAATCAACAAACATTTTTAAATGGGCTTAACAAACAAAGGCAGAATCAAGCTAGAAAGAGCTGTTAGGGTGGAATACATGAAACTCCCTGCGGGATAAGAGTACTTCTTACCTTAGCTGGGGGGATCTCCAAGAGTGCCCCGAGCTCTTCAAACGTGATGTTATTGTAGAGTTTACTAGCAGATAACAGGTTGTGTTCGATAACCGCTCTGTCCAGAATGCTGGACCCTAAAGGGGGGGACAACACACCCACTTAACTAACAGACCTACCAATCACAACACTTGACAGAACTCCACCCTAACAATGTCAGAAATTAAATTACACACACACACAACTAATGTTTATAGTCAGATACTGTAGCCGACTGGAGTGAGGTTTATAGCGGCATGAAATGAGGTAGAGTGAGGTCAACAGCAGAGCGGAGTGAGGTAGAGTGAGGTCAACAGCAGAGCGGAGTGAGGTGGGGTGAGGTCAACAGCAGAGCGGAGTGAGGTAGAGTGAGGTCAACAGCAGACTGGAGTGAGGTAGAGTGAGGTCAACAGCAGAGCGGAGTGAGGTCGAGTGAGGTCAACAACAGACTGGAGTGAGGTAGAGTGAGGTCAGCAGCAGAGCGGAGTGAGGTGGGGTGAGGTTGTGGCTGACCATCAGCAGTGGTGGCCTTCTGGTGAGGCATCAGCATGGCAGCAAACTCCTGCAGCTGGTTCCCTCTGATGATGCGGTCCAGGTACATCTTCTCCAGGATGCCATAGGCTGCCAGTTGCTGACAGCGCTCGTCCTTGAACAGAGTGGCTAGCATGCGGGAGCGCTGCTGGCCTGAAGGAGGGGACAGGATAAGAGGAGCAGGTTTGTTTTGCAAATCCGGGTGAAGGCTTTATTTACATTTACTCATTTAGCAGACAGTTTCATCCGAAGCAAAACACAAGTAATAATAATAAATATAATAATGGATTTTATTTGTATAGCACACTTGAAAATACAAAGAGGTCTCAAGGTGCTTGTATAGTAAGTAGCCCGTAAGTAAGTATAAGTAGCCTGTATAGTAACCACAGCAGATAATCTAGGACCAGAAGGGGACAGTCCTGACGGTATTTCAGTGGTTAGCGCCCAGGAGCTTTACGTGACACGTTTAGCTAACCGGATAGATCCGATTGACTGTGTGCTGGTGGTACCTGCAGAGGCCAGTATGGTGCAGTGCAGAGCATGCTTCAGAGCCTCTAGACGCTCAGTCTCGTGGACGATGGACTTGTAGGAGAGCTCGTTGTACCTCTGTGCAGCTTCAATGAACTTCCTCCGATAGTCCAGGACTCTGGCATAGCACACCTGAGAGGAAACAAACGCATTCTTACATCCGCCCCTACGGAACAGGTACCACCCCCCACCCACCCCACCCCCCCCCACGGTCGCAGGTAGGTTTGCGGGTACCTTGTAGTGTATCTGCAGCTGTTCGTTGGTCGACTCGTTCTGGAGGAGAGAGGCTCTGTTGATGTATGCCTCGGCCTGTACCGGGTCATCGTCTTCCAAATAAAGCCGGGCGATTTTCAGATAGGTATCCAGCTTATAGTCAACGTTGTACTGCCTGGCAAGTGGCAAAGAAAACGTCATGGCAACAGACACCGTTGCAGATTTCAACGATCCACCCGCCTGACAACTTAAATTGTACTCTTTTACTGTAACTAGGAACTTACTTTTGTCCTGTTTCTAGAGGAATACCAACTAAGACCTGGGCAGCATTCCTCCAGTCTTCCTCCTTTTCATAAATGGTTGCTAAGTGCTGTCTAATTGAGGCCACCTGGAAATTAAATAATATATATGGGATTAGATCTGAATTAAAAAAACACGTCAAAGAAAACTGATAAATATAAATTTGAATACTACTTTACAGCCATGTCCAACACAATACACTGGGGCATTAAATACATTCCTTCCTACTGTCGTTTAATGTTCTTAGTAAAAATGTCACATTGCAACACTCACTTGTTCTTCAAAGGAAATAACTCTGGGCTGAATCTTCTCTAAGGTGAAGTGGTACACCGACTTGGCCGTGTTGTCGGGGAGGTTAGGGAGATGCGTGCAGAAGTCCGTGAGCAGCTGTCTGGAGATCACGAGGCTCACGTTCTCATTGACCACTGCAGGAGACGCAAGAGAAGGCCCGCATCAAGAGGATGCCGTGCTCGAGTCGGCAAAATGCTACCGCATCCAATAGCTTTTGACGAAACTTACTTGCTTCAACGAATGCTTTTAATGACTCCAGTTGCTCTGCGTCTGTAAACTGAATGGCCTTCTCCAAAATCTGTCGATATCTAAAGCGACGGAAATGGAAAGTTTAAGACTACACGAGCATGTGTATTTCAAGTGCAATGTTTTATAACAACCAATTTGATAGTGCCATTTGTTTTTGTTTATGTCCAAGTTGTAAACCCTGCTTTGGGAAGGCAATCCGGAAGGCCAGCTATCTCTGACAGCTAGCTAGCTAACCTAACTAGGCTATATCGTATGATACGTTTACTTCATTTAGGATATATTAAACCTCGGCAGACTCATGCCAATAAGCAAATAATCCACGTTCACTTAATATGGTAACTTAAAAGACAGACTTTTCTTGGACGTTTGAGTAGCTAGCTAGCTAGCTGGCTAGTGTGGCAATTCAGATAGCTAACGTTGGTGTAGCCTGGGCTAACGCTAGCTAACGTTAGCTTGATTGGCTCGAACGTTTAACATGTTGATAATTGATCATAAAATAATCAATCACAATAACAAACGAAAACACATCGTTCATAAATGTAACGAATACATACTTCCCAGCGAGATCTTTATGGGATCCACTTGAATTCATAAGCTGAGCCAGCTCTTGTCTCACTCCTGTCGCCATTTTCCCCAAAGAAGTGTCAACAAGTCGATTTCGCTTACTCAAGAGGGTACTTCCTCTCTGCAATCAGCGCTCTCCGAGGTCCTCCAAAGCAATGATGGGTCATAACAATAAAGGCCAAATTCGGAGCACCGAAGTTTATCTTGGTTCTAAAAGACTGTAACCACAATCATTAGAAAAGTAATTAGTTGCTGTTGTCCCATGTTTGGCTCAAGTCAGTCAGTAAAATATATCAATGAAGACATGTATTTATGGGTTTGCAATCACAGTTGGGGCAACTACGGATCAGAAAATATGCACAAAAAAATAAGGAAAGGGAGATGCTAATGGGCCAAGTCAGCCACTTTAGACTATGCTTAGACTACTAGGACTCATCCTCGCGAAGAAGTCAGACGGAAGTATCCACATATGACGCGTAGAGTGGTTTCCAAGGAGGGCGTAACTTTTATATTACTGGTTACAACACCCGGGCAGCCCCGCGGGCTAGCGTGAGGCGCTCCGGGGTGCACTAAACTGGATAGCTTTGGTTGTGTCAGTAGGTTTCCTTTTTTATTTGATTTTTTATTTTTTTGTTATACTTTGTTATCCCCTGATTAATCAGACGTACCCTAAAGGTTTAAAGCTATTTGACAATAGTCCCAAAGACAGATTATAGATATTTTTTGACTGTGAAAATCTAACGGGAATGGTTGTTTAGTTTTATCATTATGTCACATTATGATGTTGATACGATATTGAAAACACTATTGTGATCTGGTAGAACAAAGTGGTTCATTTATGACATGTACGGTTGTATATATGTCTATGGTTGTAGGCCTCGCACACATTTTGCAAAGGCTAGTCATGTGACAAGCTACACTTTGGTGTACCGAAAACGAGGCAACCTCTTATTATGGGATGTTAGGGGTGAATGGCGCTCGGCGCGGTATTTTGAACAATCGTCTTTATTTGTGTGTTTTTACCGGGATGTATAGCTGTACAGCAGTGAATCTGTGACCGTGTGTCGGAGGCAAGAAGTTTGAGGAATACTGTACACGAAGGTTGCGCTTCAAAGAAAAAGGCAAGTACAATGTTTGGATGGAGAGTGCGTGAACGGAGGCTGTTGGCTAGTAACGTTACAGTACGTTAGCTAGTCTAGCTAAGATGACTTGCTAGCTATCTTTTGGCAAACGAAATCAAGCTTGTACTGGTGTCTGTGCTAGCTAGCACTAGCTACCCAGATTGTCAGAGCAAAACGTACTGTACCCAACAGCTGTTGAGGTGTAGGGTAAGATGAATAAACATCTCAGCTTTTTTCAAGTTTTGTTTTGGTGATGGTTAGTGCTAGCTGTAGCTACGCCTCGCCAACTTAGATCACTAGCATTCTACTGTATCCGTCCTAGGCTAGCTTGCTAGCTAGTTCGATCCCAAAGTTCTGTCGCTTAGACCAATAACATGGATCTGTCACGTTACCCACGTACCTTTGTAATTTATTGGTATGAACCAACGTCACCTCTGCCTTAGCTAATTGTGTGGGCTGGTTTGGTACTAGAAAGAGGCATTAACTGCATCAAGATGTTGTTAATTTAACTGCATGAAAAGGGTTACAAAGTAATCCCTTTTTCACGCTACCTTGTTTGTGTATGTGTTCAGTTGAACTCGTTTCATCTGGGGAAACCTTAGATCAATTCTAATCAACAATAGCCATTGGGTTTTCCGTTTACATTTAAGACTACGTTTAAGAGTAATGTAAGATACTGTTTTATTTTGGAATATTGTGATGATAATATACCGATGGCCCAACGGTAAGGCTGATTTGGTTTTGTTTGCCACAAGCTAACCCATGACAAGCTGTCAGAAATCCCATACTGCGTTAATGCATCACTGTACAGATAACTTTCCAATGTGTGCATGGGTTACTAGCTTTTGTCAATCAAAGTCATCTGGCATGGGCGTTATATAATTCCTTTTCATCAATTTAGTCTTTTCAGTATTTTGTCTGCAGCTAGTTGAACTGATGACGAAGTGAAAATGGCGGATCTTTCGAAATCCTACCCCGGCCTGAAATAGTAACGTAGCGAGCAAGCAGCACTATCGTCCAGTCAGTTTGCCAGTGGTGCTGTCACATATTGATGATTTTGACAGACTTAACCTCAGTTATCATAGCCACAATTCGATGCCGATCGTATCTCTGATATAAACTGGTCCCATTAAATCATCCTACATCTTACAAACACGCGCGGCTTATGTATTTGGGGTTCAACAGAGGTAGGACAAAGATTGTTATTTTCTGGGATGGTCAGGGGCCTAGCCGATCTACTTCCAAGCTAGCTTTGCCTGCGACCTATTACACTGGGTCTGCATGATTTGAACGCCTGCAGAAGGATTTCACCATGGTAATGTCAACTTTAAAACTGAAAGTAGCAATCGATAAAATACAAATGCAATGCAGGGACATTTGGCGAATGGTATAGAGATTTGCAGAGACTTCAAGTGGATATGTCAAAAATGTTTGTCAAAAATTCATTATCAAGTGCATTGTTGTCCAACTGGTTATGATTCGGGAGGCCCTGGTTCCCAAAACGCGTGTATACATTGTAGCATCTTGCTAAATAAGGTTCTGCCTCCGCAGCACGAGACTGCCGTGTTTATATTACCATATAATAACCAAGTTTAGCGCATTGAACTAGTTGGAATGCATTACATAAGTTACTTAATCTAATACGCAGTTCGTCAGTGTAAAGCAAATGTTATTTATGAGTTTGCATGTTAGCTTGCAGGTTAGCTTCTAGTTAGCAGCTGCATATCCTTGACAGACAAAACTGATGTTTTTTTTGGTAAATTTTCCTCGAAATGTCAGCAGGAAGTGTTGTCTTTTCCCATTCCTAATAAACTGAAAGTTCTTATCTTTAAAACTTCATGGGAATACCTTTTGGCGTTAGAAAGAGGAGATGAATGATTCCCAGCTGTCATGTTTTGTTATACATTAACAGTGGACAATACGCCATTTGGGCCATGCATTGTCCTCTTTAATGTGCTAAATAACCATTATTGTACATCAATTCCTTTCCTTTTTTTGACCCATATTTTGTGCCAGGGAATGTTGTTCAGCAAACACAGTTCTAAAATATGAAACAATGTTATGAATTCAAGTGTGTACCTCCAAAAGATTGTAATAATTCTTGAATCACTTTCTTTATAATGTGTTAGTGACCCAAATTAGATATTGAGAACACATGAAATAGTTTTCTATAGAAATGTTCTTTTAGCCCTTTTTTTTGAGGCTTCTCCATTTCTCTTCTCGCTGCAGTGACTACAAGCTGAGTTTGTGAGTCGCCAACATGGATGTAGTATCGCCTGAGCTCAACAGCCTACTTCCCGACGAGATAATGGACACGGAGGCAATCGTAATGGACGATGACCCTCCCTCCCAGTCATCTGCAGCCTTGGCCCAATCAGAGCCCTGCAAGGACGCACCGGTCCCCATGGAGACCGACGTGCCCATCGTCCCGGAGATCGTGAGCCTCTGCACAGAGGCCCCTCCCACGCAACGCACGCATGTCCTGACCACCTCCACCAGCACAGACTCCGCCCTGTGTGCGGTGAGCTCCGAGACTCAGCTCCTCCTCACGCCCTCCAGCATGTCGTCGCCCCCCGCCCCGTCTCTCCGACCAATCACCGCGTCCTCGTCCTCGACCACGCTCATCCCCAAAATCACGGGCGGCCCGGTCGGGTTGAGCGTCACCACGTCAGGGCTACAGAAGCTCACGGCCCCTTTCACCATCTCCGCCGCCAACCACCAGATCATCCTCAACAAGGTGGCCTCCTCGGACACGGCCAAGGCGGTCGCCACCACCACCACCCAGGTCATCAAGCAGGACGGACAGAAGCTGTTGGTCACCACCATCGGCAAGTCCGGGCAGCCCATCGTCCTGCAGCTGCCTCACACGGGAAACAAGCCCGGAACAGGCCAGGGACCAGGGGACGGCAAGACCCAGCCTCCCCAGTTCAAGGTGGTGACCATCGGGGGAAGGACTGAGCTGAAGCCGGTCATGGGCCTGCAGACGGTGAGTTCCTCCGGCCAGGTGTCGACCCTTCAGGCCCAGCAGCTGAAGGCTGTACAGGTGAGAGCATTTCAGACGCGCCACAGAACGCTGATTTATCGAGTCAGGGTGATGTCGTATGGATGTTTCTTGCCTTAATGCTGGATTTACATTTAGTCATTTAGCAGACGCTCTTATCCAGAGCGACTTACAGAAAGTACAGGGACATTCTCCCCGAGGCAAGTAGGGTGAAGTGCCTTGCCCAAGGACACAACGTCATTTTGCACGGCCGGGAATCAAACCAACAACCTTCTGATTAATAGCCCGACTCCCTAACCGCTCAGCCATCTGACCCCCCTTTTGTTTTATCCAACTCAACAGATTGCCAAGAAAACACAGGTATCCTCCGCAGGACCCATCAAGTTTATCATCACGAAAACTGTGAACAGCAAAGGCCTCACCGCTCAGACGTCAGTGTCGCCTGTTATCGCAGGTATGTCCACCTCAATCCACCAAACTCAAAAAACACCTGCTGCTCCTTTACGATATCTGCTCCTTTACGATATCTGCTCCTTTACGATATCTGCTCCTTTACGCTATCTGCTCCTTTACGATATCTGCTCCTTTACGATATCTGCTCCTTTACGATATCTGCTCCTTTACGATATCTGCTCCTTTACGATATCTGCTCCTTTACGATATCTGCTCCTTTACGATATCTGCTCCTTTACGATATCTGCTCCTTTACGCTATCTGCTCATGAGACGTCGCCTAACGAGGGCTTGTTGCGAACAGTGAAGGAATCATTCGGGCCGGCGCGAACCCAATTGTGAAAATGATTGTTTTTATTCATTAGCGTTCGGTTGAAGTGCCCCTAAATCTCAGGTGTTTTATCGCTCTCCAAATCATCCATCCGCGTTGTAGCCTCAACCACCTGATGCACGTGTCTCGTCCTTCCTGTTGTGTCCCCCAGGTCGCGTGTTGTCCCAGGGCAGCCCGGTCACTCCTCCCAGGACCATCACCATCTCGGAGCCCCTCAGCACCAGCGCACAGGGCCTCGCTGGCAACAAGATAGCCATATCACCCCTCAAGTCTCCCAGCAAGGTCAGAGAGACGCTGGCACTGCCTTGGTCCTGTTCACTGTTCTCTCTGGTCCTCAGTCTCTGGAGGATTAGTTGTCAACTTAACAGATGGTCGTCAGCTGTAAACAATTACATAAAGTATTACAATAAATCTATATACTTGGAACAAACCACAGTTACAATAAACATTCTCAAGCTTTACTAATGGCAATAAATGTTTCTTTTATTAAACGTATTATTATATATTTTGGTTATAACATACTCATAAGAAATTATCGTGTGTGTGACTGTGTGTGTGACTGTGTGTGTGTGTGTGTGTGTTACTGTGTGTGTGTGTGTGACTGTGTGTGTTACTATGTGTGTGTGTGTGTCTGTGTGTGTGTGTTACTGTGTGTGTGTGGGTGTTACTGTGTGTGTTACTGTGTGTGTGTGTGTTACTGTGTGTGTGTTACTGTGTGTGTGTGTTACTGTGTGTGTGTGTGTGTGTTACTGTGTGTGTGTGTGTGTTACTGTGTGTGTGTGTCACAGTTGACAGTGGTGTCCGTAGCCTCCCAGTCGCCCAGCTCTCCTCAGAAGTCTATGACCCTGCCTATCAGCGTGGCTCTGGGCCAGCAGATCCTCACCATGCAGCAGTCTGCTGCCTCGTCCCCAGCCAAGTCCACTGCACAGGTGAGCCACCCTCCAGGGTAGCTTTCAGTCCACTGCCCAGGTGAGATAACCTCCAGGATAGCTTTCACACCATCAGTAAGCTGTCCAGCCCCTGCAAGCATTGGACCCTCTCCGTATTGTGCAGTTGGCATGTCAGTTGTTTTGGCGTAACCGACGACCGAACTCTGTCTAAAAGCCATAAAACATGAAAAAACACCCCCCAAAAAGATGAAGAAACAAACATTGTCAATCGAACCCCTTGAGTTCTAGTTTTGTTTCTAACCGTCTATCATCCCCCCCCCCCTCCCCCCCGGCAGACCCTGAAGTCGGTGCAGACGGTGGCGGTGGGAGCTCCCCAGTACAAGACCCTCGTCCCCCTGGCCGCCCAGCCCAGCGTGCAGCAGATCCAGGTCCCAGGCAGCAGGTTCCACTACGTCCGCCTGGTCACGGCCACCACGGGGAGCAGCATCATGCACGCTGCCAACCCCAGCACCGCCTCCGTACAGACCGGTCAGACACGCACCCACCCTCTCTCTCCCTGGTCAGACACAGTCTGGTCCTCTCTCCACCCTCTCTCCCTGGTCAGACACAGTCTGGTCCTCTCTCCACCCTCTCTCTCTGGTCAGACACAGTCTGGTCCTCTCTCTGGTTCAGACACAGTCTGGTCCTCTCCACCCTCTCTCTCTCTGGTCTGACACAGTCTGGTCCTCTCCACCCTCTCTCTCTCTGGTCTGATACAGTCTGGTCCTCTCTCCACCCTCTCTCTCTCTGGTCTGACACAGTCTGGTCCTCTCTCCACCCTCTCTCTCTGGTCAGACACAGTCTGGTCCTCTCTCTGGTCAGACACAGTCTGGTCCTCTCTCTGGTCAGACATAGTCTAGTCCCCTCTCTGGTCAGACACAGTCTGGTCCTCTCTCTGGTCAGACAGTCTAGTCCCCTCTCTGGTCAGACACAGTCTGGTCCTCTCTCTGGTCAGACATAGTCTAGTCCCCTCTCTGGTCAGACACAGTCTGGTCCTCTCTCTGGTCAGACACAGTCTAGTCCCCTCTCTGGTCAGACACAGTCTGGTCCTCTCTCTGGTCAGACACAGTCTGGTCCTCTCTCTGGTCAGACACACGCCAGTTCCTGTTCTCTGACGTGTTGACACGGCGGCTCCCTGAGTGATGTGATTTAACGTGTGTCCCACAGCCAAGCCCATGGTGGTCAACGCTGGAACTGTGAGGATGTCCGTTCCAATTGTCCAAACACAGACCATGAAGCAGGTGAGGATTTTGTTTTTGCCTCTCTGAAGCAGTCCCTCTCTCTCTCTCCCTCTCTCTCTCTCCCTGTCTCTCTCTCTCTCCCTGTCTCTCTCTCCCTCTCTCTCTCTCTCTCTCTCCCTGTCTCTCCCTCTCTCTCTCTCTCTCCCTGTCTCTCTCTCTCTCTCTCCCTGTCTCTCTCCCTGTCTCTCTGTCTCTCTCTCTCCCTGTCTCTCTCTCTCTCTCCCCCTCTCCCTGTCTCTCTCACACACAAACTCACTCACCCTTTCTCTCTTTTAATTATTAAAAACATGGAGACACATACTTGTCCAGATTCTGGTCTGTCCCTGGGAGACCGTTTCGTCTATATACATATATATATAATATCCTAATGATAATAAACAGTAGCCGTGTATGTGTATGAGAGGGTCCTGAGGCTCCGGTGTTGTGTGCCAGGTGATCCCCAAGCCCCTGACGTCAGCGACCCAGGTGGTGACGACCCCTCAGACCCAGCAACGCCTCATCATGCCTGCCACGCCGCTGCCCCAGATCCAGCCCAACCTCACCAACCTGCCCCCGGGCACCGTGCTGGCCCCGGCCCCCGGGGGGGGCAACATGGGCTACGCCGTCCTCCCCGCCCAATACGTCACGCAGGTCACTGCCCGCCGCCTGCCTCTCCCAGATAGCAACACGCATCCATCTTTGACGGTTGAAAGCGCGAGGTGGTTTTGAAACGGGATTTCTCTCAAACCTCTTTCCGTCTGTCTTCCGGTTTCCCCCCCCCCAGCTCCCTCAGTCGGCGTTTGTGACTCTGGCCAGCAGTGCCAGCTTCCCCGCGCCCACGTCCATCCAGAGCCAAGCCAGGCTGCCTGTTAACGGGTGAGCGAGAGCGATGACGCCCGTTCGGTTCACACCTGTGCCACAGTCCAAACCACGCCCATTTCTCGCCAGGAATAGAGGCGACGAGATGAGAGGTTTTTCCCCTCAGAATGAATGTCGGTTGTTGTGTTTTCTGTGCATGTTTCCCTGTTCTCTGGACGTGTGTTCTTCTGTGGAAGAACGGCAGATTGTCATTTCCGTGCTTGAAAGAACACGTGTCTCCTCCCCCTCAGCTTGTCGACGTCAGACGCGGCCTCGAGGCCCCGCAAACCCTGCAACTGCACCAAGTCGCAGTGTCTCAAACTGTGAGTGGACCTGCAGCCTATGAAAACAAGTCTTTGTTGGCCCCGCCATTTGCATCCTTCCCCCCCCCGGGGGGGTCAACTTGTCGTTTGTTCTCTCGTCCCCTTCCGGCAGATATTGCGACTGCTTCGCCAACGGGGAGTTCTGCAACAACTGCAACTGTACGAACTGCTTCAACAATCTGGAGCACGAGACGGAGAGGCTCAAAGCCATCAAGGTGAGCGGGCCGCTCTGTTGTCGGGGAGCCTCCAATGTTACGACACCTTTTTGGAGGCTGTGCTTGAGTTTCAAAATGAGTTTCAAACGGTAGAGACTGAGGTGGTGTGTCTCCGTAGACGTGTCTGGACCGTAACCCCGAGGCCTTCAAGCCCAAGATTGGGAAGGGGAAGCAGGGGGAATCGGACCGGCGGCACAGCAAAGGCTGCAACTGCAAGCGATCGGGCTGCCTGAAGAACTACTGCGAGTGTTACGAGGTGGGATGTCCCTCACTCTCTCTCTCTCCCTCTCTCTCTCCCTCCCTCTCTCTCTCTTTCTCCCTCTCTCTCCCTCTTTCTCCCTCTCTCTCCCTCTCTCTCTCCCTCTCTCTCTCCCTCTCTCCCTCCCTCTCTCCCTCTCTCTCTCTCCTTCTCTCACTCTCCTTTCTCACTCTCTCCTTTCACCTTGACAACCAACTGTTTCCAGGTGCTCTCGAGTCATAACCTCCTCTTTTCCCCGACACGTTTCCCCTCCCAGGCTAAGATCATGTGCTCGTCTATCTGCAAGTGCGTCGGCTGTAAGAACTTTGAGGAGAGCCCCGAGAGGAAGACCCTGATGCACCTGGCGGACGCGGCGGAGGTCCGAGTTCAGCAGCAGACCGCGGCCAAGACCAAGCTGTCCTCCCAGATCTCCGACCTGCTCACGCGGACCGCCCCCACCATGGCCAGCGGAGGGGGGAGGTAAGACCGGCGCGTGGCCACCAGGTGGCAGAGCGGCTAGGAGAGGCCCGTGTCTCCCTGAAGGCTGCGAGAACAGTCGCGTTTTCCTCGGGCTAGGAAGCTGAGGGGTTCGAGGAGAGGCGTGCTTTGGGACGCTGTGGGGAAACTGGCTGGGGTTTTGTCGACTCACCGCCGTCTCTCTCTCCCTCTCTCTCCCTCTCTCTCTGTCTCTCTTCCTTCCTCTCTTTCTTTCTCTCTCTGTCTCCCTCTCCTTCCTCCCTCTCTCTCTCTCTCTCTCTCTCTCTCCCTCTCTCTCTGTCTCTCCCTCCCTCTCTCCTCAGATTGCCCTACACGTTCGTGACGAAGGAGGTGGCGGAGGCGACGTGCGAGTGCCTGCTGGAGCAGGCGGAGCAGGCTGAGCAGGACCACCATCCCCAGGCCCAGGCCGAGAGGATGATCCTGGAGGAGTTCGGACGCTGCCTCATGAGGGTCATTAACTCGTCCGGCAAGGCCAAAACGGACTGCCCCTCCATCCACTGCTAGGCCGGGGGCTACCTGGCGTGCTCGCTCTCTCTCTCTCTGTCTCTCTCTCTCTTTCACCCACTCTCCCTCAGAGAGCCAGGACTGGGGCCGGCAGGGGAGGGGGGGGTAGGGGGGGCGTTCCTGCTCTCCCTCCCCCGCTCCCTCAGGGCCCTGCTGGGGAGCGGGGGGCGGGGGGAGGGAGGGGGGGGTTAGGGTACCACACGGACGGCCTCATCCGCTCACGGGGCTCCGCTGATTCTCACTGAGGCTGGGAGTCGAACCGGAGGTGGCAGGTAGACTGGGCCCCCCGGAGCCTCGCACAGCCACAGGTAGACCTGAGGGATGCCGTCGGGAGGGTTGGACGTGAGGTCTGCCGACTGGAGCACCGTGTGAGTCGGGTGAGGTGGACGAGGCTGGTCAGAGCAGCGAAGTGGCTGGACTACAGGGGCTTACTGACCCCAGGGCCACAGCTAGTCTCTCCTGGTCGGTTTTGCATCCACCCCAGATGGTCTCTCTGGCAGCAAGAGCGGGCTGGTCCGAGGGAAACTTCGACTTCAGTCTCCTGTCAGACGAAGGAGTTTGTTAGAGCGGGTTGTGAAGATCCTCTGCGGTCAGAACCAGAGGAGTGGGACCTTGTTCCTCGCTCGTCACAGCACGTGTGACTGGGATTGTCTCTTTCTGTGTTGAATGGAAGGAGGAGGAGTTCATGTTTCAATGACCATGTATGGACACTTTTAATTTGTTTGTTTTTCTCAAAAACATATTTTTGTTTTCTCTTCTCACCAAGGTTTTGCTCTTCACCCTATCATGCTTCCATTTTCTTTGTCTCTCTCTCTCTCTCATCCGATATTAACTTTTAGTTAAGTGCAGAAGAGGGAAGTAATCCCAGTCCAAGCTGGTGAAGGAGCCCACAAATCCAATCATGATTTTCCTCCCACAGGAACTAGCCTCGACTGTAAACTCAAAGAAACGCTCACTTTTTAGACTATTTATTCGTCCAGCCATGTTTTTTTTCAACACCTGTTCAAAGTCATCACTTTCGCTGCTCCTTCATGCTACACTACAACTGATTTGAATGTTTCGGTTGATCAACTTTCGGTATGTAGCATACAGATTGACTGGGGTTGGTAAAATATGCATTGTTTGGGGGGGTAGGTGATGGAAGGGTTGGTTTTGGCAGCCCTTTACCACAAGGTCTCATGTCGCCTCCATGATCTCCATCTGCAGCAACAACAAACCCAACAGACGCCACTCACGGTCCTTCACAAAGACTTGTATCAAGAATCCCCCTTTGAAGTATTCAGAAGGAAACGTGGATGCTAAAAAATTCGAGGTTCTCCTATTTTAACTTATTTTTGTACATAAATTGAGCTCACACACATCTTTTATCTACTCAACTGAGAGTTTTTTTTAGTCGCTACGAAATTGCCAATAAATTGATTAATGTATAGTATAGATGAGGAGTCCTACAGAATAGCTTATTATGGGGTGTCGTAGCTGGCAAACAGTAGCCAGTGGTCTTAGTTCACCTGAACCAAGGAACTGATCCACCGTTTCATAACGACATGAGTATTGAAACTAGAGTGCCTTTGGTGTCCTGTAGTGTTAACGATCGGACGTGGTAACGCCGTGTTTGACCCTGCAACATGATCATGCCGAACCCCCCTCCCCCCTGAGTCTCACATGTTCAGGCAGGAATCTGTGTGTACGTTTGAACATGGCCTTGATGCGCTGCACCTCACTGTGTTTCCTGACGGGGTCTGGGGGAAGTGGAGGGGTAAAAGAAGCGATCTTTAAGACCGGGGGGGCCGAGATAGCCCGCTGGCAAAACTCCTTTTCATGTTTGCATCTGAGTGTTTGGGTTTGTGTGTGTGTTTGGGTTTGGTTTTAAAAAGATGTAATTCGTGTAAAAGTTGAATTTCTTACAAAATACTTCTGCCTTATGTTCCCACTCTGCTCAGGGCATTGAACGTCTGTTTTTCCTCTCATCAGTGTCCCTATTGTCCTTGTACACAGTAAGTGTCACACCTGGATATGCGTCACTGACATCAACACCTTGAAGGAAATTAAACTACCCTATGCACTGAAGATACCTTGTCTAGAATGTCTGAAGACATGAACATAAATTTGACATTTACCAATATTCACATTAAACCCCATTTGTAGGTTAAAAAGGGCTTTCTTAAGTTAAGCACAATTCGTGTAGAGGGCTAACTGTCAATTTCAAAAATATTTGATCTAGTTCTCCCTGGGAGTAATGCACGAACGCAAAACAAATTATAGTACCCTTCGATCTTACATTTAGCTAGAGACTTTTTCTCAGTTCTTAAATACAAATGTTCGCTTTAAATTCAAACGTAGAAACTTTTTGTACCAACCTTCTAGCAGGTTCACGAGTTATCAGTAATTCCTTATAACCTTTTAAATTATTTGCAATAGCAGCGTTTTTGAACCTAATTTTTACCACTGCTACCTGCTCCTAAGACGTGCAAAGGCTGTGCAGCGTTCGTTTTGTTGGACTATGTTACGTGACCGTTGCCTGTAACTTTAGGTGAAATCAAACTTTTTGTTTTGTTCGTTTTTTGTTTTAAAAAACTGAAGTCTATTAACCTCTTCATGACTGGTATCGTCTAATTTATCTCACATTTATCATCCTCACTATAACACAGTAAATATCTCACAGCATTTATGTACTTTTTAATTATTTTCAATTGTAAAATGTATATTAAGTCAAATGTAAGATGTTGTCATTGTAAATTGTAAGCATACCATGAAACAAATTAAATTTATACAGTTCGGTATTTGCATACTGTACATTTTATCAATTTCACTCATTTCTCAATTATTATTATTTTGCATATTAACAAACATAACATCAAGAGAAAATATTACACAATCAACATTGCATGACTTCCATCTCAAGTACAAATTGTTTTATTATTCAAACAATATGAAACAGACATTATGAGAGCAACTAACTTCCATCCTAACATCACATGACGTGTTTCCTGTGGTGATTACCCACATTGCCCTGCGGCATATAAGGACTTCAGTCAGAGATCTCGTCTTCATCCATGTGGCTTCTAGAGTATAGTTGGGCGATTGTATTGCATAGCATTGACCAGCTAGCGCGCAAGAAGATGAGACACAAGAATCAAGATGTAAATGTGACATGAAAATGTTATCCAAGATGCTCACAGAATATTTCACACGAAGCTGAATTATCCAGCCTCCATGGCTAGCCAGGTGGAAACCAGGCCGCCAGCTCCTGCTAGTGGGCTAGCTAGCGTGGTAAGTTGACAGCAAATGGCCGTAGAATTGACTTCAAACGTGCATTCACTGTACTGAAAAAGTACTGGAGTATAAAAAAGCGAAGTACAGTGTCTTATGATTCAAAATCTTTTTGCTGTTCACATAATGATCAACAGTGATTACTATCTTATGATATGAGGACACTTGCCAAGTTTAAGTATGCCACCAGTTTACTAGCACGTGGTGAAATTATAAAGGACCGAGTATTAATAGTACCATTCAATGTTTTACAGGCCCTGCAATGTTTCAGCGGGATTGTTGTGGACCCCACATCGTGAAGTAAGAATCGGTAAGAGTCCTGATGGTTATCATATTATACTAGAATTGTGTCGCCCAGTGATTAAAATCTTATTGCTGTTCACATCATGAAAAATAGTGATTACCATTTTGTATATGAGGACGCTTAGTGGAATTGAGACTAAGCCACATGTGAAGTTGAAATACGTAACTGTTTAATTTCCTCCAACTCCACAGATTATGCCGTGATTCTGAAATATTGTCACGTTTTCGACTAAATGGATGAGGTAAGAGTCATTTAGTATGGTCTGGGTGAATAATGACCAGTTGTCCGGTGATTAAAATCTATCTGCTGTTCACATCATGAACTGTAATGATTATTTTGTTGTATTATTATGAGGACGTGCAAAACCAGGACACGAATCCTAGTATTGTGCACACCAACAGCGCTATATTGGTGCATGGGAAGTTTTCCTGTTTGGAAGATACCTTGAGGATAACTGTCTTAACTTTGTTTGCAGGTAGAAGAACGTGTGCATCTGCCACCATGTAGTTCTGTCTGAGTTATGTCTAAGGTATGTACTTTCCATCAAATATGGAAGATAATTAGATTTATTCAAAGTTAATGTGGAACTTGACTGTCCCAATGATTAGATCAATCACTACCCATCTGACCTATTCACATGTTTGGGAAAGATTAATTTATTCATAAATGAGGGTGCAGTCTACGTAACATTTCGGTTACATGGCCAATGTTTGGAAATTATGGTTTTTAACATTTGTTCTTCTTCATGTCCCTAACAGATTAATACATGAAAGGGGGATGTTCAACTAGACCCGAGGTGCCAGAAACCTGTTCGCCAATTGACTCCTTCGTGACAATAAAAAAAAAGTTTTTTAACTTCTTGTGGCTTTGCTTTCATGTTTGCATAACCATGTGTGGCAAGGTCTGCAAAGCCCTGTGACCACATGACGTTTCAGTATTTTTATATACTTAAGCATTTTAATGATACTTTGCAGGGTATGTAGGTGCAACTACTTTAATTTGTGCTGTTACTTAAGGAGCGGAGTTGAGTTAACCGCGAGTTTAATGTGCAATATCAAAACACGGGAAATCTGACACACTACATTTAAATATCTATCCGTGTCTATAATACCTCCATAACCATTTAAAGAATGCAAGATCACGCTAGATTCCACTGAATCTACCGTACAAGTGGAATGTCTCCTGGTACAAAATGTTCAGGCCCACGTCCACCGGAAAGGGTTTACTTACTACTTGGGAGGAGGGGACTATTGTGCCACGTTGATGGAGGGTAGTGTGGGGACGTGGAATTGCATCCAGTCTACAGCCGGCAGCGGTCCTATTCGTTTGGTGACATTTTTAGAATCACAAAGGGACTCCAGCGAAGAAAAGTTGCATGTCATTTGTTTTTATGTGTGTGTTTACGTTGTAAGAAGGAACAGACTTGGGAAAGTAAGTGAATCCGAAGCCAAGTATGAGCAAATAACCGTTTGTTTTTCTATGAGGCTGTGTAGCTAGCTTAGCTATTTGACTTAACGTATGGCTGCATATCGCTCATTGAAGGAAATTGCAGCTGCAATACGTTACATTGCTAAATACTGTACATACTGTACATTATTTTGTCATTGCCGCTTTGTCATTGCTGTACAAGAATGTCAGAATTTGTAGTTAAAGAGGCTATGCTACATAGTAAAGCGTGGTTTATGTAGCTAGCAAACTTAAGTCTCTGGCTTACGTACGTAGTGTACCATTTAGTAACTACCTAGGTATAGCTCGTTGACCACACTATGTCTTCGTGCTATAGTATCGTATGACTTGGTAATTAGTGTTACTTAAATGAAGGATGACATTCGGGAAAATCGATTCAGTTTGTGGCCTCAATTAAATACACCTTTGCCCCCTATAGACTCTCCCTTCATCTTAGCATGTTAGTTACCTTTGACTACCAGCAGTTTTATAACCTACTGCGGGCTTGTTGTACCTGCAATCACAAACGATATGTGTACTAATGAATTACAGGTTTAAGTCAGGTTAGTAGCATGTTTGACATTAGAGTCGTTATGATTGGAAAACGTCATATTTTGTTCATTTAGGATGAAGCTCAAAGAGATCAATCGCACAGCGATCCAGAGCTGGAGTCCTGCACAGCAACATCCCGTGTACTTGGCAGCGGGTATGTAGGCCTTTTAGACAGGCTCCAACTAGTTTTTCATACATTCAACTTCTTTTCGACACCTCTCACATGAAAAACACAAGACTCATCCACGATGAAGAGTGCAACATTCCGTATTCAGTTGTCATTGTGAGTTTTCTACCCGTTTTACAGTGAGCCACCTTTTCTGCTCGTTGTTTAGGTACTTCAGCCCAACAGCTAGATGCCACCTTTAGCACCAATGCCTCGTTGGAGATCTTTGAGCTGGACTTGGCCGAGCCCTCTCTGGACATGAAGTCATGCGGCACCTACTCCTCCTCTCATAGGTAGGCTACTAGGGGAGCATGTTTGTTTTCAAATGTGGCAAGGACAACTGTAAAGTTAATAACTGAAGATGTGGCTGTGAAGAATGCTTTTCTTAGGAAAAAGTAGGGGCAGGGTGGGCGCACAGATTTGCAGTTTTTCAAAAGTGTGTAACAAATGTATAGCAAAACCCACGCCCCTGGCTACTACACACACACACACACACACACACACATCCAGCCTAGCAGATAATCATCACACAGTTAATCAACATACACACTTCCTGGATCTGCACTGCTCTCACATCCATTGTTTTTGACTCAGATATCACAAACTGGTGTGGGGTCCCCATGGGATGGAAGGAAGCCACCCGTCTGGAGTCCTGATCGCAGGGGGCGAAAACGGGGACGTGATCCTGTACGACCCTGCCAAGATCGTAGCTGGGGACAGCGATGTGATCATCACCCAGAGTGACAAGCACACGGGCCCCGTCAGAGCCCTGGACGTCAACTCCTTTCAGGTGTGCTCAGTTCTAGACCAGAGGCAGACATCGGGCCTATGTTGACCGTGTCTTACTGATATTTTACAAGTGCTACAGCTAAGAAAGACTCTTTTCTTCTGTCTTTCAGACAAACCTGGTTGCCTCAGGTGGGAATGAATCGGAAATTTACATCTGGGACCTGAATAACTTTGGATCTCCGATGACTCCGGGACCTAAAACTCAGGTAACAGACCTTCTCCAAATCTCTTGTTACTTTATCCATCATTACCTTTTTTTTTGTGTGTGTGCGTATATTCTCCAGGAGGGTCCGCTATTGCCCACCCTGTGCGATTGTTGACCGTTGTGGTCGCTGTGTGTTTGAGCAGCCCCTGGAGGACATCAGCTGTGTGGCGTGGAACCGACAGGTGCAACACATCCTGGCCTCCGCCAGCCCCAGTGGCCGAGCCTCCGTCTGGGACCTCCGCAAGAACGACCTCATCATCAAAGTTAGCGACCACAGCAACAGGGTAAGTTTGCCGTTCTTTCCCTCGCTTCCTGCTTACGTTTTTGGTCTCGTCCGTGTGTCCTCGTGGGAGGATGGATCTGTTAGGGGGAAACCTTTGGTGGTTCTGACCCGTGTGTGAGAATGGCGTTTGAGCGTGCGTTTGCGTTCCCCAGATGCATTGCTCCGGGTTGGCCTGGAACCCAGAAGTGGCCACACAGCTGGTGCTGGCGTCGGAGGACGACCGCATGCCTGTTATTCAGATGTGGGACCTGCGTTTCGCCACCTCTCCTTTCAAGATCCTGGAGAACCACACGAGGTAAACCTGAGAATAATTTTTCCTACCAGAAAGGTGGCCGTAGCGTGTAACCTAGCGTGTGTTGTGTGATCTTTGTAATATGACGGTACTTAGGAAGTGTGTGCTTTTTTTCCATTTGTACAGGGGTGTCCTTGCCATTGCCTGGAGTTTGGCTGACCCTGAACTGCTTCTGAGCTGTGGAAAGGACAACAGGATTCTGTGCTGGAACCCCAACACTGCTGAGGTGAGATTAAAACTCTTAACCCTCCTCTTCTCAACATCACAAACCCGTGAAATCAAGAGCTTTGTAGGAGAGGTCCTGCTTCACCGCAAGTATGCTGTCACTTCTCTGACGCATCGGGGATTCTCTTGGTGGTGTTTCCACAGGTTCTGTATGAGCTGCCCACCAGCACCCAGTGGTGCTTCGACATCCAGTGGTGTCCCAGGAACCCTGCCGTGCTGTCGGCCGCAGCTTTTGACGGACACATCGGCATTTACTCCATCATGGGGGGCAGCAGCCAGGCCCACACCCAGAGGCAGGCAGACCAGGTGGGGGGTGGAGCAGTTGTGGAAGGAAAAAAAAGAAATATAATCCAGACCGTTAGAGGTTTTTGCGGTTTTTGCTTGTCTTAAGGTTGACTGGGCACTGGGTCTCTCTGTTCCAGATCACTTCCTCGTTTGGGAACATGGATCCGTTTGGGACGGGCCAGACACTGCCCCCTCTTCAGATGCCCCAGACCCCCGCTCCCCCCGCTACCATCACCCCCCTGAAGAAGCCCCCGAAATGGATCCGTAGACCCGTCGGCGCCTCCTTCGCTGTGAGTTCTATTTGTTTACCTTTTTTTCACTCAAGCCAGCTTTGACGATGAAGTTGACGACGATTGATGAAGAAACTCTCCCATAACACCTGCTTCAAGCTTGACAGTACTATCTCACCGTGGTTGCTTGTGTCTTGTGTAGTTCGGTGGGAAGCTGGTGTCTTTGGAGAATCTGAAGCTAAACCCACAGCAACCACAGCAGACCACAGCACACTTGGTTCACGTCAGCCAGGTCGTCACGGAGACGGCCTTCTTGAAGAGGTCAGGCCAGCTTCAGATGACCCTCAACTCTGGGAACTTTGTCGATTTTTGTGAGACGAAGATCGCAGCAGCCCAGAACGAGTTTGAGAGAACAGTCTGGTCTTTCCTAAAGGTGGGAGCTTTAAATCCTTAAGTGACTTTGTTTGTGAACTGTGGCACGATGGCTTATTGTAGAAAGCGGAGAATAACTTCAAACGTTTTGTGTTCCCAGGTGAACTTTGAGGACGATGCTCGGGGTAAATACTTGGAGCTTCTAGGCTACAAGAAGGAAGAACTAGCTTTAAAGGTGAGTATTTACAAACCAGTCCTTACAAGTAACTGCTATATCCTCATTTCAGTGAGCCTGTCCACAGATTGAATCCAGTGACTTGTTGCTGCCTGACCTTTTGGGGGGGGTTAGAGGTTTGCATTAATTGACTTGACAGACCCAGTAACTTGTGCTGTGCTTGTGTGCAGATAGCAGCAGCACTAGAAGAGAAACCTGTTCAGCCCGAGGAGGTAAGGTGTCTTTGCTTTGCTCTTAATACACACAGTAACCGCTCTACACGGGGCGGTTACATACTTAAACGATACCTCTCTAGCGTGAAAGGTTTTGTTTAGTCAACGTAGTCTGGTTTTTGAAGCCGTGTGCAAAGGGTGTTGCAAAACACAACAATTTGAGGAAGTTAAAGTTGTCTTACAAAATGACTTTTTCCTGACCATTGGGAACATAATCTGTTGACTAAAGTATTGTGAAAAATTTCCGTCTGCATAGTGTCTTGAGTGATTTTTGCATTTCCTTGTGTTCATCAATGATTTATTTACTGGACATAAATCTGGAAAAAATGCTTCTCTCACTGCTTGAATCGATAAAGCAACCTGTCACACACACACACACACACACTGTAAGAATTACAATATCCTCCTGAGGATACGATCTGAAGAACTAGTTACACAGTTTTTATATACATCTAAAAAGCACACATAAATACACAGACAAAAATGTTAGAGAAGTGTTTTTTTACCAAAGATTGCTTTGACAAAATTCAAAATTTTGGTTGGAATATTAAGCCTAATCTTATTACAATCTCTTCTATTACTTGAGAGATTGTATCTCCGTCGTTATGATTTAATGTAAACCCAAAGCCTCTTCTGTGCTGAATGCTCTGTGAATCCGGCCTCCTCCCTCCCTTTTTCCTGCTGTTCAAACCTGCTGAAGCCTCCCTCTGCTGCTGCTGTTGCTGCTGGACTCAGTCCTGATCCTGAGCTCAACGCTGTTCCCCAAGTCAACCTCCACCCTCCTGTTGAACTTCCATCCCAACCTCCTGTACCAGAACCTGTTGTTGAGCTTCCCTCTGAAAATCCAGCTTCAGAACCTGTTGTTGAACTCCCATCCCAACCACCTGTACTAGAACCTGTTGTTGAACTCCCATCCCAACCTCCTGCACCAGAACCTGTTGTTGAACTCCCATCCCAACCTCCTGCACCAGAACCTGTTGTTGAACTCCCATCCCAACCTCCTGCACCAGAACCTGTCATTGAATTTGCCTCCCAACCTCCTGCACCAGAACCTGTCATTGAACTCCCATCCCAACCTCCTGCACCAGAACCTGTCATTGAATTTGCCTCCCAACCTCCTGCACCAGAACCTGTCATTGAACTCCCATCCCAACCTCCTGCACCAGAACCTGTTGTTGAACTCCCATCCCAACCTCCTGCACCAGAACCTGTTGTTGAACTCCCATCCCAACCTCCTGCACCAGAACCTATCATTGAATTTGCGTCCCAACCTCCTGCACCAGAACCTGTTGTCGAATTTCCCTCTGAATTTCTGATTGAGCCTGGCTTCCAGCTTGATTCAAATCACGACCTCCTCCTCGCTAGTGACCTCGCTGCTCCTGTGCTTGCCCCTCATTCTGCTCCTCTCCTGGACCTCAGCATTGATCCTGCGCTAGCACCCGCTGCCCTTCTCCAAATCCAGCCTGACCCTAGCCTCTGTACCCCAAGTCTCTGTGCCTCTGCTGAGCTGCTGTCTGTCACCGGGTTTGATCTTGAACCTCCTGTGAATCTGCAGCCTCTTTCTCAGTTCGACCAGATTGACCTGCAGCAGCCCGCTTCTGTATTCGATCAGTTTGGCGTGACGCCTCTAGTTGACCTGCTACAGCCTGTGCCTCAGTTGGACCTCACTAATTCAGTCAACTTACAGCCAGTTCCCGACTTCGACCTCAACCCTGCGTCCTCCCTCGGTCTACAGCCAGTGCCTGATTTTGATCCCACACCATCACTTAACCTACAACCAGTAGCCGAGATGGACCCGGCTCCCCTGATCAGCCTGCCACCTTTAGCGGACTCCAGCCTCAACCTCTTGGCTGACCTCCCCCCCGAGGCAGCGTTCGACCTCATTGCTGCAGCAAACCTGCAGCCAGCGGTGGAACCGGAAGAGACCCCGGCCCCAGAGCCTGAGGTTCCGGCAGCGCTGTTGGAGCCAGAAGCGGAGCCAGAAGCGCCCGAAGGAGAGACCCCCGAGGCTGGTGACGGGGAGGTCCAGACTGAGCCCAGTGCAGTGGAGCCCCTCCCTGTGGAGGAGGAGATCCCTCTGGAGGAGGTACCTCCCCCCCGACCCCCCACAGTCCACTCCCAGAGAGTTTACCATCTGAAACACGCGATACGATACTCGAAAAAAAAGATACGATATGATATGTTGCGATACGATATTCTACGATACGATATATGATATAATATGTCACAAGATGATAAATGATACGATACGACACACAGCTGTACATTTTTATTGGAATCGTGGTGGCTTTTTTTTAGAACGCTTTTTACTTAACTCTAACTATCTGCATTACACATTGTCTTTCTTAGTTATTGCCTTGATTATATTTTCGTCATTAACATCTTTCTCTCTGGGGTTGACTCATACCTTTCTGTTGCTGTTGTCTTGTTTTGTTTAGGCTACACAAATGGTTTGTGAAATTTGGGGTTGTGAAATTATCAATAATTGTTATTACATATGTCTATGGTAAGATAAGGCTTAATAAGTGCTGGTCCCGGTAATCTGATTGGGCGAGGAGAAATGATGCCTTTCCCCCAGAAGTGACTGTTTCTCTGGTCTCCCAGGAGGTGACGGCACCAGTGGAGGCAGAGAGCAGCCCCCCAGAGGAGACTGTGGAAGAAGTCACAGGCCCTGGCTCGGTAGAGGCAGGCATCAACCTCAGAGTCAGTCAAGGTAAACTTGAGTGTTTTCTCTTGTTGAAACGTATTTTGCTGAAAAATCAGACGAAAACGTCATGAAGCGTATCGCCTGGTCGTACGCATACAGGGAGTCAGATGGCTGAGCAGTTAGGGAATCGGGCTATTAATCAGAAGGTTGCCGGAATGGTGTCAAATGATGTTGTGTCCTTGGCCAAGGCACTTCACCCTACTTGCCTTGGGGGGAATGTCCCTGTACTTACTGTAAGTCGCTCTGGATAAGAGCGTTTGCTAAATGACTAAATGTAAATGTACAAACTCGAAAAAACTTTTTCATTTGCAGATGTAGATGGACTGATCACCCAAGCTCTGCTGACCGGTGACTTTGAGGGGGCGGTGGAACTCTGTCTCCACGACAACCGCATGGCCGACAGCATCATACTTGCCATCGCTGGAGGGGCGGAGCTCCTGGAGAAGACGCAGAAAAAGTACTTCACCAAGACCCACAGCAAGATCACCAAGGTAACGCCTTGCACACGGCCAAAACACTACAGCTGTATGTGTAATGACTTGTAATGATACCTAAAGTATTAACCACAGTGTTAGTGTAACTGTATTGTATACAGTATGTATTATATATCTTGATGGCAAATATATACAACTGTGTGTATCTGTGACATGCTGATTGGTTGAGAAATGTTGTTGTTGCTGTGTATTTTAGATTCTTCTTCTTCTTGCTGTGTATATTGATAATTGATTGACCTATCCTTTCTTGCAGCTGATCAGCGCCGTGGTGACGAAGGACTGGCATGACGTGCTGCAGACCTGCGACCTGCAGAACTGGAAAGAGGCTCTTGCTGCCGTCATGACCTACGCTGAGCCCGACGAGTTCTCCTCCCTCTGTGGTTAGAGTCAGCTCTCGGATCTCTTTCACTATTTTCTAGCGCAGGAACAACTCTCTCAAGCTCTCACGTTCCACCGGAACTTCCTCTGTCCTGATTGATGGTGGTGATGAAGGTGATGGTGGTGATGGTGGTGATGAAGGTGCTGTTCTCCTCAGGTATGATGGGCTCCAGGCTGGAGGCAGCAGAGGAGGACCAGCTGCAGGCCCAGGCCTGCCTGTGTTACATCTGCGCCGGCAACCTGGAGAAGCTGGTCTCCTGCTGGACTAAAGCCCAGGAGGGCCAGTGCCCACTCTCCCTCCAGGTGTGTGTGTGTGTGTGTGTGCTGGATCATGTAAACTAGTGTTCCTGTGTATTTTGAGTCTGGCTAAGTTTGTGTGTGTGTGTGTGTGTGTGTGTGTCAGGACCTGGTGGAGAAGGTGGTGGTGCTGCGCCAGGCGGTGGAGCAGAGCCAGGGTTCTGGTTCCTCGGTCGTGGGCGCTCTGCTGGCTGAGAAGATGAGTCAGTACTCCAGCCTCCTGGCCTCCCAGGGCAGCCTGGACACAGCCTTGGCCTACCTACCAGAGAACACCAACCAGGTAAACAAACCGACTGACCCTGCGGCTCCCCACGGCGTCAGCACAGGTAGCCCTGGGGTTACCTAGGAAACTTGCTGTACCTTATCGCCTCCTCTATTTACATTTAGTCATTTAGCAGACGCTCTTATCCAGAGCGACTTACAGTAAGTACAGGGACATTCCCAAGGACACGTCATTTAGCACGGCCGGGAATCGAACCGGCAACCTTCTGATTAATATCCCGATTCCCTAACCGCTCAGCCATCTGACTCTATGCCTCCGTCTGCTGGGTTCCGTTCCACCTCCTGAGGGTACATGCTCTGTTTGCCCTCCGTCAGGCCGCCGTGCAGCAGCTTCGCGATCGCCTCAGTCGGGCCCTCGGCCAGCAGGCTACTGCTCCTCCAGCCCCGGCTCCAGCTCCGGCCCCGGCCCCAGCACAGCCCCCTGCTCCCCAGCAGACAGAAGCCCATCCCAGGCAGACCTACAACCCTGGGCAGCCCCAGGTGCCCCAGCCCGCTCCAGCCCCAGCACCTGCCCCTGTGCCCAGCGCTGGCCCTGCCCAGTCTCAGTATTACCAGCCGGTAGGTTCCTACTCACCACACACGGCAACACCAAACACTGCTTCTTAACGGCACTTTGCATTCCTCAGGGATATTGATTATGGTTTTCGTATCGGGTGGGACACGACTCACTTCAAAGGCAGTGTGCTTTCTCGTTTAGAATACATTGTGAATTTGAAGGTATTTCCTTAAAACCTTTTCGATCCACGTTTGTGTCTCCCTGGGTTGTCTTCAGTAGGGATGTGCTGTTTTCTCATGGAGATGCTCTCAATCTGTGTTTCTCTCCCATCTCATTTGGCCTCGGGCGTCTTCCATTCCTGCCGTGATTGGTCCTGGCTGTGTGGGAGGGTCCCTATTGGTTGTTTCTCACCTGCTGAGTGTCCGTCATTGATGTGTGTGTGTGTGTGTTGTCTCCAGGCGAGGTCTGCCACTACTGTCACCTCCTGGAGTAACCAAACCCCCACAGGCTTCCCCAGTGCCCCTCCTCCTTCTCAACTAGCCCATGCCTCAGACCAGAAGGTACACTGACCACACCCCCTTCGCCACGGCTGTGACCAGCTTCTACACACACACACACACATGCACCCCTCCCCCCCTCCACGGAATTCACTACCTATACTCCCCCTGGTCTGCCCTACCACCCACCCCCCACCCTTCAGCCAGCTCCCCCCCCAGACCCTCCTGCATGGCTGTAGATGAGCCTTGGCGTCCTACATCTGCCCCCACCCCCCTCTCCTGTCTCCCAGCTGTTCTGCATGCCTGTTACACCCTTGCTTCATGCGTAGACCACTGAGGTTGCCGACGCAGCCAGGAGTCTAAAGCTGTTCCAGGAGAGACGCCCTTGTCGGAGAGATAACTATTTTCCCACACGCAGCAGAAGAATGCGTCCTAGACGATAACATCGGCACGCCTCCTTCGCTAACCCAGTCCACCCTGTTTCCCCTGAGCTTGGAGGGGAAGGGGGGGGGGGGATCCGAACTGGAGCCCCATCTCCGAGGACGTCCGTCCCGTCAGTCTTGAGAGCTGAGTCGTCTTCCTGTGTGTCTCTGCAGGTGGAGGCCGGCCAGCCCAGGTTTGGGATGCAGGCCCCGGGAGCGGCTGCTCCACCCCAGGCCTCCGCTGCCCCGCCTGCCTACATGTACTCCCAGCAGTACCAGCGTAAGTGTCTCCCTGCGTCCCCGTCACAGGTCAGCAGGGTCCTGGTTCGGGGAGAACCAGGTTTCTGCTTGCTCTCTCACAGGGCATTTTGGACTGAGTGGTCCTCGTTTGCGAGAACTACATCCCAGCAGGAAACGTCACACGCTTTTTTACTGCCACCTAGAGGTTTGGAGTGGAAGGACAGAACGCTTCCAGACTTTATGCCCTTAGATAAACCACATTCTCTCCTCTTTTAATTTCCCAAATTAAACCACCAAGCATTGTCATGCAGAGAATGCTTGTTTTCCTGATGACATCCTCTACCTTGTTTTCTTCAGTCTTTCCTGTGATGCTTCCAACCCCAAAACTTACTGTCAGACGTTTCAAGAAACTGAGATTAGAATGTTGATCTCATCTGCATGATGTATTATCCTGAAACACTGTTTGCCTGATGTTACCACGACTTTACATTCAGATTCATCGCATGTGTCGATCTGTATTGAAGAAAATGCCTCTTAGGTTTAACTAAACTTGTCAACATGCATGTTAAAATCTGTATTGGCTGTGCCCAATCTGTTTTCTAACAGCATCTGTTCTCTCTTGTCTCTCTGGTAAACCCCAGCCTACCACCAGGTCAACCAGTTCCAACCTGGAGCTGGGGCGCCAGCTATCTATCAGCCTCTCCAGTACTCTGCTGCCCCTCCCCCTCCTCTCCCTGCCTCCTCCTGCTGCCCCCCTGCCCCCGCTCCAGGCTTCCGGGCTCAGTACATGCAGCCCGGCCCCCCTCCGCCCGGCCCCCCTCCTCCGCGCTACCCTGGCCCCCCCGCGGGCCAGCCCTCCTCTCCTCACCCTCTCTCTCCCACGGCCTCTTCCGCCTTCTCTCCTCTGTCGTCCTCCGGCGCTTCTTTCCAACACGGCGGGCCTGGATCGCCCTCCTCCTACATGCCTCCTCCGCCACCGACAGGATCCTCAGGTACACTGCCTGACCCCGCCCCCGACCAGACCCCGGCCTCTCAGAGAACAGGTCTGCACTGGGCTCCGCCCAGCCCAGCCGACCGTCTGTCATCTTGATTGACGTAGTCAAGGGGGCTCCCTAGTTACACATAGACACAAACACAACTTGTGCTTTTGATGAATATCTCGAAAACAAACGGTGGAAGTCGTTATGGCTTGTAGGTGCTGTGGAAGAGGGTGTAGGATGGGCAGGGTGAGGGATATTTCAGGGGAGGCGGGGCTGACACCTGCTGACGGTGCATACGGTAGCGAAGCTAGGGCGGTCCAGCAGCATTTAACAGCTGCTGTTGTCGCTAGGTTTCCCCCTCGCCTTCCTTTCAATGGACTTGGAACAGCTGAGCTAGCATATCTCAGCTGCCGCCTGGAACCAGCCTGGTTAGCCATTAACGTGCCCGTCTGTGGCCTCGAACACATCCAGGTGTCAGTTGTGTAAAGAGCCCTGGTCATAAGTAGCCTCTAGAGTACTGTTCAGACAGAACATGGTGCCGTTCTTTAGGGGGGGGTGTTGTTTTTTTTGTGCTAATGTTAAGTATGTGCTTAATAATGTGTGTTCCGCAGGGGGATTTAATCCAGACACAGACTGTTTTATGGAAGGTGAATTAAAAGACAGCTTGGCTTTGCTACTGCAGATAATTACTGCTAGAAAATTACTATTTCACCCGACTGTCCTGAGCGCATAATCGATTTGATCCCAAAAAAATTCAGCAAAGCAGAGGACTTGTGAATATTGTAATGATGTGTGTTCATGTTGTGTGTGTGAATGGTTGCTAAAATCGGACGTTAAACCATTAAAACCACATGCCTTTTGATACATTTATATCTAATGATATGGATGTTGACCCAGATTTCTAGTCAGCCGGACTAAGCAGTCTTTCTGCTGTACAACGATGAGGGCTTTGCATGCCTATCTAGGACAGTCATTACCCTGATGGAAATGGCAGACAGGACTCATGATTGCGGTCAGGGTCAAGGCTAGGCTAAAATGCTAGACAACATAGACATACGTGTATTTCAGGTGCTTTAATTTAACTTTAATGCTGCTTTTTTACTATCAGCTGGGTTGAATTTCAAAGAAAAATGTGTGTTGAAGCCATAATGATCATGTAGCCTCCCCTGTCATCCAAATATACATTAACCTTTCCCCTAATTACTTTTGACCTAATTTACTGATCATCATCAATACCCCTCCTTACGCTCTGCTCTGCGAGGCGCATCCTTCCGGCAGGGAGGGTTGCATCAGCTTGCGTTGCCGGTCTGGCGTTGTCACGGCGATGACGTTAGAGCCAGTTGGCGGTGCGCTGGCTGAGGTAGGAGACGGATGGGTCATCCTGTCTTCTCTGCTTCTCCACAGGGCCTCAGAACGGCTGGAACGACCCCCCGGCGCTGAGCAGAGTGCCCAAGAAGAAGAAGGTGAGTGCGTCTGCCAGCCCTCTCTGATCGCTGGGCTGCACCAGCTAACGTTTACCCACCAGCTAACGTTTACCCACCAGCTAACGTTTACCCACCAGCTAACGTTTACCTCAGAAAAGAGGTCAAACTACCAGGCTTCTAACACCAAATGGGTTTCGCAGTGACAGCCCCGTATTCAAACCATCTGATTTCGTTTGCATTACATGCGTTTCCAAAAAACCTAAAAGTTCACCAAACATTTTTTCTCTCGACCTTCCGACCTCCAGGTTCCAGAGAACTACACCCCCCCTGCCCCCATCACAGCCCCCATCATGTCCCCCCTCGGAGGGGACCCCCAGGCCCAGCAGGTCCCCACCATGCCCCCGCAGCCCGGGGTCCACGGCCAGCCGGGGGTCCAGTCCCCCTACCCAGGCATGCAGCAACAGCAGCCCCTCCCCCACCAACCCATGAACCCCGCCCTTCCCAAGACCAGTGTGGAGGGAGCCCCCGGGGCCCCCATCGGAGACGTCATACAGGTTCACGTCTTCTACGACCAGAATCGCTCTTGTGTTTATTCAGTTATTGTTACGGTTCTGTGTTTTTTTACAGATGTGTTTCTTTGGGGGACAGTTCTGTGTTTCTGACGTCTGTGTCTGCTCCTCCCAGCCCCTGCAGTCCATCCCTGCTGAGAAGATCACTAAGAAGCCAATCCCAGATGAACACCTGGTCCTCAAGAGCACGTTCGAGGGCCTCATCCAGAAGTGTTTGGCAGCTGCCAACGACCCTGTGGGTTCTCCTTTTATTTACGGATCGAAGTTGCCATAGCAACGCCAACAGTAGCAGTAGCGTCAACTGTCAACCGTAGCAACTACTCTACCCCGTTTGTACAGTTGCAAAACACTCGAGTTTCGTATTTGCGTTGTATCCTTAGTAATGAAAAAGGTTTCTTACTGTGAATCGGCACAGCCAGGATGTTCCGTTTGCGGAAGGATTGTTGACGTGTCGATCGCCACATCTCTCTCTGCCCCACAGCAAACCAAGAGGAAACTCGACGATGCCAACAAGCGCCTGGAGGCTCTCTACGACAAGCTGAGAGAGCAGACTGTGAGTCGCACCTTCCTCTCACAGCGAGTCCGTCACAAGTAGACGAAAACACCTACCAGGAAAAGTCGCTCTGGATAAGAGCGTCTGCTAAATGACTAAATGTTAGCTTTAGAAATATTTGGTTTCAAATGGTTTCCAGGGTCAACTATACTTACCGTTTATCTGTCCCCTCTCTTCAGCTCTCGCCAGCCATTGTAGGTGGACTGCACAACATGGTGAGGAGCATCGAGGCTCGATCCTACGCCGAGGGCCTGGGCATCCACACCCACATAGTCAGCACCAACAACTTCAGCGAGACCTCGGCCTTCATGCCTGTTCTGAAGGTGGTGCTCACGCAAGCCAACAGACTGGGGGTCTGAGAGAGAGAGACAGAGAGAGAGAGAGAGAGAGAGAGAGAGGGGGGGGGGGGCTCTCGATCACCTGACCCAGTCTAGAACAGGACCCCGGAGACCAATCAGACGCTTGAGATGATGTCATAGAGATACCAGGAAGTAGGATTTGGAGCCTGTGGATGTAGATGCAGGGATTTGATAGACGGATCTTTGTGTCACTGAGGTTTCCGTGTGGTTACCGATATGTTTCCTTAAGAATGAAGGGATTGATCCAGTAACTGTTTTTTTTTTTTTTTTTCTCTCCTCGTGTCAGTATAGCATGGTCAGAGTCCTCCCACATCTCAGACACCAGACATCAGTATCACCACAGTAACATAGGACCAACCTCTTGCCAGTCTTATTTTTTATCTTCACACAACACGACTCATCACAATCTTAAGGTCATGTCATGTTCTTTTTGTCAGTTAGATGTAATTTTTTAAATTGTAATCATGCTATTCATACAGAGCAGAGTGCAATGGGGATGGTCCTCTTCTAAAGCAAAAAAAAAAAAATTGTACGAAAAGGAATGCACGCTTCAAATAGCCTTGGAATCATTGTCAAATTGTTCAGTTGGATTAGCATTAAAATCCAGTGAGAGCCGGCTAGAGGGAGAGCAATCTGCAATCCAACAGTCCTCATTTTCTCTGTTATGTTTAAACAAGAGAAACACTTTTTTGTTTAAGACCAACAACATGCAATATTTTCAATAAATAGTATTTATTTAAAATGCGCTGCTTCACTGTTTTAATATGAGTTGCTTTAGGAGAGAAATTTGGTTTTGTTTGCCTTTTTATGGCCATAAATGACACCTAGACGTCACATTACTTACTGGTCCTAGACGCTTTATGAGTCACGAGCCTTCTGGACAGTGATACTGTCCCCAAAGCCATCTGCGGACTGGGATCAGGCATGTGCCTGATAACCTTAATGATATGCATCTGTTTACCATTCTTGTAGCGTTAGCAATTAATTATCAATTGTCCGGATCAAGCCCTAATATGCTGGACGAACTTGACAGAGTTTTAGAATTTGTACTGTTCTTATAGTATCTTATGCCAATAACAAAACTGTTCGCTTTTTATACCACCTCTGCCTGTCCGCAGTATGTATTAGGCTTGTGTATACTATAGGCTACATGTCTTCATGGAGTTAAGGTAATAAATGCTTTGACAAAGTCCTTGTCTGTCATGGTGTTTTCTAATCAAATTAAATTCACTCTCATACAGGGTTTATTGTATGTGTGGCTACATGACATACACTAGGCAAAGTTATACCTCATTAATCTCACCATAATGTCCAACATGCGTTCGTATAAAAAAAATCGAGTGAACGGAAAACTTTATTAGTTCTTTGCATCCTAGCAGTCTGAGATCTTACATCAATAACACCTCAACTGTGACTGCGACACGCTATTGGCTGCAGAGCTGCACGTTCTTCTGCGTGACTGAAGGGGGCTGTGTTCTATCCTCTGCTCGCGATGCTCTGTCACTAGTGAGAGTATTGAGTCTGGAAACTGAGATGCTGCCGTTGGCTGGGAATTGATTGACTCTGTCCACATTTTTCACGTATTGTAAATTATTCTGAAACAGATACCTTGATAAAAGTGAAGTCGGGATAATTAAGCATTTTTTTTTGTTTACTGTTGCCTTTATTCAGCAGTGGAGATGGTTAGTGTTCTGACCGCAAGTGTTTATCAGGATGGGGAGACGGTTACCGGCGAGCCTAGGGGACCGGAGGAGACCAATGCTGAAACCCAGGCTCTGTGCCGGGATGATTATTCAAAGGATGACCGCTCTCGAAGCATCGTCTGGAGAAACGTAATTCTCATGGTCCTCCTGCACACTGGGGCTGTCTATTCTCTCATCGTTATACCCAGAGCACAGCATCTTACCTGGATATGGTGTAAGTCTGCAAGACAAAAGAACTTGCCTTGCGTAACTCTCTTATCGTGCTTGTGTAACTTCAGTAAATTGCCATTGCAGCCTATTGAGCATTGGCTGTGCGTGCGTGATGAGAGCCATGTAGCCAACTGTAGCCTGCGTTCAGTCTAAAGGAAGCCATAATACAATGTCTCTGTGGCACATCAGCAGGTCTTTTGCATTGGTGTTTTGTTATCAATTTTACTCTGATTTTATAAATGAGTGGAGGGAGTTTCGTGGTCTCAGTTCCGGGTTTTCGTTGGTCTCATCTCATGATTCGGGACTAGTGCGGAATCAGTCTGGTTGATTATAATTAACGAATATAGACGCAATTAAATCTGTTTTGCGGTTAAATAAACAAGCAGGTCGTCTCAATATAAAATATCTTATTATCACAGGATTCTCATGACACTGTTTGTCTTGATCATCAAGGGTTTTCATAACTACCGGCTATCAGATTTTAGTTTTTTACTAAAATATAATTTTATTTAAATGATGATAACACTCATTCATCCCACCCTCTATTTCATATGGGGCTGTAAAAAAAAAAATGTGGTAATGAGTTCATAATTTTCCGTACATTTTCCGTCCAGTGACAGTTCCCAAGCTCCTGTCTAACAGGTATCACGAGACATCGGCCAACACAGCCCTCTAAGTGGAACCCTTTCATTAGTCCTCTTGTCAATAGTAGGAAGGGGCTGCTATTTTTAGCCCAGTAGATTACGTAAAGGACCATAAACAAACATCCAGTCCAGGTATAAAAGTCTTTGAAATGTGGAAAAAAAAGCCTCAAATCCAAATCATAAGAAACAGGCGTAAACACATGCAAGGTCATGTCGAGTCTGACCTCCTTCTTAGCCGATCAAAAGCAAATTGAAGTGATGAGTGTTTTAAAGATTACTTTTCTATCCCCACTTTGTGTCTTGCAGCTTACGTGTGTTTCATCATCACTGCGCTGGGGGTGACTGCGGGGGCCCACCGCCTGTGGAGTCACAGGTCCTACAAAGCCAAACTCCCCCTAAGGGTGTTCCTCGCTGCCGCTAACTCCATGGCCTTCCAGGTATAGATTGCTCTCGTGAAACCCACAACCACCAATGCCGACACAACAACAGTCGTAAAATCTCAGAGTGAAACTACAGTGGAGGTGTCCTGTTTTCAGTCTTGTACTCTGTGACAATGTGTGTTGTCGCAATCGATCGCTCATTTTTGATTAAGTCAAGTGCTTTTCCAAATCCAATACAGTGGGAGGTTTTCCAGAAGCTTTGATACGTCTCTGCCTTTGGTTGATTTTTCTTTTGAGCAGTTTCTTTCCTGAATTTTTCTCTAGGGTTTAACTCTCACCAAAACCCCTGACAGACACAGTAGATGTTTCCTAATGAGTCCTTCGGGAAGTCTCACAAAATCTCAGAAGAAAACATGGTGTCTCACGTGTTCCAAGCTTGACAGCACAATTACTTCAAAATCTCTGCCATCCTTATTTGTGCGGAAAAGACCCCCCCAAAAATCCAAAGTTTTAAATCTCCCATGTAGACCTCTTGGTCCCATTAGTTTCAAAGGTTAATGAGAGGAATGAACTTGCTGACCACTGTGCCCTTCTCACAGGACTTGTAATATATCACAAAAAGATTTTCCAATTAAGAACTGAGTAGAAAGTCATCTAACGCAGTGTAATCACACAAATGAAAATAAAACTCATTCGGAATAAACCTCGAAATGATACGTCCTCATTTGCAATCGTGGTTGTGTGTTTCCCTCTCTAGAACGACATTTTAGAGTGGGCACGAGATCACCGCGTGCACCACAAGTACTCGGAGACGGATGCCGATCCCCACAACGCCACGCGGGGTTTCTTCTTTGCTCACGTGGGCTGGCTGTTCGTGCGGAAACACCCTGCTGTCATCGAGAAAGGCAAAAAGCTGGACCTCACCGACCTTCTGGCCGACCCTGTCGTCCAGTTTCAGAGAAAGTGCGTCCCCGTCGAAGCCAGTTTTTGTTTTGCATGTCACATATCTCTTTGACCAAGCTTGGGCAGAGTGACGTGTGAAATAAAAACGAGTTCCTGAAATGGAGAGTTCTCAAAAGAGATTTGAGGTCTTTCTGTGATTGTAAAGAGTATACGAGAGTATGAGAGAGCTTATGATTTTGCCTTAAAACCTTAAAAGAAATGTGGATTCCCCAGATACAGTGTGTTTCTGTTTTTTCCCTAGGTACTACAAGACGTCAGTCTTGATCATGTGTTTCGCTCTCCCTACCCTGGTGCCGTGGTATTTCTGGGGAGAGAGCCTGTGGAACTCTTACTTCCTGGCCTGCATCCTGCGCTACACCCTCTCCCTCAACGTCACCTGGCTCGTCAACAGCGCTGCACACCTGTATGGCAACCAACCCTACGACAAGACCATCAACCCTCGAGAGAACTGGTTCGTCACTTTTGGAGCTCTTGGTGAGTTTTGGCTGTCGGGTGAGGAACTGTTAGAACCTCAAACTCGTGTGGTGCGTCACCATTCAGGAAATGGATACAAGAACGTTGTTTTTTTTTAAAACCCCTTCTCAACATGTATGTTATCTTAAATGTTTTCTTCATGATCTCAGGTGAAGGATTCCACAACTTCCACCACACTTTCCCGTTCGACTACTCCACCAGTGAGTTTGGTCTGCGTTTCAACCCCACCACTTGCTTCATCGACCTCATGTGCTTTCTGGGCCTGGCCGACAACCGCAAGAAGGCCACTCCGCAGATAATACAGGCCCGCAAGCTAAGGACTGGAGATGGCAGTGCCTGAGGAGACCTCCGTGGCGGGAGGGTGGGGGGGGGGCGGGGAGGGGAGGGGGGTGGGAGGGAGTTACTGAATAAAAAAGCCTGATGTTTTGTGCCACCGTCCATCAAAATTCCGTCACATTTTGTTCTGACACATGGATTAGCTGTTCCTTTTTCCGCCCCTAAAATGAAATAAGATGGGGTTTTACTTTTAACTAGGTGCCAAGGGGTTGATTTGGTTTTTAAATAGAAGAAATAGCCGGTTGTCGAGCAGGTGATTGTTAGTTAGCTGCTGCTCTCATTTGCTCAGAGCCCAACTCTCACTGAAGCCCCCAGAGGAAACGTTAGGTACGTTAGAGGTATGACATCAAAGTTCGACCTCTGTTGCGTTGATGTTTCTGTTGAATATGATTGATTATGAGCCAGTGCTGTTTTCCTGCCTTACCGTTCATCAGAATGTATTTGCATTGAGATTCCTGTTCAGGTCATGGCAGTATGTTTATAGTGGTCTGTGTATCGTCTGACAAGACGACATCAATCATTCAGGCTCTGAACCATTCACAAGACAAGCCTGAAAGAAGGTTGGAAGGAAATTCGTATTGAGCATTGTGACCAAATTGATGTTAAATCTAAATATGATGATAATTCAATGTTAGAATAAGTGGACTAATAGACTGTGGTGTGGAACAGACATTAATTTTGTCAGCCAGAATGTCTTCAAATAGCTTTTAGCGCTTATATCCATGTTTCCAACCATGTTTCTGAAAATCTCTAAATGGGAAAATCGTTATCATATAATAACATTCAAAGACAGATTATCTCTACGAATAGTGTAGTAAGTTGACATAATGGGGCCAGTCTGAGAAGCTGGATTTGGTGAGTTCTTACTATCCACTAGTAGAAATTATATAATTATAGACTGCATGTGCATTAACACAGTTTACGTGTTCGAGTCCTGTTTGCCATCCTTGGTTTTGCCCTTAACACTCTCCCACTGCTCTCAGGTATTCCAGCCCTGAGTGTTTGTGTGTCACATGTGGGGGTTGCTCAGACAATGTCAGATGTATGTTGGAAAATATTCTTCTATAACGTTGCCGTTTAGTGCTTCTTCCTATGTTGTACTAATTTATATCAAAACATGTAGTGAGTTGAGCTTGTGTGTTATATGCCTGTGTCCCCTTCAAAGTTAGGATGCTACGTATGGAATGACTGTTTGTATACCTTAACTGTCTTGTGTGGGTTTTTTACTGTGTCTGGATGAATATACGCTTAAATATATATTGGTTTAGATTATTGTTATCAAATAGGCTACATCGTCTCCCACGTCTTTGTTCTGTCCTGTACGCTAAGCAGGGTTGACTCGCTTAGCCCAAAATGAGGCCTGCCTAGCCACACTGTCACTATGATTGTGTAAGCTGTCGACGATCACATGACAGTGATCAGTTAGCTGTCAACTCCGGTGTTCTTTAACGAGGCAGGAAAACAAATGTTTTAGTTGACACTTGATTAAGAACGCTAATGATTAATTGATTGCAGATGGTATAACCTGGCAAACGGGTCTGATCGTCACTGGACTGTGCCAGAAAGCAAGAGTCAATCCTGAGTGGTGGAGGATTACTGCGTGTGTGGCTTCGTCAACGTGAAGTTGGCTGACAGGAATTTAAACAGGAGTGTCTTTGTGCTTGAGTGTTGACTTTTGTGCCATGCATTATAAAAAATAGATTTTTAAATAAAATGTTGCGATGTTGTATGATTAGCCTACGGTTGTCTTTTTGTGGGGTGTGGCTATTTACTAATACATGGCCAGTGTGTAGTAGGCCTATCTATGGTGACTGGCACGGTTTTCAGCCCTGACTGCCACAGGTGGCCTGGCCGAGGTCTGGAGCCTTCAGGTAGACCACGGTTGGTAGACTTTCGAAAGTAATGAGGCCTGCTATTCTGGCATCGTCCTGGGAATCCTTTCAGCTGCAAAGATATCCGAGAGCCGATTTCGAACGCCGCGGTCCATGCTAATATTGTCCCGTCAATCTCCAAAATTGGATTCTCAACATGGTTTTACCGCACGTTTTTCTGTTGGCTAAACCAGAATTGTAAAATGGACACATAAGATGAGAAGAGGACACGATTTGATCGAAAGAGGAGCCGATTAAACCCTAAGCTGTTCCATTTTTTGTGCCTGCCGATTGAAAGGAGCTTAAATCAATAACTCCAGGTATTGACCATTGTTTAGGATTTTCCCAGGTCTACCCCAGACTCATCAGTTGCAAGTACGGATGTTTATCTTTCGTAGCGCAGTAATAAATAAGTGGTGCCTGTTTGAAGATAACGGTTAAGCTTCCAATAATTAAACGGATGTTTGTCTGCTGTAGTGCCTAATATTGGGTTGAGCCGTCCAGAATACACTGTCAAAACGAGTTAGCCATAACAATAGATTTTGTTGTTGATGGCCATGCTTAGCAATGTTTCATGAAAACGAAATGCACGCATCACATCGTCTGTGTTAACCGCATTTTGGAAACGGACTGAAAACGCGAGGGAACGCTGTCTACTGGCAAGGGTGCTGAAAAGGATTACTACGTGGCACCAGAGGAAATAAAAAGATAGTTTATTGCGAATGCTTACAACACAGTCATCGCGTCTGCATTTAGCGGCCACCACAGCCAGACTATATGCGGGGGGATATAAAGCTGGCAGCATGTCGAGAACTTGTGCAGAACAGAATGTAGGCTTATCGGTTTTTTCTTTGTAAATTGAAAGGCCACATCCGAGGTTTGTAAGTCGAAATTTTGCCTTAAGGCTAGTTGTCATGCTGAACCAGACAAATCGATATACCCACGTTTTGTTTTTTAGTTGAACTGTGTGGTGAAATAATGAGTGTGAGCTCGCGAGATCGGGATGTTTCGCCAGTTCCTTGGATAATTTAAACTGAAGGCAAAACAACTGGATCCACCTCATTTCTGTTTCCTGCCTGTCTACAGGAGGCAACATGAGGAAGTGCAGCCCGTGGACGTTTCTCCCTGTTATGTATTCTGTCTTCACAGCGGCCGGACTGTGGGTTGTGTAAGTTAATTATATTATATATATTTCTCTCTCTATTTCTCTCTATGTCTCTCTATTTCTCTCTCTGTCTCTCTATTCTCTCTCTGTCTCTCTATTTCTCTCTATTTCTCTCCATTTTTCTCTCTGTCTCTCTGTCTCTCTGTCTCTCTGTCTCTATCACACACAGGCGCACAAAAACAACAGACAGCTTTGACAGCTCGTAACGTCATGGCGTAATTTCCCTAGTAACAAAGTGAGTCACTTCACAGGTACTTCATAGCTGTTGAAGATGAAAAAATAACACCTCTAAGCTCGGAATACAAGTAAGGCTCTTTTACGAAAGTATTAGAAGTATAAATAAAAGCAGGAGTACTAATTAAATGACATGTCTGTTTTTCCCAGACGATCTGGATCGAAGTCCCCCCCTTACATTAGGTACAGTACAAACAGACAGCATAATTAGATTAGCAGTTTATATTTGCCTGTCAGACTCGTAAATAATTAATGTCTTTCTCTCGTTTCAGCATTGCAGGCAATGCTCCACCTGCCAGCTGTGTGTTTAGCCAGGTCATGAACCTGGCAGCGTTTGTGGGTAGGACTGATAGAGGCTACTGTGTTCATGTTCATTAAAAACCATGATCTTGTTTATGCCCCAAGGGATTATATCTAGAGTACAATGGGAATAATGTTATCGATTTACTATAGCTGTATCCATCCTGTTCCTTCCCCCCTCTATCTCTCTTAGGATTCATCATCGGAGTCCTCAGATATCTCCAGCTAAAACCCAGAGTGCACAAACCTTGGCTGAACATTGGCAGTCTGGTGGCCATGTCCCTGGCCTGTTTCGGAATGACCCTGGTGGGAAACTTCCAGGTACGGTATCAAGCTCCTCTAACATCCACTGGGTGAAAACGCAGGGAGGTTTCTGACCGTGGAAATGATGACGTGTCCCAGACGTGAATGAATGACGACTTGCCCCTTTCTTGGGTCCAGCTGTCCAATGACGAGGAGATCCACAATATTGGCACGTCCATGACGTTTGGGTTGGGAACCCTGTTCTGCTGGGTGCAGTCGTTCGTCACCCTCAAGGTGAACTTGAGGAACGAGGGCAGGAGGGCATGCATCCCCCGCTTCCTCTTGTCTGGTGCCGTCACTGCCTGCATGTTGCTGTGTATCCTTCCTCACTAACACAAGACCTAATTTATTTCAGATCAGTCAATGAGAGTTGAGCCTTCAAGCTGAATATTATTGAATATTTTTTTTTTTTTTTTTTTTTACTTCAACAACTCCTGACATGACTGAATTGAGATTACGTTGCACATATCTGTGTTCCAACATTTCAAATAGTTTCTACCTCACGCACTACACCTGCTTGTCATCCACAATGTCAGAGTACACACAATGGCCGGGTTTCCCAGATTCGTTAAGAAGCTCTTAAAGGTCACATGACATGAAAACTTCACTTTAGGAGGTTATTTAACATTAATATGAGTTCCCCTAGCCTGCCTTTGGTCTCCCAGTGGCTAGAATTTTCGATAAGTGTAAACCAAGCCCTGGATGTTCTTCTCCGCCTTTGAGAAAATGAAGGCTCAAACGCTCGGTTTGAAAAATCCGCTCTTATTGACCTAACAAGGAGCCAGGCTACCGCCCTTCTCTCTGCTGTGCACGCCCAGATAATCTGGCCCGCCAATGAGGAATTGAGCTACGATTGTGCAAGGGCGAGTGCAATATCGTGTTTTCCTGCAGAGACATCATGCCATGGCTAGCAAACGAACGAAGCATAACAGTTGCTCAGTGCTTGGATGTACAAATCAACACACAAGTCTTTTTGTAGTTCCGTCATCCGAGCCTCTAAACAATCAGTATCTTAATTTTATTTTCGCTGAAAATGCGCCTACACAACTTCTGTTGTAGGCGCATTTGTTTTGTATGTCTGCGCCTAACACTTCAGCCACGACTGTTTCCTCAACTTGAGCTAATACAAAACTGGCCTTGCTGAAATTAAATTCTGGATCAGTACTAACTCTCCTTCGTCCAGCTACTAACCTCGGACAAGTAAGTTAACTAACGCTATATCATTTTGTAGCTTTACTGTATATGGTTACCTAGCTTGCTACCCTTAGAATGTGGCTGTAACATTAGCTCTGCAGCTAACAGCTGAGTTACTGTCGCTATGGAAAGGTAGATAGCATCAAGTATAAGTGTGAATACATATGCTGTACGTGAGTGTTGTACACTTCTTTGTTATTTGGATAAACGTTCTGCTGTTGGTGTTATGGCGCGCGCGATATCCGCCTTTCCCCTCATTGAAATGACTGAGTGTGTACCTCTGCAAACCAGGGTTATCAGATGAGAATGGGCAAATTCGAGGTATTTTACAGCAACGGGGTTACAGCCATTGCGATACATCCGTTGTAAACATTAGCGCATGGTGCCGCCCCTCCGCTCCTCATTAGCATTTAAAGCTACAGACACCAAAACAGCGCGTTCTGAGGAAAGCTCCTTGTGGGACTGCTAGTAGTGGCTGTAATTCTGCACCAAGGCTGAATTTCGGGAAAGAGACTTCTGATACAGTATTAGGGGACCACTAAGGCCTATATAAAAGCATCCAAAAACAGCATGTCATGTGACCTTTAACGCTAAGAGCTTCTTAGGAGCGTTCTAAGAACGCTCTAGAACGCTCTTAGAACGCTCCTAAGAAGCTCTTGGCGTTAAGAGCTTCTTAACGAATCTGGGAAACCCGGCCAATGTATGCTCCGCGACCCACTGTGGGGATTTGCACTTTGACCCTTAACCCCATGCGTGCCAGACTTTGTGCTGATGGCCCAGCGCCTCCACATGCACGCGGCGCGGGCGCAGTGGGCTCTGGTCATGTTCTTCCTGGGCTTCCTCGGCACCTTCGCTATCGAGTTCCGCCACTACCACTTCGAGATCGTCTGCACGGACGACCGTGACCCTCCCCTCAGTCTCTCCGAAACCTTCTCCGAAGTCTCCGAGTACCAGTCTGACCAACTATAGTGTCGGAAGACGATGCTCTGAAAGTTGTCTTTTAGTCGTCTCACATGTCTGGGGATTTGAGATTCGATGCTGCATCTATCGTACTAGAGATCAGATAACTAAACTGGCTATTCATCGAAAACTATAAATCTGTCAGAATGTTGTCATGGATACCCCCTGTAGCATATCCATGGTACTGTAGCTGTCGCCTACGGTTTGACATTAGTTACCGATTCAGCCTAGTAGCACTGCATGTCTGTCTGCCTGTTTGAATGTTATCACTGAAACTGGATGAACACGATTTCCGTTTTCACACGCACTCGAAAGCGTCAGACCCTTTGAAGAGCACAAAGGAGAAAAACTAATCTGGTGGACTTCCTGAAACATGATCCGATTTGAATGACGATGCATGATCCATGGGGATTCAAGATCTCTCTGAACAAATCGCGCTCATACCGTGTGTAGACCTTTCTGACATCTCCACTCATGTACTATGAGAGGAGTAATGAAGACATGTGGGTGCATCACCATCTTTCACGTCAATCACGTCCACTAATAGGACCACATCAGAGTTAATTGTGTCTTGTCAATTTCCTCCCTGTTTAGCTACCTCTGTAGAACCATGGAAACAAGCAAACAGGAAGCGCTGCCTCTAGGGCAAAGGAAGAAGAAAAACTAGTGGTTGATCTCAGACATGACATTTTTTTAAATCACCAGTCATACAATTTTGACCATTTTGTAGTTCATTAACCACGCTTACATGACTATCGTTACCATGACCACCGACATGCATCTCAATGATGTTCTGTGCTTTGTAAATATTTCACAATAAAACCTTGAAAGAACCTGTCCTACAGTCATTGTTCTGTACACCTTAACATGTTTCAAGAGGGATACATTTACTTCACTATCTGTGGCAGACATGAAAAACAATTAGAGCTACAAAGAGGTGATTCAACTTAAATATGATTTATTTTAAAAGGGTAAAAAAAAAAAAAAATACATGACTAAGTGACTAAATCCCTGACAGGTGTTTAACGTGTGCAGTCAGTTGATCAGTGAACACTTGATGCTTGTTCTCCACATACACAGTACTCTGTCCACTCCCCGACACTCCAGATCTACAGCCCCCTTCTCCCTCCACAACCTGGCTGGGCAGCAGATCCTAGACCCCCCAGTGGCTCCGAGTACACAGATGAAAAAGGGGTTGATGTCCGTTTGTGTTGGGTGAAAGTGATACGCTTGTTAACCCCTCCTGCTTGCTAACCGGAGCACCAATCACATCACCGTCACCTCCTCTAAAGTCCTCCCACTCCGGACCGTGGACGTAAACAAGGACAGAACCTAAGGGTTTAGGGGAACAGGGAGGGGGGGGGGGGGGAAAGGAACCAGGGAACCCGCGTCTCCGTGGCTACCGTCCTCTCCCGCGTCAGGCTCTGCCCGTCACCTCCAGCTGGCAGAAGGAGGTGACGACGCTGTAGTGAGTCTCCTCCTCCTCCGTCAGCTCCATGTTTCCTGGACGGACCACCATCACCACGTTCACCCCCGCGTCCTCTGCTGCCTTGGCCTCTGTAAACACACACACACACACACACAGACACACTGTAGCTTCCGCTGCCTTGTTTTCTACATTTAGTCATTTAGCAGACGCTCTTATCCAGAGCGACTTACAGTAAGTACAGGGACATTCCCCCCGAGGCAAGTAGGGTGAAGTGCCTTGCCCAAGGACACAACGTCATTTGCCACAGCTGGGAATCGAACTGGCAACCTTCAGATTACTAGCCCGACTCCCTCACCGCTCAGCCATCTGACTCCCTTCTAATGACACACACGGTAACCGCCACAGCCCTGGCCTTTCTAGGGGTCCAGCTCTCGAATGACCAGGAGCTCCACAATATAGGCAACGTCCAGAGCGGCAAGGCACCACCTACCCCGCGTGATGTCTGTCAAGAAGGTGATTTCTTCGGTTCGACAGCCGATCCTCTCCGCGATCCTCTCATAGCTTTTACTCTCCACCTTTGCACCCATGTTGGTGTCAAAATGACCATCAAATAACTGACGAAACAAGAGACGCAAAATATATTCTTCTGTCAATCGCCAAAAATCGTTCATCAAATAAACCAATACCTCAGAGTGATACTGATGACACCACCGCATGGAAAATGTATACAAATGTAGGTCATACGTGTGACTGTGATTCATAACATGCATGATGACAGGAAGAGGGGGGAGGGGGGGGGGGGGGGAAATGCTCACATCTAGGACGTCTCCTTCTACGGAGAAGCCAAACAGCAGTTTCTGTGCCTCCACGCTTCCGGAGGAGTAGATGTAGACCCTCAGGCCCTGACGCCTCCACCGCCTGACGGAGGGGACCACATCCTGGTAGACCCTGCACCACACGCACCAACAACACCATCAGCCATCAACTTATCCATTTCAAACTGGACAACCAAACAGACAATAGACAGTGGATACAGTATTACCAGGATAGGCATCCATATTATGAGGAATATAGTTACTGATTCCCCTGAATATTACGAACATCCGCAGATCTTTTTTCCTTATTAACTAAACCCAAACTGACACAGCATAGGCCTACTACACCCTGAGCACTGAACACATACTATCAGCATAAAACCAATCCTTCAAATAGTTGGTTTTAATGATTTGAATTTTAGTATATGAAGAAGAAAAAATGAACATGCCAAGTAAGCCCAGTTGGGCTTGATGAAAAGGGAACACTTCAGGCTACTTACTCGCCTTTGATTCTCCCGGCAGCGTAGGCCGCCCTCCACATGTGTCCCTGGATCTGTTTGAGCGCCGTGGTCTTCCTGTCCGCTGCCATCTGCCACAGCACGTTCTCCACCACCTCCCGGATGGCCTTCTCCTCGTCCGTGTGAACGGTCTGGTCAAGGGCGTGGACCGCACACGCCCGGTTCTGCCTCATGTCCTCCTCAACCTGTCATGGGGGGTGGGGGGGGAGGGGGGTGGTGGTCACTAACTTGTCTCAAGGATCAGAATCTGTCTGTACTGCGTAGCGAGACATAAGCCAGCCTGTGACCCTCTAACCCCAGTAGTGTTAACGTGGATTCTTTATTGACTCCTGTGAAGACATTTCTGAATGAGCATCACTACGTTCCCAGTATCAAGTCAAACAGACTTTTTCACAATATTAGCCAATAGCATATGCTGGGAAGCACCAATCACACAAATCACATTATATATATATATAAAAACGGCTTACAGGAAACCAAACAGGAAACAATTAGGCCTTGGCCTATATCCTATCCTGGCTTGCATCAAGCATTACTGACCACCTTTCTATAATTCAATAAGTTCTGTGGGAGGTAACTGGTGTCATTAAGTCTATTGATTTAGAGGCCACCTGGTCTATAATTTCCCCTGACTGCAGCATGGCAGAAGACCCCATTTTTGAATACATTATCAGTTAAGCTCAACCAGTGTGCAAGGCCCCTAGCTGCCTTCCAGGAAGCAGATTTTTCATCTTATATCCTAAAATGCAGAGAACACGGTGACCATCTCTAGTGGAGGTATCCATCTGAAAGAGAATGGTCTTCTGCAAACGAATCTCCTGAACTCACATCATCCCAGTACAGCCTCCTCTGGGACGCCGAGAACTTCAAAAGATATTCAACTAATCAAATTCTGCCTTTGGCGAATGGCCTAGTTTAGGTCAAATCTAACCCCATTATAGGAAATGTAAAACGGGAGATATGTAGGGGATGTCTATTTATGTTGAATACATGGTCAACTGTCTTATTTTATCGGATGGAGTGGCTCTTTATTAACCGCAATCAGTTGTTAAACAGTATATCAGACAGCAGTACAATCAAAAAGTATTACAACCGACAGAACGATGCGTATACCAGGGAATTGTTTGTGATTTTTGTTCCTGGATAACTGGATATCTCAAATGTGTCTGACAATGTTAGCAAACGACCAAGACGCTCAAAACTGACCTGTTTTTTCAGAAGGTGCACGTCCTGCTTGCACTCGTCCTCTTCCCAGTGCTCGGACAGATAATCTTCTAGATGTTCCTTTATGTACGGAAATAAGATGTCCTGCAACAGTGCAAGAGAAAATGTGTTTAATGTAGCTGGCTAGCTTCGGCCATATCACCAAATTCATAACACAAATATACAAATTACCATAACATACAGTACACAAACATAGCTATAAAAAAAATCCAGAGCGTTGACCGACCTTTACAAAAGTGATTGGTGTTGTAGTCCCTTCAATATCAAGCAGGAGTGCACTAGTATTAGCAGGAATTGCAACCGTAGCCATTCTTCCAACGAGCCCGCACAGCTAGCCAATGCTAGCTGGCTAACAAAGCGTTATTTCCACAAAATCAAGAGAAAGACGAATCAAACCAGTTTGCAAGTTACTAATTACTGATTGGTGAATTTGAATAACGTTGGTTATTTACTCATTCGAAATGACAGCCTGAAGGACAAAATACGAAAAAGCAAAAGGCAACGAAAGCGGCAACGCTCACATGGATGGAGCAGTGCCCGTGCGTGGAGCACGAGGACGCAGACACCGACCGGGGCGTGGACAGGGAACATTCATTCCAGAATGCCGTGCCCTTATAATATGTACCCTATTCCCCGTCCCCTTTCAAAAATATGAGGCTATTTGGTTCAATCTGCCCATTTCCGAATCTTGACATACGATACAACGATAAGACTTATTGAACATTCAAATATAGAGTACTCAAAGCACACAGAAAAATATAACTTTGGTTTAAACCTCGCACCCTGAGCCGTAAATAATGAGCGTTTGACCACCATCTCGTTGGGACGTCAATATCATACTTTTAAAATGTGCTGGCTTTAAGTTACTGTGTTATGTTACTGTGATCATTATGTATAACAACAATTTCATCTATACACCAGCCTTTTACACTTTCCCCCGGGGAAATCTGTTCCATGGGGGGTTCATTGTGTTTACAGTGTAAAAGACTGGTGTATAGATGAAACTTGTTATACATAATAATCACAGTAACATACATCACCAGCATATTGCTTTATAAATGGATAGACTGTAATATACAGGGGGGGGGCACTTTCCTCAGGCCTCCAGGGAAATCTGTTGCCCTATACTTTAAAGCCTGCATTTGAGTGCAATTTAACTAACCAACATTAAGAAATGTACCTTATGCTCATGGAAAGTAGGTAGAGTACACTATAAACTAACACACGCGATTATATAAATCACATTCACCTCAAGCAAGCAACAAGAGAAAATGTCATGATTTCGCGCACGCGCAAGGAAGGGGGGACAGGGGAACTGAATTCTCCAGAACACCGCCGGGCTCCCCTAGTGGATTTACAAACAAACCACATCATCTGCGTCACTCTCCGCCCTGTCCGCCCTTGATGTCAGCCATTTTACATAGGAATCGAAACTCGCTAGCTAAATCAGTCTGGAATTGTCATAGCAAATCGAGTAGTTATATAATTAACTGTAGCTTGCCAATTAATAACCCTTTTTTTAAGTGGGAAAATGGAGACTGATAGCCAAGTTGACTTCAGTACAGATGAATTTCCAGAGGGTTCCAAAATAAACGCAAGCAAAAACCTGCAAGATGACGGGTAAGTGTCTGTGCCCGGCTTGCTGTCAAACTCATTGCATACCAATCAAGCCAATATGACCAGCGAACTACAGTAGTTGGATGCAGGTTAGCTTGTGAGGTAATCCGGCGATAGATCTGGGTGGCGTTACGTAAATTAATTTCGCTAATGTATTTAGTGTAGACACTGTTAATCTAGAGCTATTACACGTTCAGTTTGGTAGACTACTACTAGCTACAGTAAAGTTAATCTAACGTTAGCTCATTTAACCATGGCCATGATCGAGATTAGACTCTTACTAGGGAAAAGTTTGCTAACGTAAGCTATGGCAGGTGTCGCTAGCCAGCCACTCTTTTTGTAGTGAATCTGTCTGAATCTGAACTGCTCGGCAGTTGTAACCTTCTCCAACCCGGTGTCGTTGACGTGTCAATCAGGCCCTTCAGAACTGACCCGGAGGCGTTGTGGGCGGTTTGGTTACATTGCGGTCAACTTCAAGAGCTAGCGAACCTAACGAGTGCAGACTGCAAATATCTGCTAGTTTGATGCAGGTCATGTCATTCATGTGGGGTCAGTTTCTAATGGCTTGTACTGTAGCAACCCTCTCCCAGATTGCTTTCCAATATTTGAGTACAATTAAAAAGTAGACTTTCTGACACCTCTTACGTGGCTCCTAGCTCTAGTTGAGATCAACTGCCAGTGCTAGCTCCTCACAACATGAACATAAGAATGTTGAATGTCAACACTCATACATTCATTTAGTAAATCCACTAAATTCCACATGATTATAAAAATATGTTTGATTGCAGTGTGTCTGATGATTTCAATGACTTGAAATGGCACGGGGAAAACCCTCTTAGGAAAATGTTCATGTTCGTTATTTCTATTCACAGCAAGATGTTCATTGGCGGGCTCAGTTGGGACACAAGCAAAACTGATCTTACAGATTACTTGTCCAAGTTTGGCGAGGTGCTGGACTGCACCATCAAAACAGACCTGATGACAGGGAGATCCAGGGGGTTCGGGTTTGTCCTCTTCAAAGATGCTGAAAGTGTAGAAAGAGTAAGTTGTAAAACCACAGCCTGACTTATGTCGACCGTTAAAAGTCTCCTACCTCGGTAAAAAGCTTTCAACTTGATCCGAAAGAAGCATACTGCCACCCGGATGTACAATGTGTGTAATTGCGCCAAATTGCAGGTCCTGGAGTTAAAAGAACACAAGTTGGATGGGAAACTAATTGATCCCAAGAGAGCAAAAGCAATGAAGGGCAAAGAACCTCCAAAGAAGGTCTTTGTTGGAGGACTCAGCCCTGATACCCCAGAAGAAGAAATCCGGGAATACTTCGGACAGTTTGGCGAAGTAAGTTTTAAACTCAAAAGTTTTAAGCTAAAGTAATTGGACACAATTGTAGATTCGGAGACTTGTTTTTCGAGATGAGATCTCCCCGAGATGAGCGCTCTCTCACGTGTGTACTGTGCCAACAGATTGAAAGTATCGAGCTTCCTATGGACGCCAAAACCAACGAACGGAGAGGGTTCTGCTTCGTGACGTACACCGAGGAAAGTCCTGTTCAGAAGCTCTTGGAATGCAGATACCATCAAGTGGGAAGCGGAAAGGTATTCGGAACTTAAGTGCCTTTTTAGATTGTTGTAAAACATTTGCACTAAAACTCAACCGCTATACTAAACTCAACCAAACTCATGGTTGTCAAGACCCCTCGCTTTAACACTGTCAGGTGTTATGGAAAAAGCCATGAGCATATGTGTCTGTCTTTGGTTGTAGTCGCTGCCGTTGACTGCTGTTGTGTTCTCCTGGTAGTGTGAAATCAAGGTGGCCCAGCCGAAAGAAGTATACAGACAACAGCAGCAGCACAGAGGAGACCGGGGATACGGAGGGGGCAGAGGAGGAGGGTACAGGGGCCGGGGGCGAGGAGGTAACTACCATCACTTCTGTTTATGACCCATCCAGGGGCATAGGTTTCATTATACATCGGTGGGACATGTCCCCAACCCACTTTTTATAAATTGAATATATGCCCCCTCCCACATGTTATTAAGTGTTATCCATAAAAGTTGTCTGACACATTTGAAAACAAACGTATGCCCCTGGATCCATCTCCCACCACACTCCTTGAGACGTAGGAATCCCGATAAAAAGTAACTTGTTCAAAACCATAAACGTCTACCAGAGAGTTTTCAGAGAAATGTCTTCTCATAAAAAATAAATTAAAGAAAAGCCACTATACTTTCTCGTCATATTAACCTTTCTGATTTCTCGATTTAGGTCAGAGTAACTACAATCAGGGTTACGGCAGCTACTATGGGCAGAACTATGGGAGCTATGGCAACGGATACAACCAGGGCTACAGTGGCTACACTGGCTATGACTACTCTGGCTACAACTATAATAGTTATGGTTATGGACAGGGCTACGATGACTACAATGGTAAGCTAACTTATTGATGTTGAACACTAGGCCTAACTGAAGCAGTGCCTTTCCTCAACAACTAATGTACGCCTAGACAAACAGCGGAAGCAAGTATCCTTGTATGTATTCAATAGTTTCTGGAAAAATAAATCAATATCTGTAATGCCGCCTGCCTTGGGTCTCTTTGCTCTGATGCATGATGGTCTATATCACTCTATCCAGGCAGTGCAATATGTTTCTTGATAGAATAACTATCATTGTTCATCATTCGTCATTAAGTCTCACTTCCCATGTAAAAGGGACAGATAAGGTTCCACACATATGGACTGCATCGCATGGATTGATGTAAACATGCGTTCTTGCAAGAGTACTTAAGATGTGTGGGATTGTGGATGTGTACACCTCAGTTAGAACAAGGAGAGTTAGTAGTCTGGAAATGAGGGTAGGGACCACATGATTTGTTTCATTTATAGCAATGTAGCAACTCATCAGCCAGTGTTGAAAGTGCTCTCATCCAAATTCCACAGCTCTTAATTCTAAGCAGCTAATGATGGTTTATTAGTGTGATAACAAAGTATTCAGGCTACATCGAACAGATTATAGCGGTCTGACAACAGCACTTTTAATTGCGGGGGGAAAAAGTAAAGCGACACAGTTTAACGTGAAGCATTTTGGTAAGGTTTTGCTTTGCCAGTCTGCCCTTAAGTGTGTTTTGACCTGTCTGACCTCCTAACCTTTGACCTCCTAACCTTTGACCTCCTAACCTTTGACCTCCGTATAGGTCAGCAGAGCAGTTATGGAAAGGTGTCTCGAGAGAGTGGGACCCACCAGAACAACTACCAGCCCTACTGATAAAATGATTACACTAAGACTTCTGGTAAGATCATCATTTTGAGTGTCACCTCTGGCTTAACTTAAACCTTTAAAGATCAATAGACAAAACAAACTTCTCAAAAACCTTTTTTTTTGAAGGAGAAAGCAAGTGGTTATTCACACCACACGTCCCCCGTTTGAAAGATAAATCTTAAGATTGTAAGAATGTCTATAGATCTTTAATTGTGTAATGCTTGTGTAGCGGTTTTGCGTTTTATTAAGCTCTCCAGAAAAAACGTTAGCGTTTTTCTGTAGATTCTCCTTTTCCCCTGCTTTTTAACAGGTATTCATAAGGAAATAACATAAAGAGACTTGATAGCAATGTAAACAGGTAAAGTACTGCTAAAGGGTGCAAAGTAAGGACCTATCCTTATATTTCCTTTCTTTTCCTAACTGATATTGTACCTTGTTTGTACCTGCCAGTGGGGACTTCATTGCAGGCCGTGTGTCACCTGACCATGAAATTCTCTGGGCGTCGCACATAGCGGGCAGAGAGCACGGCATGCACAAGAAAACGATGTCCTGTGGTATGGTCTCTTCCAACTTCCTGTACCAGCGATAAACAGAAAGAAACATAAAAGACAAAAGGAAAATGACCCTTGTTTTTTTTCATTTTTAAGTTGTTCAGTGTTTCCTTTTAACAATTGTCTGAAATGGGTTTTTTACAGGAATTACATAAAACGAAAACCTTTTAAAGACTTTGTAATTAACGAATTGTTGTGTATTCTCTTTTTATTTTAGTGGTTTTGTGTTTCAGTTCTGGAGCTTCAGTGTTTTGTTTTCGTTTTTCTATAATGACCCCCCCCCTCCTAAATCGCTTAAACTCATGATGCTTGCTTTTTCTTTATAGCCCTTAGAGAACTACAATTGATAAACACCAAACCTTTTTTTTTAAACATAGGTGTTAAAGATCATATGTAAACCAGCTTTATGACACTATTGAAAGCTGACACGTTCAATTCCCTGTTAAAAAGCGTGTTTGTGAATCAAACACATTTCTTCAAAACAATCCTCTTCTTGAGGACTTGGGTACAGCGAGGGGCCTGCCCTATACTGTAACGTAGTTTGCTCCTTTTAAAATTGATTATTGACTAATCCAGAATAGTTGAAGCTGTTGCAATTTGGGAAGATGTTAGCCAGAGTGCGTGAGGCTGCAAGTCCTACATATGATCTTTAAAACGGAATGGAGAAATAAACATAAACTTAATAGTTTAAAGTTGACAGCACAAGAAGTTAAACATTGAGTCATGGACGTGTTCTTTTTTCGGTTCAGAGTGTTTTAAGTGGTCCAGAATGAGTAAATGCCTGTCATGTTTCCTTGTTTGCAGACAGGCTGGCTGGCTGGAGAATGACCCTATACCCTGGTGGCAGCTTGGGGGAATCCTGTCCTGTCCTGAGATCAGCTCATGATTTTAACAGACCTTCATTTCATTGTGTCTGATTTTGTAAATAGTGAGTTATACCCCACACAATATTTTTCCCGTGTTCTTCACTCTCTTCTTCACTTTGTATTCTTATGAGGCTCTAGGTCTAGATTTTGTCAAGATGTGTGTCTTTATACCCTAATTTTCAGCATTTTGTCTCAATAGATTTTTGGCCGTTTCTGCTAAGGGATTAATAAAGAGGATGCAAAGCTGTCCAGACCATGACTCATTTTTAACATTTGTACAATTTCAGTGTACGGTATGTTTTAGTTTTTTTACAGTATGTAACCTACTACTCTTGTAAACTATTCATTTCAGCGGGAGACATTTTTCAGAGACGTTTGTTTATCAACATCCAAAGAGCGGCTACATTATGCACGCTTGTCAACTCGCAACCAGTTCCACCCACCAAACACTACGCCTATGAAACTAAAGTGGATTTCGGTGTCGAGATAGCACGGATGGGTGGGGTTCCCACATTTGGACTGGATCCACCGACACAGCTGAGAAGAGCGCCCCTTGGGTTACCCCGGGTATCGAAACGTGTGTAACCCATGCCAAGTTAGCTAGCAAATTAGTATTTTCCTGAAGGATAACTGGCCAAATAACAAAAACATGGAAACCTATTGTCTTTTTTATGTGGTAGTTGTTGGCATACTGGCTCTTTGCTTAGCTGAACGTAATTAAGAGCGAAACCTCATAGTGGGGAAAAACACAGTACCTGTCAGATTTAGAGGAAGCCGAGTAGGTAGCTAATAGCAAATGATCTACACTAGCTAACACGTCTAGCTAGCTAACATCCAAACGAGTTGGGAAAGCTGTGCTTTAATCGTTATCTCTTCAGCTAGCAAGCTAGTCCAGTACCATCGCTCACAAGTCCCCACGTTAGATATTCGTACGAAACTAAAATGTCGGAGGACCTTGAAATAGGTGATGATCCAACTCTGTCGACAATGATTGAAGAAGACGGAGAGGCAAGCAGTGAAGAACAGATGCCGACTGCAGAAGGCGGCTCGGGCCTGGGAGGAGGAGGAGGAGAGTCCGAGGGATCAAAGATTGATGCAAGCAAAAACGAGGAGGATGAGGGGTGCGACATTTGATGGTGGCTATCTTACAGCTGCAACAAACCGTGAAAATGAAGCACTAGAAATAGCCTAGAGCGAGAGCGAGTAAACGTTACCGAGACTAAACCTGCAAATGATGTTTCCTGTGGAATTTTGCAGGAGAATGATGATGAAGCTGGATTCCAGCAGGCTATCATCATGGCCATTTATAAGTGACGCTGTATTACTTGGGCTGGATTCGTAATTAAAAACACCATAGCCAGTGGAGTTGAGAATTGTGCATGGGATGTGTAGCGGTAGTCTATCGGAATTCAGTGATGATATACAGGTTGAATGACTTGGATCGTCATTTACGGAAAGTGAATTCGAAAACAACTCTTGAAATATTCTATATTAAAACGTAAAAAGGCAGTTCTAATACATGCAATAATACAGCAGTGTTGTATAGTTTGTACTTATTTGGTAGTTTGTTGCTACCTGTAAGTAAATAAGTGCAGTAGCCTACTAGCCTATTGAATAGGTGCTCCTTGTTTCATAATTAACGATGCCACTCTGTATGATCTCTAAACACAGGAAAATGTTTGTTGGTGGGCTCAGCTGGGACACAACCAAGAAGGATTTGAAAGATTACTTCTCTAAATTTGGCGAGGTGGTAGATTGCACTCTTAAGCTGGACCCAATGACAGGCCGATCCAGAGGCTTTGGCTTCGTGTTGTTTAAAGAGGCTGAGAGTGTTGATAAGGTATCGTCTCAATATTCAATATTTCTCTATAATTGTGAGCCCATGTGGTTGCAAAGGGTTGTATTAGGTGTAATAGCGAGTGACCGTCTTTTCTATGGGGTTACTATGACACCTCCAGGTCACTCAACAGAAGGAACACAAGCTGAATGGGAAAGTCATCGACCCAAAGAAGGCCAAGGCAATGAAGACCAAGGAACCGATAAAGAAGATTTTTGTTGGCGGTCTCTCTCCAGACACTCCAGAGGAGAAAATCAAAGAGTACTTTTGCACATTTGGAGAGGTAGGCTGTCTATTCTGCACCGTTTACGTACATATTTATTTTCATAAAATTCTGGGAGTAATGAAATGACTACACAGGTGATCCTTGATCTTCTACTAGTATGCACTATTTGTACGTTGCTTTGGATAAAAGCAAAATCTTTTAAAATGTAAATGTCATGTAAATTCGATAACTTTTATTTAACTATACTTATATACTAACTTTAACACCCATACTCCATAGATAGGCCTACTTAGCAGTCACAGTTGTTCTTGTTGACAGTTGGAGTCTATTGAATTGCCCATGGAAAACAAAACGAATAAAAGACGTGGGTTCTGTTTCATAACCTTCAAAGACGAAGAATCTGTGAAAAATATCATGCTGAAGAAATATCACAATATAGGACTGAGCAAGGTAACAATAAAACAAGTTTTTTCCACAATAAACATATCCAAGCTGTTCTGAAACCAAACAGCTTCTTCATACACCCTCCGGCCCCATGTTTGTTTCTGTCAGTGTGAAATCAAGGTGGCCATGTCCAAAGAGCAGTACCAGATACAGCAGCACTGGGGAGGGAGAGATGGATATTCCCCCAGACCTCAAGGCAGGGGTATACACTCAGAGAGATTCACCATGAACTTACACAAACCTTTTTACATTCATATTTAACAATTAATACATAGTGTGTTTATAATAACATTTACAGCTATGAGCTCACTAATGATGACTATTTGTATATTTTCTTTATGGTGTTCGGCATGTTATTCCAAGTGTTCTAAGAAGGTGTGTATTGCAGGGCCTAGTCAAAATTGGAACCAGGGTTACGGAAACTATTGGAACCAAGGATATGGCAACTATGGATACAATAACCAAGGCTACGGAGGATATGGTGGCTATGACTATTCTGGATACAACTATGGATATGGTGACTACACCAGTATGTAATGCCATCTACGATAGCACACTAAATTAATGTATTGATTGTGTAATACCACACTACTCCATTGTGGTATTTTCAGTTATTTAAATACTTGATTGTTTAGTATTTGATGTTGATGTCACCATGTTGGACCAACTATTTATATACGTAAACACTTCTTACTTGTCTGTGTGATATTTTAAGATCAACAAGATGGATATGGCAAGTCCCTGAGACGAGGATCACACCAAAACAGTTACAAACCATACTGATGTGAAGAATTCGCACAAACAGGTATGTAACCGAATCTCTCTCACCACAAACCTAAAATTGAAAAACGACTTAGTGGTATCACTTCTTTGTACCATAATTAACATGAATAATAATCCCTTTCAAAGTTTTTCACAGCACCCTGAAGTGCTTTACTGTAATGGTAACATAGAGGGCAACAGCCTTTGTGGTGATTATTCTAACAGCTGGCTTTCGGCTGTCTCTTTTGCACCATTTTGTAACTGTAAAGTTAACAGGTAAAGTATTGCTATGACAGTTAATGGATGTCAAAAACAGTACAAAGTACAAGGAAAAAGAAGAATTGTTATCTCCTAACTGACATATACCTTGTTTGTACCTGCCAGCGGAGCTTCCTTGCAGGCCTCGAGCTGACCCCACGATACTCTCAGGCCCGCTCAATGCGGACCGGGCACGAGAGGCGTACGCTCTCGAATGCTGCCGTTTGGTATGGTCTTCCAACATCCTGTATCAGCTAACAAAGTGGGATATGCCCATCTTTGTCATCTTGCTTTACATTTAATTCCTTCGATTGTTTCGTTTCTGTAAATATTTTAAATACACGTAAATTAATGTTTAATGTAAATTAAATGTCGTTTTTTACAGGCCCCTACAAGTAATTGTAAAATACGACAGAGAAAATAACTATTTACTTTTTAAAGGATACGTCTTCTCTGGACTTTCCAGTTCCTAATCTTACCTGTAATGCTTGCTTTCTTTATTTAGCCCTCGTAGCCGTAGTAACCAGTAGTCCATGAGTTTAAACCTGGTTTGTACTTGGATGCCACTGATGGAGAACTGCGTTACTTTTGTACTTGTTTACTGTTTGTGTTACTGACAGCGGTGGGAAAAGCTTTTATACATTTTTAATTTTCCTCTAACAAATTCTCTTCTTTTGGAAAAACATGGAATCCAGAAATTTGCATGTAATGCTTAACTTAACGTGTATATATTTTTATATTTTATATTCTAAATGTTAAAATCATTGTTTTATTGTCTGTTAATAATGAATTAAAGACGGGGGATTCCTATTTTATATTGTTTTTGTTTTCTGTACAGTCATAATAGACTGTTTGGCTTGTTTGTTTTCTGCAGGCTTCGAAGTGAAACACGATTGGAAGCAGTCTTTCGATGGAGCATTGGCGGAAGACTGAGCAGTATCCAGATAACATGACGGAGATCATGGGAAACATATCCAGCATTATGAAGTAGCCTAGATCTACCGTTCGAATCGACTTTTATTTAATGTTGTTTTTGTTTTGGATGCATCTCATAGCTTTATATTAACCATCATATTTGTCACGTGTTAAAAGAAACTGTCACAACAGATGTGTTTGAGGGTTGATTCATTATTCAATGATTCAGATGTTCTTTGTGTCCTTTTTGTCAAGTGCACCAAAGATCGGTTTGGTCATTATCATTATCCTAGAAATTTTATATCGATATTATTATAATTGTATTAATTACTAATTATGAAAAACACATTGAAAGAAAGTTATACAGAAATGCATATGTAGATTATTCCTCTTATTAGATTGATATTTTGATATGCTATAGGATAAAGTAGCCTATGTACACCATGCCAGACATTCTACAAAACAATCAAAACAATAAAACTATAAAATTCACTGAAGATGTCTTGGAATGTGTCTCTGAGTCCTTGATCAACGAACTCTACCCGTTTGAGTCCTGCAAATGTCATCCACTGAACACTAGTGCATTAGAATAGTGACAGATTAGCATAGCGGTGTACAAAGGGATCGTTTTACAAAGTTATACAAAATGTAAAAAATAATTTGAAAGAATGCACACAGCTTTAAATGATGAAATGTATCATTACATGGCCACGGGCTGAACATATCATATCACACATCTTTAAAAAAGAACAAGGTAATTTGACTATTGCTTATTTACATGAAGTATACTGAAACATCCCCATTCGACCTAACAGGTTGAACCTGTTTTGGACTTCTGAATCCAGGTTTACTTAATTACACCAGTGGCAAATAGGATGATGAGGATGATGACAATCACCACTACCACGCCGATGATGATCATTATCTTTGTATTTTTCCACCAGTATTTCCGGGCAACTCTTGCGGATGTCCGTTGGAATGTGTCAGCCTGAACAGGTAAGAAATAAATTAAAATACCTGCAATGTGTAACATAATAACTACACGTTGTATGTTGCATTGTCTGATGTTGTGATATGTATATATTAGCACACATAGGAAAACACCTTGGGAATACACGCACACACTTATTAACACTCATTCGTCCTCTCAATATACTCACAGTTGATCGAAGGTCGTCTGTCTTGTCAATTAAGTCATCTAACTTCTCTCCCCTTTCCAGCACTTTGTTGATGTTGTCCTTGAGAATAACTTTGACCTCATTGACTTGGCCCTGCACTTGATCAAGCTTCGCTGGGGCTGATGGTTGAGAACTAGCGTCCGCCTTCAAATCAGAAAGAGAACGTGAGAGATGGGGGGAGGGGGTTAGCTTAAAGATGTGATGCATTCATGTCAGTGACTGCCGAGTTTTCAGTGACAGACGAGACGAAGAGTCAAAAGAAGTAAAATAAATGATCTGCTAGCTGACCAAATGTAAGTAAAGCGGTCTGTAAGCAAGACAAGCAAATATGTTATCAGTCCACCATTCCTTTATTGACTCTCTTCAGTCTTGACAGCTGACTGGTCTACAAGTATCAAAGGTTATTTTAGAGTCACAGACAACTTTGTTCTTGGTATGAACTTATATAAGTTCTCACGACAAAATCCTTGTATCATAAGCTGTTCCTTGTTCTTAGTTTTAAACTTGTTATACATTGGTGTTAATGATTAGGTCATCACTGTGCTGCTAGACAGATGACAGCTTTAAGTTCTACTTGATGTCATTAACAAACAACACTCACCATGTCAGCACCGTTACCCTCTACCTCAACGCACAGAAATACTCCAGTTTAAGCAAATGTTTTACAAAAGCATATTGTATGATCTCACTAGTATACTCACTAACAGTACAGTATTGCTCTAGAGTCAATATGCTGTTCAAAAGTACATAGACAGGTACAGGTGTCACAGGATTCTGACTGCCCCTCCCTGTGTAGTTACACATTAACTAACTGATACTGCATGGAAAGTTTGCCATTGGCCAAAACAATCTGTCATCTGACATAGAACTAGACTTAGTAGAATGGACACAATTTGCAAACGAATCTGACGTGTTTGTTATTTAGAAATGTCTGGCTTGTACCCCTGAGTTATCGAATATAGGAGAGAATAACAGATAATTGAATAATGAACTGCAATGTGGTTGCCAGCTTAGCCAGAAAAGAAAAAAAGCATGCTTTGAATGAAAGTATCCTCTCTGTCGGTTCTACTTCTCTGTCTCGGGAACGAACCATCAGCTGTCCGAGCACCTGATGCAGGTCAGCGCTGAACTCATTGTGCTGTGCAAAGGCCACTCTCGTAATCAGAGGGCTGTTTGTAAACATGCTGTGGATCTGAAAGACAATACAAAGGGGAAGTGGCTCGCTTAGTCTCTAGAGCATTGCAGTATAGTATCAATATCAGTAAGAGGCGGTTGACAATGATTGGATGACGTGGATGTACTGGCCTCATTAAGAAAATGGTGGGCCCTCTTCGACTCAAATCCAAGCTCCGTGACACAGACATAAGCAACCCTATCTTCACAAAGAATGTGGTATCTGAAACTGAATGATCAAACAGATATATTAGAAGCTATAGTATGTGTTGTATATTGTATGAGAGATGGGCAATCATTCAATTAATATTCTTGCCTGAATAACAAAGGCTTGAGAAGTAAAATTGTGTTTAGGCCTTATGCTGTGTGAACACAAGGCACGTCAAGGGTCTTGAGTAACTTTTCCTTTTGACATATAGGCCTACATCAATTAATTAAATCTACTTGATTAAACACTTTTCTCTATTGCACACTAAATAATTGAATAATAGCCTACGAATGAATATTCTCACCCCTCAATTAAAATACTTTTTCGATACAGAAATCCAGGCGACAGCGGTCTGATTAAACTCAATGATGTCTCCTAAAACCCAGAGCACACGGTAGAGGAAAGCACACAAAAAATTCGAGGCGTAAACATTTGAGGTGAAAAATTTAATTGTAAAAATAAATAAAAATGAATTCAACAGTAAAATTCAAATCCCCAACATTTGTATTAGTATTAACAAAAATACATTCAAGCTTCAGATATTCAAATCGAACAAAATTCAGGCTGCTCTAACCCCAAAATGCTCACACACTAGCGTTACCTGAAATGCTCCACCTCTGAACGCAAGGTCAGCAAGTATTACGTTGCCTCTTGCTATACACGAGTACACAATTGGCATGGTCTGACTGCTGACAAGATACATGCAAAATGATGAACCAACGTTTTTGTAAAGTGCAAATTACTGTGATAGCGTTACATAAATGTTTCAGTAGTGCTAGTCAGGGTAAGTGTGAAGCTGCTGCTAGTCTATAGTATTGTATTGGTAGTGCTAGCTAGCTAACTTGTCTAGCCGACTCACCTACAGTAGCTCTAACCCTATTAATTTGTCAAACTGGACAAGCCAACTTTTTTTTTTGTATTGCTAACATAACATTTTGTCGTCAAATGTATTTAATCCCGACATCCTGTCCTTTAACACTTCATGTTTTTTGTTTTGCTGGTTAAACAATACTGTTATTCTCCCAGTAGTTTGCGTCGTTAAGCAATCTCACGAGAATATCAACACGGCTTTAATGGAATGCCTCTTGTCCAATCACATGAGTTGATCGCAATTAAACTAACTGTTGTAAATTAAGCGGTAGTTCACAACAGGCAGTTGTATTTATCTTTATTTCACACCTCACCTGCAGTGAGCCATTGCTTTTATAAACAGTTAAAAACAAAATATAAGTATCAAATAGTTGAATCTACGTGTTGATTGTCATGTTTGGTCTAACGAAAAGACGCATTTTTTGGGGGTGGAATGGGTGTGTAGTGTGTATCGTCAGACAATATTGCATCTTTACAAATAGGCTAGATATGTATAGCACGGGCACCAGTCTTCATAGGTATCTGCAAGTATTCATTCACTCCGTTTTTCACATGTATTCCCTCTTTATCATTCATCGTTGGAAACTTGTTCCTAACGGCATCCATCATGTACTGGCGGAGGTTGATCGGCAACGCCCATTTGCCTCTCGAACCATCCCAGTCGGTGTTCGTTGCCCACTCGTTATATTTGTCTTCCGTTACTGCCAAACGGAAAAGAAGAGAGGAGTACAGGTTACTGCAGCCCCAACTAAGCTTGCTGATCAATTGTTCTACGTCAGGGGTCAGAACAGGGATATCAATGTCTGGATGGACGTTTCTTCCAACTAGGGGTGAGCACTGCTCTGTACGTGGATCACCGTCGTCCGGACTGATCGGCGGCGGTTGAATCGTCATTCCGTTGTCTTCCTGGTTCTCGGTCGATGCTTCTTCCTGGTTCTCCGTCGATGCTTCTTTCTGGTTCTCAGTCGATGCTTCTTCCTGGTTCTCCGTCGATGCTTCTTCTTGGTTCTCCGTCGATGCTTCTTCCTGGTTCTCCGTCGATGCTTCTTCCTGTATCTCGGTCGATGCTTCTTCCTGGTTCTCCGTCGATGCTTCTTCCTGGTTCTCGGACGATGCTTCTTCCTGGTTCTCTGTCGATGCTATTTCCTGCATCTCGGACGATGCTTCTTCCTGCATCTCGGACGATGCTTCTTCCTGCATCTCGGACGATGCTTCTTCCTGCATCTCGGACGATGCTTCTCCCTGGAGCTCGGCGAGTGCGTTCCAGGTCTCCTCCATTGTGGATTGGCTGTCGTCCAACGCTTTCCTGGTCTCTTCCAATGTCTTTATCAGTTCGTCTGTTGCCAGCTGCACCTCCGCCCTCGGAGACGGGTCCTCCTCTAAACGCCTCTTCAGCCGATTCCTCAACTCTGCTTTCTTAAGTTCCACTGCATCGATGGATATTGCTGTATTGATATGGCTGATATCAGTGGCCTGTATATAAAAAAGATAACATATATATAAAAGATAACATATATATATTTTAAAAAAAAACATTACACACACATATTTTCACGCAAATATGTTTGAAATACAGAATATACTGTATGATATTAAATTACCGCTTTCTTTGTAACTGTTTGTTCTCGTAGTGTTAGTAGAGCCTTTGCTTGATGTGCTACCTGCTGTTCGCAGACACGCTGCATGTGCACAACACACACGTTTTAGAACATCATTACCGATATATACGTTCATTTACGCATTTCTGAAAACCAATAGAATGCTGTTGTCGTTGTGTTTTTTTTACAGTCCACATTTGAAGAAGGAGCAGAACATACCGCTCTCTTTGGATTTTTATTAGTATCCACCTGTGTCCAACAGTTATGGAACTGTCTATCAATGCGCTGCAAAAACACAAAGACACTTGTTTCAGTACACACATTGATATGCATTCATTTCGAACTAACAGAAACCGAACAGTCTTGTTAATCTTTTCTAAACTCGTTAACTTTTCAGAGCTTTATAAAATAGGGTTTCGAAAATGTGTTTACAGTTTTACATCCAGGTTTACGTTTGCAAATCTTTATGACCCTAATTTACCTCCATGGGAGAGAAACCTTCTCTGGGTCGTTTCCGTCCAGCCAGCCTCTGCTGCTTCCTGAGGACAGCCCTCTCAGAGGCGTCACACCGCTCTGCAACGAGAGTCCAGCTCCCACAGTTGGTACAATGGACAACGATACATGCTGGCATTACCAGTGTTCTACTTAACTGCTGTTCGGGAGAGGCACATGACTAGACGGCTTATAAAACTGTAGCTTACAAGAGAAATATTACAGTACAAGCCAAGCCAGCACTGGAGTCAACAGCACCTCCATCTCACCAGTGGGGATGTCAGCCTCCAAGTCCATGGCCCCCGGCTCAGAGGTGCTGGGGGGGTCCACAGCCACCGGACCCCCCCCTCGCTGGCTGCTGGGTGCAGGGTTGGATTCCTCTTCCCAGCTAAGAGGGGTGGAGATGGAGAGAGGTGCCTCAGACTCCAGATCTCCACTGGAAGTACTTCCCTGGTCTGAAACGACAAACAGAATACATGTGAACCTGGTTACACACCATGTACATATGTACACCCTGAGGAGGAAATGATCCTGACTGACCATTCAAACCTAAGTGGGCAAAACTAGTTTTCCATACCTCCATGGGAGACAGGTTTGTCCTTCTCAACCTCCTCAGCGATGCCCTGTGATTGGACGAGTGGGTCATGTGGTTCCTTGGACTGTGAGCCACTCGGGGCAGACGGTAATACCACAGGCACAGGGACCTGGCAGAGGAAACATACACCTCACTAACGTGTCCAGCGTCACGAGAGGGCATCAGTGACATCATGAAGCATCACACCGGCACAACATACAGGAATGGGCATCGGCACGGGAACCGGCGTGTACTGGGAGTACATGTTCATGGGCACGGGTATGAAGACTGGCACAGGGATGGGAAGAAGCACCACTTTCACCTTCTCCTCGTTTATAGTGGTGGTGAAACTACACCCAGAGAAGCCTGTGGACATAGAGAACTAAAGTTAGGACTAAACCTGAACATAAACTACCAACATGTCCTTCTGACTAGCTGGAGACTGCTGGTGTGTGTGTGCTCTTGTTGTATCTGCTGGTGTGTGTGTGGTCTGGGTTGTACCTGCTGGTGTGTGTGTGGTCTGGGTTGTACCTGCTGGTGTGTGTGTGGTCTAGGTTGTACCTGCTGGTGTGTGTGTGGTCTGGGTCTCCTGGTTGCGTGTGGAAGGTCGGCACATGACGGCCTTGTTCTTTATGCCCCAGTGATGAGCCACAGCCTCTGTCTTCGTGCTGCCCTGCACACACCCACACCCAAATGTTTATAAACCTAGAAGTGAATTATTCTGTCGATTTGGTCATGAAAACACAACCGCAGAAAAACGACACCACATTCGTTCAGTGTGTTCGCAAATGCATCAAATCGAGGATCAACTTAGGCTCCAGGTAATCGGAGATCATCAGTACCGTGTGCAAGACTTCAGGCCTGGAGGAGGGTTCCTGGGAGCAGCTCTTGTCTAGCGTGATGGGCCCAGTGAAGCGCGAGGTAGAGAGGGGGGTGAGGCCCTGCTGTGGCTGCTCGTACGGTCCGGACGAGCCTGGGGTGGATGCACAGGGCGTTGCGGAGGTCTGGCTGGGAGAGTCGGGGTGACCAGTGGAAGCTGGCCGGGAGGAGGGGAGCGGAGAGATGCCAAAGGGGGAGGAGCCTGTCCCCGGTAGGTCAGGCTGAGGAGGAGCGAGGGGATTGGTGGACGTGCCTGAGGGCAGGGAAAGACCGTTACGTTTCTGTTTCGACATCACCAAATACAACAGTCGTCACACAGAAACACGGTTCAGAGTTCTCATCAGTGTAAAAGGACAAACGTCCCGTCAGTTTAAACATGAATAAAATACCACAAGGCAGAAATCTAAGATGGCCATTTTGCTCCCCATATCCTATCCGTAACCCTTGGCTGAGGAACTGTGCATACCAGAGAGGATGTGTTGTGGAGGCCGGCTGTAGCTGACACAGGTGGAGCTGCAGTACAGTTTAACCTTGCCCAAGGGGTTGTTGCTCACCAACATGGTGGACACCATGGCCTCGTTACCACAGTGACTACACTTCATCAGCTTGGAGCGGATCTACAGGGGAAGTCAGAGAAGGGGTGATCAGGGTTAGCGAGCTAGCATCTACAACCATTCAGAAAGCCGTCTTCTGGACCGCTGGAGACACATCGCTACCTGTTTATAGGTGCTGATGCAGGTGGGACTGCAGAACCTCAGGTTGACGTCTCCTATGGTCAGGTTGTGGCATCCGCCTCCTTTACTGCTGCAGTACATGCCACAGCTCTCGCAGAAGTTTATGGCCAGGTTGCGGTTGCGGCGCCATGTGAAGAAACAGTCGTCGCTGCACAGTCTATGGAGCTCACCGTGATAGGTTACCTCATGCTGAACCTGAATGAGGAACAGGGGGGTGAGGGCAGGATTGTGTTGCGATGGGAGAGCGTCTGTGTGTTGGTGAGGGTGTTTAGAAGGACGTCGCTGCAGCCTTTCAACCTTTACCTCGTTGGACTTCTTGCAAAAGCTGCAGAAAGGAAGTTCGGGAGCAGCGGGATCAGTCTCCTTTTGGCAATTGAACGCAAACAGGCAGACAGGGCTGCAGAAGTCCTTAAGGTTGTTGTCCACCACAACACTGGGCACATTCATAGGGTTCTCAATTTTCCTGCAAGGTTTATGGGCACAGAAAAAATTAAGTTTAATTTACCCATTTAAAGCAACTGAGAGCAATAGCTGGCAAGACCAAAACAACACAAAATGTATTTGGCCATTAGATTAGATGACACCAAAATGGACAGATCTTGAGCCGTAAGAATTCTGTAAAGAGCTACACACACACACAATCAGATCCATTGGTGTTAATATGAGTCAACTGCTTTGATTTGCATCCTGCTCCTTTAAAAGCACAACATGACAAGTGAGATCATCTCAAAATAAGGATAAACAATAACAGATGAGGTACTTGGGGGAGTCAGGTGGCTGAGCGGTGAGGGAGTCGGGCTAGTAATCTGAAGGTCGCTAGTTCGATTCCCCGGCAGTGCCAAATGACGTTGTGTCCTTGGGCAAGGCACTTCACCCTACTTGCCTCGGGGAGAATGTCCCTGTACTTACTGTAAGTACAGGGACTTATAATATATACGCTCTGCATAAGAGCGTCTGCTAAATGACTAAAAGTAAATGTAAATGTACTTGAGGCACTGGTGGCAGGTGGGAGGCAGGAAGCCAGTGAGGCAGACGGTGGAGCAGAACAGCTGGGTGGAGTCCTTCTTCTGGAAGGCCATCTGTCCCTTTAACAGCACCTTGGAGCAGCCGCTGCAACTGACGTTAGCAGAGCTACCGCCTCTGCCAGGGGGGGGCGGAGCCAGGGGAGGCGATAGGCTCCTCCCAGGACCAAATATGGAGGGAGTGTGGGTGGTGGGACCTGCAACTGGAGGTAAAAAAACAAAGTTGGATGCTCAAAAGTAGCAGAAGGTAGCATCTAAGCCCACCCCTCTATTAGATAACCAGGTGAACAGAACTAGCAGTGCTAAGACTAAGTGTGTGAGAGCTGGTCTTCACTCTCACCACGGGGGGCGCTGTACGAGGGTCCTCCTCCCACCGAGTACACAGAGCTGATCCTGAACTCATCCTGCAACACAAACAACACACTCAGTAAAGTCTCTCTCTGACGCTCCCAGTCTAGTTTGGACCGTCGAGGGCCTGAACGAGGGCCTGAACGAGAGCCTGAACGAGGGCCTGAATGAGAGCCTGAATGAGAGCCTGACCTCCTGGTTCTCCAGCTCGTCTTTGACCTGTCTGCTGGAGGACTGAGGCAGCAGGGCTGCGTCGTAGTCCTCGTCTATCGGTTCATCCTTAATCTGGATCGGTGGCGAAGTGGGGGACTCGATTACTATGGCACCACAGTCTGACTTCTGTGGTGACTAGGCAGAAGACAGTGATGTTGGTGACAGGCTTTTGGAAAAAACACTGAAATGATAATGCTATATTAGATACACATGGGTAGTTAGTTGCTGAATTGATCGTTCTAGTAAACACCTAAGGTACAGGTGACACTCACCTCCACCAGGTGACACGGTGGATCTCCTCCTCCTGGATAGGTCACAACAGCTCCATCTTGTGACACAGAAAATGACGAATAAGATCCCTTGACCTAAACTCTAGTCACAGCTTAGTTACAGCGTGACTGACAAGGCTCCTGGACTCAGTCTTACCGAGGCGGTGTGGGGAGGGAGTGTGAGTGGAGAAGGACGACACTCTCCTGTGTCCCTGCGTAACCGAGGGAGACCTCGAGAGGACAGCGTGGTGTCCTGCTGGCTTCATCACCTCATCAAAGGTCCTTGTCATCTGCTGTCCATGCAGTTGGGAGACAGACTGATGAAATATGTCTCAGAAGAATAGATAACTATGTTACTCTGTTGGGCTGATGGAAATAGTGAAGGGTTTGTGTAGGGTTTTCTATTGACCAAACAACCAGAAAAATGATGATAAAAAATGATGAAATTGATGATGCTTCTGATTGGCTGGTAGGTGGCATTTAACTCTGTGTAACTCGAAACAGCTCTCAAATGGGCAGAAAACGTACCTCCGTATGCCTGCACCTCGTCCATTAATTGTATATAGCGGGACAAGTTATCCCTTACTTCTCAGGGTGAGAAATATTAGGTGTTGCGTGAAAGCGTGAGAAATGGTTGAAATGCGCGAGTCTCCTGTACCTCTGCAAGTCTGTGTATATTAGCAGACTTCAATAACGAGTTTAAAAGTGTATGTATATTAGTGAGGCAACCCCAATACTCAAAGTCGGGTAGCGTAGCAGCATTCAAGATGGAAAATGTTACTTGATAACGAAAATATTCATTACATGTGGAATATATTGGTAGAAATGTTCACCTCAGATCTTCCAAACTCTTCTAGTCCCGCCATGTTTGTAGCAGACTGTCATCCGGCGCAGGCGCTTCATTGACCAGTACAAATCTCTAATGCACGCACAATCGATCCATCGAACAATCATTCTCTGTACCATGTCCTGCGGCCCCTGAAGTTACCGTAACGGCAATTATACGTGTATAATCTACTCATTTTACAATGTTGGATTTAACCCAGTAACTAAACTTGAAAAGGCAAGTGCTCATTTGAAATAGGGATATATGCAGAATATAATCTAAATATTATATGTTTCAGGTTGGTCAGAACTAAGGTTAGTAAATGCGGTTACAAGCGATTCATAAATTTACCCCTGTATTACAATCACCTCGGTACTTTGTCAGTGGCGTACGCACACAAATAAACCAACAACTGGACACTAAATTCGTTAAATCAGAAACACTGTGGGTTAAGCACAGTTTGTGAGTATCAAATAATCTAATCTATAAATATTTCTAGCTTCAAAGACTCAGAATCAAGAGCCGGCAAGAATTTGCAAGAGATGCTCGACAGTCGACATTGTCGTTGACATTTTGTTCTACCGTCTCTTGTCCAAGGAGAGAGGAAACGCATAGCTTTGACGTTATGGCCGTAACGGCTGGAAGAGCTATTGGAGCCGGAGGACCAGCCTCGATTGCTCGGTTCCGTGGTGCTCTGGTTGGCGCGGTCCTGGGAGATTGTGTTGGTGGGGAGTTCGAAGGTGCAGAGGAGGTTCCAATGGATCGCGTTTTGCAGCATCTGAACGGACTACAGGATGAGGATCGTGGCGAAGGTGACGGTGACGGTGAAATCTAAATTGCACGAAAAATCGTTTTAGCCAGTAGGCTATGTACGAACTACGTTAGATTCAGTCAAATCTCTTACGGTACTTTTGAACCAGATTCAGGCCATAGGTGACTCCGCTCCTCTTCTGGAACTAGTTAGCTAGCTAACTACATAACTAGCTAGCTATTTTGAGTACCGATTTAGTTAGGCCTACATTAGGCTACTTTACACTTGATATTGTCTGTCATGTCATCCTCAGGTATTCTGCAGTACAGTGACGATACAGCCATGACACGGTGTGTTGTGCAGTCTTTGCTGACCAGGGCAGGGTTTGACGAACAAGACATGGCCTACAGGTAGAGATAATCGTCCTCAGGATTTTGGCCAGAACCTTAAAACCTGTTGTGTTTGTACTTAACGTTCAGTTGTATTATTGGCCTATCGCCAGTGATGTTGGGCTAAGGAAGATGTATAACGAAAAAGTCTGCTTTCTTGTCAACAGCTTTGCCAAGGAGTACAGTTTATCTCCAGGGCGGGGCTACGGTTCAGGTGTGATCCAGGTGTTGAAGAAGTTGCGGGTGCCAAAATTGAATGACGTCTTCCAGCCAGCCAGGGCTCAATTCAACGGACGCGGCTCCTTTGGGAATGGTGGGGCGATGAGGGCAGCCCCTTTCGCCCTGGCCTTCAGAGACCATGGAGACGTCAAGAGGGTGAGAGATTAGGGGTACAGGGATAGTGAGGCACTGTTACTAGTATGTTGTGAAATGTATTACCCAACACTGCTAATGCTTCTTTGAAACCCAGCACAGTACTCTACATATAACACAGATGTTTAACTAATAAGAATACACCCCACCCATCCTGTTTCTCCACTAGAATTCACATCCACCCACCCCTTATTTATCAATAAACAGTGTTGGCTTTATAATGTTCTCTCTCTCTCTCTCTCTCTCTCTCTCTCTCTCTCTCTCTCTATCTGTGTCTCTCCCTCCCTCTCTCTCTCTCTCTCTCTCTCTCTCTCTCTCTCTGTGTCTCTCTCCCTTCCTTTCTTCACATAGTATGCTCGACTTGGAGCGATGTTGACCCATTCCTGTTCCCTGGGTTACAATGGAGCCGTTCTGCAGGCTCTGGCAGTGCACCTGTCCCTCCAGGGGGCGCTAGATCGGCCGCACAAGTTCATCAACAGGCTCATTATGGAAATGGAGGAGGTGGAGTCTGAAGAGACGGCTCGCCAGGACGCCAGATTGTACGCTTTTTCAAGATACCAACATGGTCTATGTCAATATGTGAAATGCTAGATAGCTACCTAAACTCTGTAAGACCTGAAAAACGTTCCTTTAGCTCCCTCGGTGACGACTGCAAACGCGAATGAATACAATTTACATTTTATTCATTTAGAAGACACCTTTATCCAAAGCAACATACAAATAGTGCATATAGAATGTAGGCTGAGAAGAAGTACATATTTCTAACAGTATTTATATAGTTGGGGAATGGTCTGTATTGTATCAGGCACAGATTATATGTATTATAATAATATATATACTACACACATGTACAATTCTTTGCATTGTATGTGGAGACGTGTCTGAACATTCCTTTGTCTTGTTTCCTCAGGTTGAAGGAGTCTGAGTTTCCGTTCTGTGATCGTTTGCACAGAGTGAAGGACCTGATGGACAGGAGCCAAGTGAGCATCGAGGAGGTTATATCTGAGCTAGGTCAGTGTGGGTTCACGTCGAAAACAAAATAACACTGGCAAATGTGTTAGTTTGACCCTTCAGCCTTGACTATGAACTAACTATATTGGCAGGGTTTCCCAGATTCGTTAAGAAGCTCTTAACGCTATGAGCTTCTTAGGAGCGTTCTAAGAACGCTCTAGAACGCTCTTAGAACGCTCCTAAGAAGCTCATAGCGTTAAGAGCTTCTTAACGAATCTGGGAAACCGGGCCATTATTTGTATATTAGGAGGATTACTATATTTTTGCTCATCATAGATGTAATCTATGTTCTGTGTACTTATATGTTATGTTATGCCAGGTTGCTTTGCGTTGTCTTGTCCTAAGAATTTCAGTGCCCAGTCTGACCTTGTGTTGTTCTGTGCATCTGACAATAAAAGCCTTGAACATCCATTCAAACCCCACTGGAAATACACTCTGCATTAGAATCTCGGCAACATCTCACGCTTTCCCTCCCCTCCTTGTCGACCAGGGAACGGCATCGCCGCTCTGCACTCCGTCCCCACCGCCATCTTCTGTGTCCTGCACTGTCTGGAGGTCCGCGAGGGCCTCCCAGAGAACTACAGGGGCATGGAGAGGACAATGGCCTACAGCCTGGCCCTGGGGGGGGACACAGACACCATCGCCTGCATGGCGGGGGCCATCGCTGGGGCTCACTACGGCGTGGACGCCGTCCCTAACGCGTGGCGACGCTGCTGCGAGGGGGCCGAAGACGCCGATAGGAGCGCCGAGCACCTGCACAAGCTTTACCACCGGCCGCCACCAGAGGGAGACGCGGGCACGCGGGGCAGCGCTGACGATCAGTCGCATGCCAGCGCACAGCCTCCGAGCGCAGAATAGATTTTCGGGACTAATTAGCTTAATACATACGTACACACACCATTTTTGTATATATCTTCTCTCTCCCTCTGATTTTTTTTCCATGTGTGAACAATTGCCTGTAATGTGAACGTAACATGAACTTCCCATGAATGTTCCTCTTTTTTTTATGGAATATTTAATAAATGGCATATAATGTCCAATAGAATTGTAAGTGATACTGTTTTTCCTGCGAAGTCTTACCTGTTATTACTGCTGTCTTTCTTACTATTCCCTGTCAATTGCTAAATATACAGTTAAAAGCTACGTAACATAAAACATATCCTAACATTTTAGAAAACGTCAATGTTTTTGTTTTTTTACATTGAATGCCTAATCCTACCGCTTACTGCTGACCAAGTAACCTATACACTCAGCAAAAAACACGCCAGACCTTTAAAACCCGGAAACGAAAGGACAAAGTAAAAGAGTAAAGCAAATTCCATGATTTGCTTCTCAGTACATAATATATGTGTGAAATTAGTTTCTGAAAGCATGTGTAAAGCGCGAAAACTTTGTCGCACTGAAATGTGGAGTTGAACAGTTTCTTGCCCGTTTTCAGCTCGCGGCAAAACCCAACCTATCTACGTCACAGCCACCTATCTACGTCAGATCACTGCATGGCTCCTCCTCTCACCCGGTGAAACGGTATAAAGCCTGGAGCTCATTTGCATAAGAGGTCCTCCCACTCCACTTCAGTTACGACACCTTCTGTAGTCAGATTGTTATTGTAGCCTACATCAGCTAGCTAGCTAGGTAGCTAGGCACAGGATGTCTCCCTCCACCCGGACCTGCATCTTTCCTGGATGCAAGAACTTCCACAGCAGCGCTGCATCGCTATTTCAATTTCCTAGTGATGAGGAAAGGAAAAAGAGGTGGATTGATTTTGTGAAGAGCCACGCTGATGGAGAGCTTCGCATCAACTCCAACAGCCGCCTCTGCAGTAACCATTTCACGGCGGATAGTTTCAACATGGACCGGAGACAGACGGGGTTCACGGACACACGGCTTCTCTTGGAGCGCGGAGCCGTACCGAGCATCGCCCTCCCGGCTGTTCCTCCTCCGGTCGCACCTGGACCATCCACCGCCACCAGCAGTTCATCACTCAGCGTAAGTTCTGTGTGCTTGTTATAATTATAGGTTAGTAGACAACTTTTCCAGAGGTATCTCTGCTATGAGTTAGTGCAAACTGCTAACTTGATATTACTCAGTGTAGAGTGATGGTATTTTGGTGAAATGGTAGGCTAGCTAATGTGCTAGAAGTAGTTGCAGAGCTCACTGTCTGCCGTCTCTGGTGTGCATTTTTACTCCTGTGTTACAGCTCAGGGGAACAAGCTTCATTTATATGCATCTGTATGTTTCACTCATTGAACCAACGAGTCCTATTTCATTGCTCGAAACGCTCATTGTCCGGCTTGCCGTAGCGTACGTTATCCGGGTCATAAGTAGGCTCACATGCTCCGCAGGGGGCGCTGCTGCACATCGTATGCCCGTGCGTGGTAGACAATGAAGGGTAAAGAAGAGCGTCTACGCAAACGGCGTAAACATTTATACATTACATCCACGGGTGCAAGCTGTATGATTATTCGCAGTTTGTTATTGCTTCCTAAGGAGAAAGAGTAAGCCGCTGGAGACCACATCAGGCATAGTAACATGTTTATTTGAAATGTTTCTAAACATGTATTTCTTTGTGACTGCATGCACGAGTAAACATTTGTAATAACATACCTAAAACATTATACTAGACTAGCTACATTTAAAACTTTAAATAATCATATTCTACTGTAAAAAAAAAAACTGAATATTTAATGGACCAGCACATTGGGTAAATTGTCAGAATATGTGACCCCACAACTGCAGTGGTCACCCTTTCACACTAATGGGGACACATGTTCTCTTATTTGGAGTCATCACAGAACTAGTACCACAGAGGTCACCATATCTGACAAGTAGCAGCCGTCAGAATATGTGACCCCACTGTAACTTCTTCATAAAGGAGTTAAACTTCAAAATATTGTTTGGGGTAGTTATGTCATCCCTTCACACTAATCTGGACACCACATGTTTTCTTATACATATATATACACCTCGGTTTTGAGTGTGATTTTGTAGTTTCTGCAATTCATTATAGCCCCATTATAAGGGATGCCATTTCTCTTAGGTATGATTAGGCATTCCATGACATCTGACATCGAGAAATGGGTACGTTGGTTTTTCCATATTTCAATCTGCAACTTTACTTTTAAAAGCGTCGACTATTGCGCACCAGAAATTGAGAAAAGGAACTTTATCAATTTCGAACGTGAAAAGTTTCTTATTAGATGTTAACTTTATTAGAGACTACCTAATTAGAAGGTCAGTCATTAACAGTTGCAGCACAGGCAGCCTGTTTACAGTCCACCATAAATAAAGGCCTTTGTCTATATAGGTATCAGAATGCACTGTTTTCCAGCAGAACAGAGCTGAAATAAAGGTTGCCACTGATTACAAGGCTATCAAGGTAAATGTTTTTTTTTATCACTTATTATAGCTTTATTTTATCAGTAAAGTAACATTTGCTACATTTCCAATGTTATTCTATGACATAATCACAACCAGGAAACAACAAACCGCGAATAATCATACAGCTTGCACCCGTGGATGTAATCAGACAATGTCTAATAAGGTATATAATAAGGCATGTTTACGCGGTTTGCGTAGACGCTCTTCTTCGCCCTCCATTGTCTACCACGCACTGGCAGACGATGTGCACCAGCGCCCTCCTCGGTCAGTTTCTGATAGGTCACATCTTTCGGTGCACCGGAACTCCAACGAGCTTGCTACAAAAATGGCGGAACCAGAGGAGTCGGAAAGATCTCTGGTGAACATTTCTACATTATTATTTGAATTATCCATCAATTAAAATCTGTTGGTGGGGTCCGTTATCTTGATAGCTTGCCATGCTACCTGGCTAGTTGTGCATTGGGGTTGCGACACACTGTACTTGTGCATCTGAACTCGATAATCCAGTCAGCTAGCATGCAGAGGCTGTTTTACAATCTACAAAAACATGAAATCTCAAGTTTGTTATACCCGGTATTTATGTTAATTGGTATTTAAAATGCATAGGCCTACTGGAATCGCAAGGGTAATACATTTGTGCTTATAGTGTATTGTAACGACCCTGTATTACAGTTTATCATTATTTGCAGGCATTCATGACTTCAGGGCAGACAGTAGTGTTGGGGTGACGATGGGTAATCACGGGTTTGGGAAGTTATAAATAAGAGCTACTGTCTTAATTTCTCTCTCTCAGTTTTGTGCCTCGGTACTGAAAAGACGAGTTGTGTGTTGCATTATTGTGGAGTTTTGCACTGTATGGAGTTAGCAGGTGGGGCTGTGGCCAGAACGAACAGCCCAGTCTAATAAATAAAGCGTGTGTTGAGTTCGGACATCTAAAGTCTCACTAAGTCCTTCCTATGTCGTGGTCATTACAGTATAATGCATTTGTACTAAGTGAATCATACACACAATACTTTCAGAAAACATATACTCATTAAATCAGCATTACGGCTGGAAAGGTCGTTCATAATATCCATCAGTCCAACAGAGTAACATAGTTATCCATTCTATTTTGAGACATAATTCATCAGTCGAATTGTCTCCCTACAGCATGAACGGCAGATCTTGAGGACCTTCGATGAGGTGATGAAGCTGGGCCGCTACGACTCCGGCCTCTCTGCGTCCTCCTCGGGCGGCGCCGACCGCGAGGCAGGTCCAGCGAAGGGCAGAGAGGAGAGGGACGAGCCGGCCGAAGAGACCGACGCCTCTCTCCGCGACCCCTTCTTTGCGGCCGGGCATCGGGGGGGCAGCCTGGAGGAGGAGCTGGATGGACTTCCTGTCTTTGGCGTGGACGACGAGGAGGATGACTGGCAGTTTTCGCTGCCCATGGACACGCTGGCAGATCTAGACACGGATAGGATAGGCGCCCGGTTAACCGACGAATCGTCTGACAGACAGAGAGATGTTCAGGGGGGCCTCCTGACCAGTGGGAAAGCCCCAGAGGGGAGAGCTCCGCAGGGGGACAGGAGAGGGTCGGCCTTATCCAGTCCCACTCCCTCCCCTGACAGCCTCGGTAAGACTGAGTCCAGGAGCCTTGTCAGTCACGCTGTAACTACGCTGTGACTGGAGTTTAGGGCAAGGGATCTTATTTGCTCTCTTCTTTCTGTGTGTGTCACAAGACGGAGCTGTTGTGACCTATCCAGGAGGAGGAGATCCACCGTGTCACCTAGTGGAGGTGAGTGTCACCTGTACCTTAGGTGTTTACTAGAACGATCAATTCAGCAATTAACTACGCATGTGTATCTAATATAGCATTATCATTTCAGTGTTTTTCCAAAAGCCTCTCACCAACATCACTGTCTTCTGCCTAGTCACCACAGAAGTCAGCCATAGCAATCGAGGCCCCCACTTCGCCACTGATCAAGATTAAGGATGAACCGATAGACGAGGACTACGACGCAGCCCTGCTGCCTCAGTCCTCCAGCAGACAGGTCAAAGAGGAGCTGGAGAACCAGGAGGTCAGGCTCTCATTCAGGCTCTCATTCAGGCCCTCGTTCAGGCTCTCATTCAGGCCCTCGTTCAGGCCCTCGACGGTCTAAACTAGACTGGGAGCGTCAGAGAGAGACTTTACTGAGCATGTTGTTTGTGTTGCAGGATGAGTTGAGGATAAGCTCGGTGTACTCGGTGGGAGGAGGACCCTCGTACAGCGCCCCCAGTGGTGAGAGTGAAGACCAGCTCTCACACATATAGTCTGAGCACTGCTAGTTCTGTTCACCTGGTTATCTAATAGAGGGGTGGGCTTAGAATGCTACCTTCTGCTACTTTTGAGCATCCAGCTTTGTCTCAACCTCCAGTTGCAGGTCCCGCCCCACATGCCCCCTCCATATTTGTTCCTGGGAGGAGCTTGGCTCCAGCCCCATTGGTCCAGGCTCCGCCGCCTCCCCAGGCTCCGCCCCCCCCCGGCAGAGGCGGTAGCTCTGCTAAACATCAGGTGCTGCGGCTGCTCCAAGGTGCTGTTGAAGGGACAGACGGCCTTCCAGAAGAAGGGCTCCACCCAGCTGTTCTGCTCCACCGTCTGCCTCACTGGCTTCCTGCCTCCCACCGTCCCTGCCCGGCCCTGTCACCAGTGCCTCAAGTACCTCATCTGTTATTGTGTTGCTTTGTGTGTCTTCCCAGCAAGTGCTCTTAAGTTTCTTTTAGATGGGTAAATGAAACGGTGTTTTTCCTTTTCCCTTAAACCTCGCAGGGATATTGAGAACCCTGGGAATGTGGTCAGAGTTTTGGTGGACAACAACCTTAAGGACTTCTGCAGTCGCTTTCTGCCTGTCTGCGTTCAATCGCAAAAAGAAGACGGACCCCCCTGCCCCCGAACTTCCATTCTGCAGCGTTTGCAATAAGTCCAACAAGGTAAAGGTTGAAAGGCTTGCAGCGACGTCCTTCTAAACACCCTCACCAACACACAGACACTCTCCCATCGCAACACAAACCTGCCCTCACCCCCCTGTTCCTCATTCAGGTTCAGCACGAGGTAACCTATCACGGTGAACTCCATAGACTGTGCAGCGACTACTGTTTCTTCACATGGCGCCGCAACCGCAACCTGGCCATGAACTGCTGCGAGAGCTGTGGCATGTACTGCAGCAGTAAAGGAGGCGGATGCCAGAACCTGACCATAGGAGACGTCAACCTGAGGTTCTGCAGTCCCACCTGCATCAGCACCTATAAACAGGTAGCGATGTGTCTCCAGCGGTCCAGAAGACGGCTTTCTGAATGGTTGTAGATGCTAGCTCGCTAACCCTGATCACCCCTTCTCTGACTTCCCCTGTAGACCTGCTCCAAGCTGATGAAGTGTAGTCACTGTGGTAACGAGGCGATGGTGTCCACCATGTTGGTGAGCAACGACCCCTTGGGCAAGGTTAAACTGTACTGCAGCTCCACCTGCGTCAGCTACAGCCGGCCTCCACAACACATCCTCTCTGGTATGCACAGTTCCTCAGCCAAGGGTTACGGATAGGATATGGGGAGCAAAATGGCCATCTTAGATTTCTGCCTTGTGGTATTTTATTCATGTTTAAACTGACGGGACGTTTGTCCTTTTAAACTGATGAGAACTCTGAACCGTGTTTCTGTGTGACGACTGTTGTATTTGGTGATGTCGAAACAGAAACGAAACGGTCTTTCCCTGCCCTCAGGAACCCCGTTCCCCTGCACCCACTGCAAAGTGAACGCTGTCCCTCAGTACCACCTCGCCATGGTGGACGGAAGCATCCGGAACTTCTGTTCCCACGACTGTGTCACAACCTTCAGGGTAACAGCCCCTTCTCCACCGCGCCACAAGGCTTCCTGATTGGCTTAGAATATGACTGTGATCTTACAGTGGTGTATCTTGATCAGCTCTGTGATGTCACTGAGTGCGTGTCCTCGTTCCCTCAGTCTGAGCAGAGCAGAGCTCCGCTCACCGCTCAGATGAACGGCACGTCCACCAATCCCCTGGCTCCTCCTCAGCCTGACCTTCCGGGGACAGGCTCCTCCCCCTATGGCCTCTCTCCGCTCTCCTCCTCCCGGCCAGCTGCCCCTGGTTACCCCGACGCTCCCAGCCAGACCTCGGCAGCGCCCTGTGCATCCACCCCAGGCTCGTCCAGACCGTACGAGCAGCCACAGCAGGGCCTCACCCCCCTCTCTACCTCACGCTTCACCGGACCCATCCGACTCACCTGCAACTACTGCTTCGAGGAGTTCTCCTCCAAGCCCGAGCTCTTCCTGCACAAGGTACGGATGATCTCCGATGACCTGCGGCCCGACTCGATCCTCGGTTGTCGGCCCTGGATTGGATAAGAGCTTTGATTATCAAACGCACTGAGAACTAATGTGGTGTGAATTTGGTGCGATTTGTGTTATCGTGACAGAATCGGGTGTACCAGTTCTGTGGGAAGCAGTGCTGTGATCGGTTCAAGACCCAGAGGAACATCATCATGAAGTGTGAATACTGCCTGCAGGACAAGGTGGTCAAAGACATCATCATGTTCAACCACGTGGCCAGACCCTTCTGCAGCGAGAGTGAGTTCAGTGAGAAAAGCCCTCCTCAATGGTTGAGCTAGACTAGTCCACAATAGACCAGTAGATGGAAGACGTAGGGTGCGTTTGAATCAATTCCTCTACTTCAACGAAACCAAGAAATACGTACGGTCTGTTTCTAGGAGATTAGCCTACAACCCTGTCCCCTGTGTGTGTGTGTGTGTTTCTGTGTGTGTGTGTCTGTCTGTGTGTGTCTGTCTGTGTGTGTGTCTGTGTGTGTCTGTCTGTGTGTGTCTGTCTGTGTGTGTGTGTGTGTGTCTGTGTGTGTGTGTGTGTGTGTCTGTCTGTGTGTGTGTCTGTCTGTGTGTGTGTGTCTGTGTGTGTGTGTGTGTCTCAGGCTGCAAGCTGCTCTTCAAACACGACCTGACCAAGAAGAACAAGGACAGCCCCTGGCGCTCCTGCGCGTTCTGCTCGGGGATCTGTCAGAACATGGTGAACCAGAAGATGATCCACAGCCACTTCGGAGGCAGGATGGAGGAGTTCTGCAAACCCGACTGCATGTCCATGTTCACCGTGCTCTTCTACGAGGTCGGTCACGCATCGCACGCGCGCCACACCCACACACGTGGACGCACGTATGACTGTTAACTGAGACTTTTTTTTTAAAAGGACTAAAAACATTTATTTTTAGCAGATCTTATGAGATTTTATTATCTAATTGTATTTTATATTGATGTTTTACCTTGTTTTATAATCTTAACCTGTTAGCACCTTGAGATCTGTTCTCGGATTATTATTAACGTTCCCGTGACGACATTGTTCGCCGGTTCTGTTCCCAGATGGCCAAATGTGACAATTGCAGACACCAGGGGAAGATGGAGGAGCAGCTGCGATGTGCCGGATACATCCGACACTTCTGTGACTTGGCCTGCACTCTGCAGTACTGCCATCGGCACATCCCGCAGATCCCTGCCAGAATAGCATCGCAAGGTCAGATGGGTCAGGTGGCTGAGCGGTTAGGGAATCGGGCTATTAATCGAAAGGTTGCCGGTTCGATTCCCGGTACGTGTCAAAATGACGTTGTGTCCTTGGGCAAGGCACTTCACCCTACTTGCCTCGGGGGAATGTCCCTGTACTTACTGTAAGTCGCTCTGGATAAGAGCGTCATGCTGAATGACTAAATGTAAATGCAAGGTATCACTGGGCAAAACTTAATTTGCATTGAATGGGATGTAATGTATGCCTTTTCCTTTCTTTTTTTCCTCTACTTTTTGTTTGATCTGTGATCTGTGAAACTCTCCCTTCTCCTTTTAGGTAGTTCAGGCCACTGTGCAAAACCTCTTCCCCAGTTCCAAGATGGCGCCGGGCATTGCTGATGTCAGTGCCAGTGGCAAACACCCCTACAGGCCAGCCCCACACTGCAGATACTCCCCTCACAGGTAGCTAGCCAGACCGCTGGTTCTCAAACCTTTTTTGGCCACTAGATTAGAGTGGCAAATTTGACTATGCGACCACACTCGCACATGTTGTTATTAAAAACGTTGATTTGCTTGCAGGAGCACTTCCCACATCTAACTCTCACGGAAAGAGTCTTGATGATGTGAGTACTTGTCTGTCTCAGAGTAGAGCACAGCTGCCCCTGGGCGCAAGATTTGGGTCAGATTCACTTATTGTCAGGACATGGACTGATCCCTTCTTTATAAAGCTATTCTTTAAATGGCTTTTGCTTTGTAAACAGTTTTGCGCGTGTGTGTGTGTGCGCAGGCAAGCACTCAGACAGATGCGATGCGGCTCCCCTTGGCTCATCGACGGAACATGAAGAACAAGGCCATCATGTGTCGACCTTTTACACACAACCAGGAGACACTGTGCAACCTCCCAACCCAGACCACACACACACCAGCAGGTACAACCCAGACCACACACACACCAGCAGGTACAACCCAGACCACACACACACCAGCAGGTACAACCCAGACCACACACACACCAGCAGGTACAACCTAGACCACACACACACCAGCAGGTACAACCCAGACCACACACACACCAGCAGGTACAACCTAGACCACACACACACCAGCAGGTACAACCTAGACCACACACACACCAGCAGGTACAACCTAGACCACACACACACCAGCAGGTACAACCCAGACCACACACACACCAGCAGGTACAACCTAGACCACACACACACCAGCAGGTACAACCCAGACCACACACACACCAGCAGGTACAACAAGAACACACACACACCAGCAGGTACAACCTAGACCACACACACCAGCAGGTACAACCCAGACCACACACACACCAGCAGGTACAACCCAGACCACACACACACCAGCAGGTACAACAAGAACACACACACACCAGCAGTCTCCAGCTAGTCAGAAGGACATGTTGGTAGTTTATGTTCAGTCCTAACTTTAGTTCTCTATGTCCACAGGCTTCTCTGGGTGTAGTTTCACCACCACTATAAACGAGGAGAAGGTGAAAGTGGTGCTTCTTCCCATCCCTGTGCCAGTCTTCATACCCGTGCCCATGAACATGTACTCCCAGTACACGCCGGTTCCCGTGCCGATGCCCATTCCTGTATGTTGTGCCGGTGTGATGCTTCATGATGTCACTGATGCCCTCTCATGACGCTGGACACGTTAGTGAGGTGTATGTTTCCTCTGCCAGGTCCCTGTGCCTGTGGTGTTACCGTCTGCCCCGAGTGGCTCACAGTCCAAGGAACCACATGACCCACTCGTCCAATCACAGGGCATCGCTGAGGAGGTTGAGGAAGTTGAGAAGGACAAACCTGTCTCCCATGGAGGTATGGAAAACTAGTTGTACCCACTTAGGTTTGAATGGTCAGTCAGGATCATTTCCTCCTCAGGGTTTACATATGTACATAGTGTGTAACCAGGTTCACATGTATTCTGTTTGTCGTTTCAGACCAGGGAAGTACTTACAGTGGAGATCTGGAGTCTGAGGCACCTGTCTCCATCTCCACCCCTCTTAGCTGTGAAGAGGAATCCAACCCTGCACCCAGCAGCCAGCGAGGGGGGGGTCCAGTGGCTGTGGACCCCCCCAGCACCTCTGAGCCGGGGGCCATGGACTTGGAGGCTGACATCCCCACTGGTGAGATGGAGGTGCTGTTGACTCCAGTGCTTGCTTGGCTTGTACTGTAATATTTCTCTTGTAAGCTACAGTTTTATAAGCCGTCTAGTCATGTGCCTCTCCCGAACAGCAGTTAAGTAGGACACTGGTAATGCCAGCATGTATCGTTGTCCATTGTACCAACTGTGGGAGCTGGACTCTCGTTGCAGAGCGGTGTGACGCCTCTGAGAGGGCTGTCCTCAGGAAGCAGCAGAGGCTGGCTGGACGGAAACGACCCAGAGAAGGTTTCTCTCCCGGCAAACGGGTATGTCATCTAGCACAGCCCCCCCCCCCCCCCCCCCCCCCAAGAAAAACATTCAGTTGAACAGAGTTCAAATTGGATTTTAGAGAGAAATCGTGTTTTATATTTGCGTGTGGTCCACAGAGCCGGAAAAGAGCTTGCTCTGGGGAGGGTAGCCACGCTGTTTCGTCCTCCCGGACTAGAAAACTGCACCACGTCTACGGGGTGGAGGCCTGGAAGACCTGGGTGTTACAGAGGAAGCAGCAGCCAGACTCTGAATCCACCAGTAAATCAGGTGAGAGGCCAGAAAACCTCCTGACATGGGGTCAAAGTCCGGTTCAGACATGAACACATTTCCGTAACGCATGTCTCTCATTTCTTGGTTTGGTCATGGGGGTCAGATGGCTGAGCAGGTTAGGGAGTCGGGCTATTAATCAGAAGGTTGTTGGTTCGAATCCCGGCTGTGCAAAATGACGTTGTGTCCTTGGGCAAGGCACTTCACCCTACTTGCCTCGGGGGGGGGGAATGTCCCTGTACTTACTGTAAGTCGCTCTGGATAAGAGCTGTCTGCTTAATGTAAATGTTTGGTGGCAGACGGGCCGGCGGTTCTGAAGGCGGACTTCTTACAGTGCGACTCCGCTGAGCTCAGCGACGGTCTCTGCCACTTCATCACCGAGGTCCGTCGACCCAACGGAGGGCCTTACACGCCCGACAGCATCTTCTACCTCTGCCTGGGCATCCAGCTGGTAGGAGCCCCACGCCACTCCAACACCTCAGCGCCACGCTAAGGACCACCTCTGGTTTACATTTCTCTGTTACTCTCTCCCCCCCCCCTCCACTCTAGTATTTATTTGAGAACGGGAGGATCGAGAACATCTTTACGGACGAGTTGTACAGCCGCTTCACCGTGGAGATCACCAGGATCCTGGAGCGCTGGAAACCGACGCTCTCCCCCAGCGGTACGGCTCGTCTGTGTCCTGTCCTGTGTTCGTGCTACGGCGGGAAACGTCCCAGTGAAGACCGACTGCCATTGCTGTTGTTGATTTTGACCAGACGCGGCCATGTGTGGTGATAATACTCTTTTGGGGTTTGTTCTCAAATCTGGTGCTTTCTGTGTGCTTTCTTTTCTCTCCCTCTCCACCTCTCTCTCTCTGGCTCTGCCTCTCTCTCTCTCTCTTTGTCTCTCTCTCTCTCTTTGTCTCTCTCTCTCTCTCTCTCTGGCTCTGCCTGTCTCTCTCTCTCTCTCTCTCTCTGTGTCGCTCTCTCTCTCTCTGGCTCTCTGTCTCTCTCTCTCTCTCTCTCTCTGGCTCTCTGTGTCTCTCTCTCTCTCTTTGTCTCTCTCTCTTTGTCTCTCTCTCTCTGACTCTGCCTGTCTCTCTCTCTCTCTCTCTCTCTCTCTCTCTCTCTGGCTCTGCCTGTCTCTCTCTCTCTCTCTCTCTCTCTCTCTCTCTGTGTCTCTCTCTCTCTCTCTCTCTCTCTCTCTCTCTGTGTCTCTCTCTCTTTGTCTCTCTCTCTCTGACTCTGCCTGTCTCTCTCTCTCTCTCTCTCTCTCTCTCTCTGGCTCTGCCTGTCTCTCTCTCTCTCTCTGTCTCTCTCTGTCTCTCTCTCTCTGGCTCTCTGTCTCTCTCTCTGTCTCTCTCTCTCTCTCTCTCTCTCTCTCTCTCTCTCTCTGTGTCTCTCTCTCTCTCTGGCTCTCTGTGTATCTCTCTCTCTCTCTCTCTCTCTCTCTGTGTCTCTCTCTCTCAGGCTACCTCTGCTCGCGGGTGGAGGAGGACTACCTGTGGGAGTGTAAGCAGCTGGGCACCTACTCTCCCATCGTGCTGCTCAACACTCTGCTGTTCTTCAGCACCAAGACCTTCCGCTTCACCGACGCCGCCCAGCACAGGCGGCTCTCCTTCGCCAACTTCACGCACTGCACCCGCTCGCCCGGCAAGACCGACTACCTCAGGTTCAGACCCCCGCACAGAGACCAGGGAACCTCAGGTTGGAGACCCCTCGCCCGTTCCACAACAATTAAGAGCAGTGGTACACGACGTAGCGTGCGTGTTTCCAAAAATGTATTCGCCCGTTTGTTTCCACACAGAGCTGTTGCCGGTCTCGCCGGGCAAGAGGAAGATGGAGGAAGAGGAGGGAGACATGGAGATGCCCGAGAACAGGGAGAACCCGCTCCACTGCCCTGTCCAGCTCTACGAGTTCTACCTCTCCAAATGGTGAGGCCTTCAACTGGGTGTTAGTTGTCGATGTTCGTTCGATGTACTCTCAAATGTGTGTCCGACTGTCTTGTGTTCTGTGCAGTACCTCAAGTAGCCTCTCGGGACATTTAGTCGTTTAGCAGACGCTCTTATCCAGAGCGAGGACATTGACGTTTTCTAAATGTTAGTTGTTGTTGTTACATTTGATTGCACGGTTCTATTCTTCAAAGTTCTTGTTTGTGTCTCGTGAACTGCCGCTCTGCTGTCTCCCAGACGACTTATTAAACACCAATCAGTGATCGACTTATTAAACACCAATCAGTGATCGACTTATTAAACACCAATCAGTGGCCGCGGGTTTTAGGAGTCCTGAGTTCATTTGGGATTCACTCTGCTGGCTACCTACATTTTACATTTAGTCATTTAGCAGACGCTCTTATCCAGAGCGACTTACAGTAAGTACAGGGACATTCCCCCCCGAGGCAAGTAGGGTGAAGTGCCTTGCCCAAGGACACAACTTCATTATGCACGGCCGGGAATCGAACCAGCAACCTTCTGATTCCTAGCCCGATTCCCTAACCGCTCAGCCACCTGACTACCTCTCCCTTCCCCTGTCCCTGTTCTTCAGCTCGGAGTCGGTGAAGAAAAGAGACGACCTGTTCTACCTGCAGCCGCTGCTCTCCTGCCACCCTGACAGCCCGCGCTGGTTCTCCTCCCAGCCACTGGATGGCGCTACGCTGGCCAGCATGCTCACGCGCATCCTGGCCGTGAGGCAAGTGCACCCGGATGAAGCGCAGCTGCAGCATTCGGGATCCGAGGCCTCCACAGACGACGGCGGGTCACCGTGACGACGGCGGGGTCACCGCGACGACAGACTTGACGCTTTTTTTTCTTCCGTTGTTTTAACTGACTTCCTGACCTGAAAGAGAACTTTTGGCTTTCAAGTAACTTTTGTCTGATGGGAAGGAGAACCAAAAGGGGGAAAGAGACATTTTGGCTTCTTGGAAAATCTTGAAGAAAGATGGTGATAAGAGTTCACAATCATACACTGACAATATCATGTGATACTAAACTATGCTATTTCGGTTTAAATATGATTACATGCATTTTTAGTCTGCATTTTTTAAAGTAATGTATAGAAAGTGGGTCATTCTAAGTTTGTGAGATTGTTTGTATGGTTTAGGTCGGAATCATAATTTTACCAAGCTGCCTTATTCATAGGAGAGCCATCTTGTCATCTACACTAACCAAGATTATCAACATTTTAAAAGTATGTTGTTTGCAGTTGTATGGATTCCTCAGTTGCTGATATGAATCCGAGATGTGATCATATAAACAACTATTAAAAAGAGAAACGGTCAGATTTACTAGTATTAAATCCATCTTTTCTGTTTTTTTATTTTTATGAACAATTGATTTTATTTGATTGTAATGTGTGTGGGACATCTTGGGACTTATACACATAAGACTGCCTGTGAACATAGACCACTATCCCTGGCTTGTACCTCGCGGTAACATCGTGTGGCTCTCCAGCCACTATTGGTTGCCTCATATGACGTTTTTGTCGCCTTCTTAGACGCTGGTTGCACAATCTCGCCAGTAGTAGGCGATAGATAATCAGATCAACTTTTTGCAGACAACTTTGCTCCACAGAAAACGGACATATGAAAACTGCAGTTCAGAGTTCATATATAGGGACAAAGCGTGCACACTCTTACATCAGCAACTGCTACATTAAGTTTAAAAATGAATGCTAGTGGTAGTGGCAACCGTTCGGGAAAAACTTTCCTTTTTACATCGGAGTCCGTTGGGGAAGGACATGCGGGTACCGTTGGAGCGTGGATTTATTTCTATAACAATAACGTGTTTCGATTAAGTTGTCATAGCCGTTACAGACTCTGGTTAACCGAACAGTATGCTTACTAGTGAGGTTTTTGATACCAGCGTATATAGGTTTACAGTATTGATGTTGTAAACATGTTTCTATTGCTGTTTTTGCATCTCAGATAAGATGTGCGACCAAATTAGTGACGCTGTTCTTGATGCATATCTCAGCCAGGACCCTGACTCCCGAGTGGCATGCGGTAAGTTTAGGCCTAGTGTGTCCTATTGTAAGCAGGGTAGGGTTATTCATTTGAAAGTACAAGATAAAAGTTCGACTCTTCATGAATGCAATATGCCACCGTATGTGCAAACTCAAAAACAGGTAGCCTACTACCATGTGCATCTAGGCAAGAAACTGCTGGTACCTAGTTGACACTCTTATCGTGTCTTGTTACGGCCTTTCTGTTATTATTTTGGTTTCAGAATGTGTGTCCAAGACGGGAATGATCTTGCTCTGTGGGGAGGTTACCTCCAAGGGAAAAGTGGATATACAGAGCGTGGTCAGAAACACGGTGAAGAAAATAGGCTACGACGATTCTTCCAAAGGTAAATAAGGATGTGTCTACATCCTTGTCACATTGCATACTTTCTGGGTGATGGTTTTAGCTCAGTGAGAGAGCAATTTCTCTGCAGATACGTTAGCTTTAGTTGGGCAACCAGTTCGAATCTCTCCTGTACTTTGGTTAAAAGCGTATTCTACGAGCACGTTGCTCTTAATTTGATAACAAGGAGTTGGCTGAAGCAGAATCGACTTAGTACCATGTCATTGGGGTTTCACTGAGCTGCTTAATCCTGCAGGTTTTGATTATAAGACATGCAACGTGCTGGTGGCGCTGGAACCGCAGTGTGCGGAGATTGCAGACTGCGTGTTTGAGGGACGGGACCAGGAGGATATAGGTGCTGGCGATCAGGTAGGCCTGAAGTTATTGAGCTCTACTTGGACCATGCCCTTTGGTTTTGCAATACTTAAGGCTTAATAAATGGCCTATCCCACCGAAGGGGCGTTTCCTGTATGGTATAGTTACATGTGCAGGCAGCAAAATCGTGTGAAATCTAGATTTATAAAGAAAAATGCCAAATATGACCAAATCTAAACATATCCTAACATTCACACAGCTATAATTTGGCTGTCTGCACTCCATATTATTATCCATCATTTATGATCTCAGTGGGGTGTAAACGTAATGGCAATATTTTAATCACCTGAAGGTCAAAGTTAGGAAGTGTACAACTGTTCATGTTTTTGTACTGGCCACCCTCTTTGCTTCAGACTCTGAATTGGTTAAACTCCTCCGGTATAAATGCAGTCCACCCGCACCAGCGAAAAGCTAGCTTTAAGTTGGCGTAGCTAGTGGGGAAAGATCAGGACGAGCAGCGCGACTACTACAGCCTGTAACATTCGCTCGGTATATTGGCTCCACTTAAGAGTGCCCAAGTGTTTAGCAGGGCCTGGTTGTCTAACGCCTGTTGTCTTGCCAGGGCCTGATGTTTGGCTACGCCACGGATGAGACAGAGGAATGCATGCCCTTGACCATCCTCCTGGCTCACAAGCTCAACGTCAGGATAAAGGAGCTGTCTGTAAACGGAGAGTGTCCGTGGATACGCCCCGACTCAAAAACACAGGTAAGTTTTGAGGGAGAGGGGGGGGGCACCTTTTGGAAGCTTGTGCGCACGTTGTTCTAAATGGCAGCTGTTGTAATGGTTCCTTTGGTTATACCACTAGGGGGGAGCGCTAGTATAAATGAACCCCAGGTAACCCCAGGTTACCACAGCAGCCACTTCTATAAACGGCCTGTTCGATACAGTGCTTATACTGCTCACTCTTGAGACCCTAATTCCTTCTCTCCAGGTCACCTGTGGAATACCGGGACGACCATGGAGCCATGGATCCAGTGCGCGTCCACACCGTGGTCATCTCCGTCCAGCACAGTCCTGACATCACCCTGGAGGAGATCCGCCGGAGCCTGAGAGAGAAGGTCATCGCGGTGGTCATCCCTGCCAAGTACCTGGACGACAAGACCATCTACCACCTTCTACCCAGTGGGAAGTTCCTCTTGGGGGGGCCACAGGTGAGTTTGAAACAGGCGTGCAAGGCTATCCTGGAAAGAAATAAGGGGGCGCCCCAGTAGCTTAGTGGGTAAGAGTGTGTGTACCATTAAGGCTCATGGGTTCGAATCCAACTGAGGCCATTTACATTTTACATTTAGTCATTTAGCAGACGCTCTTATCCAGAGCAACTTACAGTAAGTACAGGGACATTCCCCCCTGAGGCAAGTAGGGTGAAGTGCCTTGCCCAAGGACACAACGTCATTTGACACGGCCGGGAATCGAACCAGCGACCTTCTGGTTACTAGCCCGACTCCCTCACCGCTCAGCCACCTGACTCCCTGTGACTCCCATTTCCTGCTTGCCTCCCTTCATTTTGATATCAGCCAATAATCGTATGTGTGTGTGTGTGTGTGTGTTTTCCCTTTTGCCGATAGTGTGATGCAGGACTCACAGGCCGCAAGATCATAGTGGACACTTACGGAGGTTGGGGTGGCCACGGAGGCGGGGCCTTCTCAGGGAAGGACTACTCCAAAGTGGATCGCTCCGGGGCTTACGCCGCACGCTGGGTGGCCAAGTCTCTGGTGAAGGCCAAGCTCTGCAGGAGAGCCCTGGTTCAGGTGAGCAGCTGTAAAAAGTGGGTCTGGTCTGTAAAAACACACAGGTGTGTGTGTGTGCGCTCGCAGTTGTGGTTCACGTTATGCGCTCAACTTGTGATTTTTTCCACCGTGGCCTTGATATCGTGTTTGCTCATCACATAAGAGGTCAACTGATGCTATGGACCTTCTACCTTTCGGCTTGCCCAGGTCTCTTACGCCATTGCTGTGAGCCACCCGCTGTCCATCTCTGTGTTTCACTACGGCACATCGACCAGGGACGAGGACGAGCTGCTGCAGATCGTCCAGAAGAACTTTGACCTGAGGCCTGGGGTCATCGTGAAGTAAGTAGGGGGTCGGATGGCTGAGCGGTTAGGGAATCGGGCTACCAATCAGAAGGTTGTCGGTTCGATTCCTGGCTGTGCGAAAATGACGTTGTGTCCCTGGTGAAGGCACTCACCCTATTTGCCTCGGGGGAATGTCCCTGTACTTACTGTAAGTCGCTCTGGATAAGAGCGACTTATAAGCGTAAATGACGTGGGGGGGGGGAAAAATGTACTGGTGCTGAGAGAGCTGGTCATGAGTTCCTGGCATCGAGGCGGCTGGATGCCTGACTTAGTGAGTAGGCTGTAGAGCCAGTCTGATGTGTGTGTGTGCTTGTGTGTTTTGTCCTCAGGGAGTTGGGTCTGAAGAGGCCTATCTACCAGCCCACCGCTTGCTATGGGCACTTTGGCAGAGATGAGTTTCCATGGGAACAGGCCAAGCCCCTGGCGTTTTGAGACGAGTTGAACCTTTCCGATTTTTATTCTCAGTAATCAATGACAGGGTATCATAGTGTGTTCATCTAGCAGACTGCTTTTATCCAAAGCAATGTGCAAGGGGGGATTTGAACCCGTCACCTCTTGATCTGTAGTCAAACTCTCTAGCCACTGAGCCATAGGTCATGGGAGTAAAAGATTCAGTTACTTAGATCCCTGGTCTTGTAATTCTCTCCTGAAAATGTGTAAACTAGATCTAGTTACATAGGTGGAATTTAGACAGTTGATCGTGGTTAATGTCATAGAAGAATGTAATTGTCTTTAGGACAGGTGTTTTAATAATTATATTTTGTGTCTTTTTATGTTCTATGAGTTTTTTAATCTTTAGTCTCGTTCAAATGTGTTAATGTAGGTAATTGTACTGATCAATTGTTCCCCATACTGTAGTTGAACAGGCTTCTTATCTAAATGAGATTTAATCTCAATGAGAAACAACCTGTATAAACAACGACTAAATAAAATGCCTAGAATAATGAGATAGATTCTCAAACTTGGAATCATACTACATTTGCTTTTCTTTAACAATGTCTGAGCAAGTGGGGGCAGAATCTGTAATATACACATGTAATCATGTAGGGACTAATTTTACAGCAGGTCTCTCCTAATTAACTTTGTGGTCATGTGCTGTACATTGTTCTTTTCACCGACATGTCATAAAAAATCTATCTGAATGTCTTGGTATCATTTAATCTTGTGATTTTAGGTAAAACAAACTATCTGTCATGAATGCATCATGGTTTAGTTGTTGCAAGTAGATCCGGTTTTAAAGCAGCACCTGGATTATAAACGGAAATCTGGGTTATTGTCGCAAATACGTATGTAATAAACTAAATTGCATGTTTAAAGTGCTGAAGTATCACATGAAGTCATCCTGCATGTGGTATTACCGCTAGGGGGCGGTAGAAACCATGTTGCAAGGGGAGGACTAGTTGAGAATGAAGTTACGTTTAGTCAAGCTGCTTACGTTGGCATACGTTGCTTTTCCATTTTCAATCATTATACAAACATTTAGGAATTGTTTGAAGTTAATCGTTGATTCAGTGTTGAACTACACCTTTCAACAACTTCATAATAGTTTAAGTTACACCAATTGTTATTGGTCTGACCGTGTGCTGTTTTTCCTACGCTGATCCTAATTGGTTGAAAGCTCTGAACAAAACTGACGTCTTTAGAGCGGTTCACTTATTTTATGGGGACAAGGACCACGAACTATTCGTGTTTTAACAGGTGTTGATGACAGCTCTGTACAACTTGGTTGTACTCTATCAGCGAAGGAACCGAGTGTGAAACGATAGTGGAGGAGGAACCATGAAGACTTTTTTGTTTAGTATTCGCTCATCTTTTCACGCATATTTTGGGTTGGAAAACTAAAGTTGAATCATTTAAAAAGTGAAAGTCAACATGTTGGGTGATGGGGGAGTCTACGCTGCGAAGAAAAGAAAGAAACCGGCCCAGAAAATGTAAGACGTTTTTTATTGTGTAAAAATGCAATCGAGTTCAATATCATGTGAAATGGACGTGGGCGGGACTGTAATTACCAAACTAACTTTTATATGAACCCTGTTAAAATCACAGTTGGGAGGGTGGGCGTGAAGATGATAGGAACCCTGACGGGTAGGAAGCTGTGACGAGTTTAGTCTACGAAAGCTCAATTTGTTCATGGCATGGTTTGAAACAGAACGTTGTCCAAATTTTAAATGAGTATAATAGTAACATAACTGAATCACGTACGTAAACTCTTTACTTGAGTCTACCATCTTCCAACGGTATCTCCCAATGCCTCGCTTTCTTTCTTTCATCCATCCTCCTTCAGATCAGTGTGTTTTGACAGGCAGCGATATGGCAGATGTTGCTTGTCTAGGCTTGTCCCGGAAGAATCACCACGCAGCTTGTTGTAGTGACAATGGCTGGCGCACTCGAGGCAGACCGATACAATATAGCCACGTGAAATCTGAAGATGCTGTCATTCTATTTACAAAGTTGTTGTACAACAATCAAACGTTTTTGTGTACAGTCCTACACAAATATGATTCCCTAAATTACGTCTGTATAGTCGTACTGATTTGTGAATGCTTTTTGTTTTGGCAACACTATCGTTCCAAAGGAGGCTGAATGTTTAGTGTTCGCTCCCTTCACCATAGCCAGATTACTGGAGGGCAGTTGGCTTCACAACCCTCAGAGCGTTTCTAGATGTCTCGCTGCCTGAAGGCCTCTGGGACTACGTGTCTGACTCTGACTAAACGTCAGCTGTTTCCGCTCAGTCACAGTTCTAGCTAATTGTCGAGGATTAGTAACTGACGGTTTCACCTAAATGTAGGCTAATGGCTCCCACAATAACACGCAGTGTTGTGTATTTGACACATCTGAATGAAACATCAGACAGCTGGTATGAGCTTTGTAACAATGTTAAAAAAAAAGAAAGAAGAGAAACCTGTTGTCAGTGTGGTCCTTTGGTCAAATATAGTTAAGAAGTGCATCAACTGTCAGTTTCTCAGAAGAAAAAAAAGACTTCTCGGGGAAAAAAAATGCAGAACAGCTAGGCTAGTCATGCTGTCCCTGTGCCCCAGTGTGAAGCCCTTGGTCGTGGAGAGTCCCGCGAAGACAAACCCGTCGAAGCGTCACCGCGACCGTCTCAACGGGGAGCTGGAGCGCCTGACTAGCCTCCTGCCCTTCTCCCAGGAGGTCAAAGGTCGTCTGGACAAACTCTCCGTCCTCAGGCTCAGTGTGGGATATCTAAAGGTCAAGAGCTACTTTAATGGTGAGTGATACCACACACACACACACGTTTACACACACACACATGTTTACACACACACACACGTACACACACACACACGTTTACACACACACACACACTACACACACACACACATTTACACACACACACACACACGGAAGGAGGAGCTCTGAAGCATGGTGGCACGAAATGAGGGCTTGTGATAAGGGCGCCCGACAAACTTCACAGTCACACAGCCTGCCCGCAGTCGTAGGTTGGTGCGGACTAGTCAGGTGACTGAGCCTTGTCCAATCAAAACACTGGTGGCACCCAGTCAGGGTTTGGAGGTGCGCGTGAAAGGATTCCCATTGTGAGAAACTGTAACAAGGAGGAGGATGTGATGAAGAACGCACCCCGGGAGATAAAGCGCTGAATCCTTAGGGGGGCGCTTTATCTCTTGGCCTCCTCCAGAGAGACCAGGGTGTTGTGCTATCAGGTATCAGGTCTGTCCCTGAGTGGAGCTGAGATCAAGGTGAAGGGGAACAAGGCAGGCCGACAGACACAGACCTGGTGTTGTCACAACACCCACCTTAACCTGAACCCGGGTATTACTGTGAGCTTCCCTTTGATTCTCAAGAGACGTTTCAGGATCAGTTATCTGCTTTGTGATGCTGCGTCGGCAGGGTTCCTGAAGTTTCTAAGAAAAGTTTCTAAAGGTAACAAAAAAAAAAGGTTTGAAAGGTTTGAAAAATGTCGAGCCCTGTACTGAACGGATAGTTCAGGATATTAGGTGACACGGCCCTCCCCGAGGACCACCGGTAACTATGGACAAACCCTCCAGCCGTAGCAACAGCTAATGCCTTTTTATAACAGCACAGAGATATGAGCACTGGAAAATAGAAAGTGTCTAGGCTGGGGAGGTGGAGTTTGGGTTGTCGCTGTACGCTAGCTGTCCTTTAAGGCCTGGTCTGGAGGGCCAATTAGAGCGGCTGTTTGTGTTCTGGTGCAGCTGGCTGTTTGCTGTTTCCTGTGTGTGTTGATAAGTATAGCAGAGCAACTCAGGTCAGCGCTTTTGTCCTTCTCAAGGCCACGGTAGTCTCTCTGGGGGGTCCCCTCACTGAGGGTGTGTGTGTGTGAGAGAGTGTCTGTTTGTGTGTGTGTCTCATGAGTACCAAGGGGCCCTCGGTGACCTTTCACCTCGAGGTGTGTGTTTGTGAGTCTACTTTGAGTCACCAATGTGTCTTTCATCTGTTCAATCCCAAAAAGGAAAGTTCCAGAACAGCTGACAGTTAAGTGTCTCACTGTTTACCTTTGTTTTGAATACGCAAACCAATATGATGCCTAATCACAGGACAGAAAACTCTGGCAGACCTGACTCTCTTAGTCGGTCATGGGCTGATAGTCTGGATCAAGAAAGGACTGATGCTATCTCTGCTGTATAGGAAATACTTCCATATGGAGTCATATATATTGTCCTGGATTTTCATCAAGTGTGTTTAGAGTAGCAAACAAAAACAAAAAAATATTTTAGAAGGGCACGTTGGAAAATCAGGACAATTAAGAACTTTGGGGTGTTTTCACATTTTAAAATGGGTAGCTAAGAGATGTGGGAGGAAGGGAGGAGAGCTGGCTAGCGTGCTTAGGAGCCACATCACTGTTGAGAAGGAAAGGAGACATTGTTGTGTTGGTCAAACACCAGAGATTAGATTCCAAACAACTAGCCAAAACCGAAAATAATAGAGGGGGAAATGATATTCCTGTAATATGTTGCTTTGAACCCTGAGCTAAACTGTGACTTGCAAAGTGCCCTTCTAAAATGGTGTTGATTCAGCTGAATTCAAATGTGGTGCAAGTAAACAGGACACGCTATTTAGATTATGTTGAAAGGGATTTGGGTCAAATACACACGTGCATACACACACACACACACACACACACACCTCTCACCTGGCGGTGTGCTTTTTTGTTTGTTCTACATACAGTGGGAGGTGCTTCTTGCGAAAGTCAATGAAACTGTTCCAGAAATAACCCAGTGAAATCTGAGCAGGGCCATGTGACAGTCAGAGATCAACAGGGAGGAAGACAGACAGGCGGGTGAGGACAGACAGGCAGGCAGGTGAGGACAGACAGACAGGCAGGTGAGGACAGACAGACAGGCAGGCAGGTGAGGACAGACAGGCAGGCAGGTGAGGACAGACAGGCAGGCAGGTGAGAACAGACAGGCAGGCAGGTGAAGACAGACAGACAGGCAGGTGAGGACAGACAGACAGGCAGGTGAGGACAGACAGACAGGCAGGTGAGGACAGACAGACAGGCAGGTGAGGACAGACAGGCAGGCAGGTGAGAACAGACAGGCAGGCAGGTGAGGACAGACAGGCAGGCAGGTGAGAACAGACAGGCAGGCAGGTGAGGACAGACAGGCAGGCAGGTGAAGACAGACAGACAGGCAGGTGAGGACAGACAAGCAGGCAGGTGAGGACAGACAGGCAGGCAGGTGAGGACAGACAGGCAGGCAGGTGAGGACAGACAGACAGGCAGGCAGGTGAGGACAGACAGACAGGCAGGCAGGTGAGGACAGACAGGCAGGCAGGTGAGGACAGACAGGCAGGCAGGTGAGGACAGACAGACAGGTGAGAGGTGCTGGCTGTGTCTCTCAAACAGACCACGGAGCTCCACCAAAACAAGAGCAACCATATTCCCAGAGATCATGTTTCTGAGGCTTGGCCTGAGCTTAGCCTAGCCTATGGCTCTGAGAAAATAAGTTTTGCTTCATTTTCTTTAGTTCCAGATACGAGAGATTCCTCTCAGTTCGTGCCTCTTATCTGTATCCAAGCAGTCCAGCTGAGTAGAATTAGAGTTTTTTTTTTACCGTTGCTGCTGTTAAAGAACAAACGCTGCTTTCGAAAAGACTTGGCGACCATCTTGAGGATGACGTTTTGGATTCACTGCGTCCGGTCTCATGTTCTTGTCGTGATGATAATCACCCCCGTCTGGGAAGAGCAGAGCTGTGGAGTGTGCTGTGTAGTTAGCATCTCGGATAATAACAGAGAACGAGAGAGAGAAAGATCCGGAACTTTTCATCAGCCCGGCTCACATGCCCACAGCCTAGACTGGCACTAGGGAGTTGGTCGTAACTGTCCCCTTTACGGGCCTGGATGGTTAAATTAGTCTCTTCTCTCACTACTGTTTACCTACCCACAGGTTCACCTCACTATCTTAACGATCTTGACATTTGTCATTGGTTTAGCAGGTGATTGTTATCTAAAGCGATATACCAATACTGCATGTGAAATCCATGTTCCCCTCTCTCTGGTTCCAGCGACCTTACAGAAGAGTGCTTGGACGGCCCCCGCTCTCTCCACCAGCGATGGAGTCAGCTTCTCAGAGAGTGACCTTTTGCTCCAGGTATGCAATGCTTGTGTGTGTGTGTGTATCTGAGGTTTCCCAGCATGTGGACTGCATGTGTGTTGTACCTAAGATCCCCAGCCGGTGTAGTGTGTGTGTGTGACATTTAGTCATTTAGTAGACGCTCTCATCCAGAGCTACTTACAGTAAGTACAGGGACATTCCCCCCGAGGCAAGTAGGGTGAAGTGCCTTGCCCAAGGACACAACGTCATTTAGCAAAGCCAGGAATCGAACCAGCAACCTTCGGATTACTAGCCCGATTCCCTAACCGCTCAGCCACCTGACTCCCCTACATGATGTGTTTTTTCTTCTGTGTGTCTCCAGGCTCTAAACGGGTTTGTGTTGGTCGTAACAACCGATGGCTGGATCTTTTACACGTCTTCCTCCATCCAGGATTACCTGGGCTTCCATCAGGTAAACATTTCTGCACAACACACTCAGCCAACACTAACTTATCCTCGGCCTGCTAGATGCATTTCTCCATCCTTACCTCATTTGCTTGGTATTCAGTCATCGCTAAGTCATTTGGCGAGAACTTTTATACTTTCTTTGAAATGTCCGTTATCATACACCTGTCTGTTCTTCACCTCCACTGTCCTTCCCTCTGTTCTCCTTCATCCCTTCATCCCTCCGTCCTCTCCGGTCTTCCAGTCTGATGTCATCCATCAGAGTGTGTATGACCTCATCCATGTGGACGACAGGGACATGTTCAGATGCCAGCTCCACTTCGCCCTCAACCCCAACCAGGCCGAGGCAGCCTTCCCAGCAGGGGGTGGGAAGCACTTCCTGCTAGACACATGACTGTAGAACAACATGACACATTAATGTAGACACATTACACTAGACACGCAATCAGAGTGATAAGTGATGCAGTGGTGAGAAGGAATCAGGGTCTTGGGTCTTGTCTGGGATGTTGCCTTGTACCGAAAAAATCAACTTGAAGTTCAAAACACAGATATTGGTATTTCCAGACTTCCGAAAAAAACAGTGCAGCATTGTTAGACTCGTACGTTCGTTTGTAAACGGACGCCTCCGTGACAGGAGCCTCTTCTGTCTCCTCCAGACGCCAGGGCCGCCAGCCGGCCAGGACGCCAGCGCGAGCTTCCTGCCGCGGCACATCCCACCGGAGAACTCGTCCTTCCTGGAGCGCACCTTCTGCTGCCGCTTCCGCTGTCTCCATGACAACTCGTCAGGGTTCCTGGTGAGGGGGAACACACGGCCTCAAGCCCCCCCCCACCCCCCCTCCTCCTCCTCCGAGCCGCCCGGCCGGTGGTGATCAAGATCACTAAACACCTGTTTAGTGTGTGTGTCGGTGGGTTAACCTGTGTGTGTGTGTGTTCTTCTCCTCCAGCCTCTGAACTTCGAGGGGCGTTTGAAGTATGTGGATGTTGGGGGTCAGATGGGGGATGGTGGGACCGCCAGCCAGCCGCAGTTGGCCCTCTTTGCCATCGCCTCTCCCCTGTCGTCCCCCTCGGTCATGGAGATCCGCACCAAGACCATAGTCTTCCAGACCAAACACAGGATGGACTTCGCCCCCACGAGCATAGACACCAGGTACCAACCAAAGACGGGTGTCTCTTCTTTTAAACCTGACACAATACAAGGCTCTGTGAGTCAGCGGTTCTATGTTTTCTCAGGATCACTGTGTGTGTGTGTGTTCCCCTACAGAGGGAGGGTGGTCCTGGGTTATTCGGAGGTCGAGCTGGTGACTAGAGGGTCCGGTTATGAGTTCATCCACGCTGCCGATATGATGTACTGTGCCGACGTCCACCTCAAGAGTCAGTATCTCAGCTCTTCTACTCGTTCACGTACATCTGCTCACCCCGAACTCCTTCACTTCCCAAGTCCTGAAAAATGTTTTCCCCATTTCGAGAAGCAATCCTGACTCCTTTCTCCTTCCAACTCCTCCTGCTCTCTCCTCTCTGACCAGTGATCAAGACGGGAGAGAGTGGTCTGACGGTCTTCAGGCTGCTGTCCAAGCCCGGCGTGTGGATCTGGGTCCAGGCCCACGCCAGGGTGGTCTTCAAGGACGGGAAACCGGACTTCATCGTGGTCCGAGAGAAAGTCCTCACGTGAGTGTGTGCCTCGTCGCTAAGGGCTCGTCGCTAAGGCCTCGTCGCTAAGGCCTCGTCGCTAAGGCCTCGTCGCTAAGGCCTCGTCGCTAAGGGCTACTCGCGTCTCCGCGTCGTCGTGGTGACCTTGTCGTGTTTTTTCCAGGAACGGTGAGGGGGAAGAACACCTTCGTCAGAGGAGGCTGCAGCTGCCCTTTAACTTCGCCACGGGAGAAGCGCTCCTTTATGAGTCCTGTCCTTACCTGGAGACCCTCTCCCTGCCCGCTCCCCCTGGCTCCAGCCCTCCAGCCCCCACACAGACCCCCGGGGAGACGTCCCTTGACCCTGGCTCTCTGCTGGGTTCCCTCCTGAAACAGGACCGTTCTGTTTACACCCGGTCGCAGGAGCCCCGGCCGTCGGACCCGGACCCAGCCTGGGACCCGCACCTCTCCCTGGAGCGAGCCTTCACGGACAGCCATGCCCTCCTCAGTGTACCTGGGGAGATCCAGGACCTCCAGAGGGCCAGGCCCGGGGGGCTCACAGCCCTGGCCATGTTGGACTCCCTGGGGGAGATCCTGGGGGAGATGGGGGACGGGGGGAGGCTAGATGGCCTGGATGTGCAGGAGACTGAGCTGAGGGACTGGGAGAGCGCCCTCTTCAGGATAAACGTGGAAATGGAGGAGTTTTCCAGTCAGCGGAGCGACCTGCTAGCCAACGATGTTTTCTCCTATGTGGAGGAAGCTCTCAGGAAAGAGAATAACAATCGTGACTGTTCGCGCTGTTCAGAACAGAGGGGTGTTGGGCCAATCAGTGCTTTCTGCGCTCTCCTCCCCTCCAATCAGAGCTTTGTGGGTGGGTCATCATTCCACTCCCAGAATTCTGTGTTACCTGGCAACCAGGGCATCTATGGGCCTACTGGGGTGTGCTATGAGACTGAAGAACGGGTCATAACTGGCAACTGACACTAACCACAGCAGCTTTGGAGAGCAGGGCTTTCTGGGAAATGTAGTGAACTAAAAAGACAGCACAGTGCTGTTCACTCTCTCTAATGAGACACTGCCATAGGCAGGTCCCCAAGTAGAATTGGATATGCCCACGGCAACCAGGTTCCATGGCAACCATCCAACACTATCCCATAATAGCAGTCAGTCGCAGTCTGGATCTGTGGGCCAGTCATAGAGATTGATGAGCTTGATAAGATTTCTTAAAATAATGTATTTTACTTCAATTAAGTCACTATATTCGTCGCTTATACTACAAACGAGTCCAACTAGATTTCAAATCTAAAAACAAGGTTTTCACTCTCAGTAAGATGGCCACATTGTGCAGTGTGCCCTGAATGAAGAGGTGGACTGGATGACCTTCTCTTCACTCACCTGCAGACAGCCACCACAGCCAGAGGGGGGGGCAGGAGCCATCTCCCTCCCTCTTAGACACTGGCTGGACTGTGAACTAACAAAACGTTTGTACTAAGAAGTGTCGGCCATTTTGTTGATCCGAGAGTTTTACAAATGGATTCAATCCTTAGCCATGGCTGATTTAAAGGTCAACTGAAAAAGAAAGTACTGTATTTTATGATGTAAATTATATTAGATGTAGATGGCTAAGATATGACCATTTATTAAATTATTTTAAACTGTATAACCATTCAAATCATCAAATATATGTTTATCACAAGAAAGTCCACATTTAAAGCTTGGTTAATTTACTTGTTATAGAGCAGCTGGTTAGATTTTGTGATCATCAACACATTTAACAGTTGTAAAATATATATATTTAACACTTAAAATACCACATTATTGTAATATGTAACATGAAACAGAATGTTTTACGGTTCATCAGGAACCGTAATATTCAAGTGCGCTAGCTATACGTTGTCTTGGCTTTGTTCTTCAAAGGAATCGTCAGGGGCAGGTATTGTTTGTGTTTAGTAAGGAGCCAGCGATCCCTCGTGTCACACATCAGCACCTAGCCTGCTGAAGAACAGCGTGAACCAGAGACCCAGAGAGGGGGAGGACATACGCTGAATACAATACTGCGGTAAGAGAAGAGCTAAATGCTCCTGAGTATTTGCAGCACACTTTGGACTTGTAAACGCAGGAACAGCACAGGCCAGTCAGGTAGACAAGCAGGAAGGGACCAGGGAATCTTGTATTATAAATCCACCACTTGACAATCGTCCCTGTTAAACAATACACAGTTACTTAGTTACAAGCTTACTTATCTATGTACCAAAATGTCACCAGTATAATTTATATCGACATGTTGATTAGCTTCACTGCTCCTTGTGTCTCAGGGACCTGTCGCTGGTGGAGCCCCCTGCTGGCGGCAGCGTGGACTGCGGTTAGCGTGTCAGTCCTGTTTGTGCTCATCTTCCCTTTTATTCACCCTCATTAGTCGCTCTCCTGAGATGGTGTGTTCCCACAATGCATCACGTCAACACCAGCATCCCACAACCCCTTTCTCTCTCCTTCTCTGCCTCCCTTTCTCTCTCTCTGTCACGCTCTCTCTCCTTCTCTTTCTCTCTCTTCCTTCTCTCCCTCTCTCTCTCCCCCCTCTCCTTCTATCTCCCTCTCTCACTTTCAGTCTCTCTCCCCCCTCTCTCCTTCGCTCTCTCTCCCTCTCTCTCTCTCACTCTCCCCCCTCTGTCTCTCCTTTTCTGTCTGTCTCTCTCCCCCCTCTCTGTCTCTCTCCCCCTTTCTCTCTCTCTCTCTCTCTCTTTCTCTCTCTCTCTCTGTCTCTCTCTGTCTCTCCCCCCCTCTCTCTCTCCTACAATCTCTTTCTTTCTCTCTTCACAGTCTGTGTCCTTAAAAGCAGAGCCGTCCTTATCTCTCATTGGTTGCTGCAATGTAAACACGACCATTGTCGGAGCACTCTGAGGTGAGACAAGCAGAACACAACTGAACCATCCATATGGAAACAGGTTGATCAAACTGGAACAGAAACTATCTGCCTCGTCTGAAGGTAGAGAGACTATCAGGAGCAGTTCTTAGTTCAGAGAGTTGTCTGTCCTGTTGCAGAAGGGTAATCGCTGTCGCCATGGAGAGCCCTTATCCAATAAAGTATCTTTGGTAGCAGCGGTTGCTATGGGAATTATCGTATCCTAGTGCGGAATGGGGAGGTTTGTTATTGTTTTTTGAATGGAAAGTGTGGAAGTGCAGGCCTGTGCAAAAGTCTTAAGCAGGAATTTAAAAAGTCAAATGCTTTTAGAAATAATCAAATGAAAAGACAAAAGTTTTGTCAAAGTTTCACTTTTATACAACTGCACAAATACAGAAGAAGAAAATCTCTTATAGTGAAGGCAATATTCATATAAACGATATTTGGCGCCTAAGACTTCAGCACAGTACATTCTCACCAGTCTGCAAACCTTTTTGTTCACTGATCCCCCTGTGCTTGTTGTTTTTTCCCCCAAAAAAAAACCTCCACTAAAGGAGCATTCACCTAATGCAATTCTAAACCATTATTCTGCCAGAGGTAGACAACACTGAAGGACCTGATGGTCTGTGTGAATCCTGCAGTGAAACCTAAGCTGTCCCTGTTTGCCCGCCTCAATGAAGGATTGAAGGGAAGGAATATAGAGAAATACAATATCACTACTAGACTAATGTACTGTTCTCACGCAAAGGAGTCTGACACCCTCTCTGAGAGGGAAGGAGGAGGTCCAGGGGGAGGAGAGAGGGAGATGGAGAGGGGGAGGAGAGAGGGAGATGGAGGGGGGAGGAGAGAGGGAGATGGAGGGGGGAGGAGGAGGATGATCAGGGGGAGGAGAGAGGGAGATAAAGGGGAGGAGAGAGGGAGATAGAGGGGGGGAGGAGGATGATGACCAGGGGGAGGAGAGAGGGAGATAGAGGGGGGGGAGGAGGAGGATGACCAGGGGGAGGAGAGAGGGAGATAGAGGCGGGAGGAGGAAGAAAGGGAGATGGAAAGAGGAAGTGGCCTTTTAAAACTAGTGGCTGTTGCATTTTCTGGAGGGAAGGAGCTTATGAAAGCTGGGCTCGGGGAGTGAAGCTCTAGTTATGGTCTCTTTCTGAAGTCTGGGCCATAAGAAAATATGATCCTAACCTGACTTAAGTCGAAGTGTAAATCTTCTTATGTGTGGTATGTGAAGAGTTGTAGACTTTATAGGAATATCTGGAAGTAATGTTTTACTCTTCCAAGTGCCTGGATCTCTCATGGTGTTTGCTGCCCCCTGGTGTAAGTCGTGAGTACTGCAGGTAGGCTATGTCTCCACCTTGTGGTGGGACACTAAAGGTCTACTGCAGGTCAGAAACAGTTGAGTTGCATTAGTGTATGGGTGACTATCAATAATCCTTGTTTTTTGATAGTGTATATAGTACATGTATTATCGACTTATCAACTCTTTTTTTTATTAGTGTCTACGATACTCCTTTCGATCTGAAATACTCCACCAATTGGCATTTAGGAATGTTTGGTATTTTGACACAACAGATGGCTCCCTGTCACCACATTCCACTTAAGCTCGGACTCTGAAAGCAGATATCCCAGAGAGATGGACTCCAGACTGCTGGCTAGCCAGCCTCAGCTCATCCCCCTGGGTGGAATGAATGGAAAGCAGCTTTGGACATCGTTTCCAAGCCGGGTTATAGGGACAGATAACTCATCCTGCAGTGAATCCAGAAACCAAAATGAAGTTCTGGTTTGAGGTCTTTTGGTTTGAAGAAGATCGGTGCTTTGTCTGATTGGGCCTTGAAGGGACGATCACACTGGTGTGCAAGTAGAAGGAGCTGTTTGGCATCCTGCAATAGGCTAGAACATATGGACACACACACACACACACACACAGACTCAGACACACACACTCAGACTCACACACACACACTCAGACTCTCACACACACACACACACGCACACACACACACTCAGACTCACACACACACACACACACACACACTGGGCTCTGGCACTGGGGATGTCTGTAGTGCCCTGTGTGAGAGTTGTGTTCTCTGGGGGGTCACCTTGGATCTCTGAGGCAGGACCCCGCGAGCCCTCTCTCCTCTGGGGAGGTGCCCCCCTCTCCTCCAGCTCTCCCCCTGGTGCACACTCCCCCGTTCCCCCGTTCCCCGTTCCCCTCCTCTGTCACCTCTGCTGTGAGGACGCCCTGGGAATACCAACTGGGAATCCATCTGTCCATCCGTCCTACCCATCCATCCATTATCCACCCATCCATCCATTATCCAGCCATCCATTTATCTATCCATTCATCCATCCCTCCGTCCGTCTATATCTGTCTTTCAGTCTGTCGGTCTGTTGATGTACGTGTATCTAAGTTACTGTTACTGTAATGAATGTACAGATGCTTATTCATCTGTTCATTTGATGTGTGCAGATTCATAGTATATGTTATTAGAATAATGCAATGGCCACACAGAAGCAGGAACCTGCCAAAGATCTGTGAATTATTTTAATTTAGTCTCAAAATGCAAATTGATTGACATATGTATAATTGCCTGGAAGGGGACCTTTAATTGTCTGCTTTTATCATAATCTCTGAAATGATTTTTTTTGTTCAATCAGTCCCACTTACCAAGAACCACATATTCATTTTTCCTAGAATTTTTGAAGAGACATTGTCAAAGAAATTATTCACCAATTTTCAATCAGCGATTCGTCAGTGTTTAATGGTAATTGAATTTTGATTTAGGGCAATTATTCCTCATTTAAGGTTATTTGCCTTCATTTGAAATTTTAATGGGTTCTTTTGGATGAGTGAAGAGAGTGTTTTGGTCGCAGAGGACACTCTCCCCTCCAGCCACATCTCTTCTGATTACCCAGGGTGCTGTGCACCGAGGACACGGTGTAAATTTAAAAAAAAGTCTGTGTCTCATTCGGCTTGGCTATTGTATGTTGAGATGGAATCGTGGCGTGTGAGGGAGATGACGATAATGAAACAGCACTTTGCACAGCCACTCCTGTCCGGTGGAAAGTAGTCTGGACACGCTGTACAAGTGAGGTGGCGATAATACAATGAATCAATTGTAGTAAAGAGGGGGAAAAAAAACGACAACTAAAAACTCCCACTGGCAATTTAGGGACAATTGATTTGCGAACTGTGCCTTTAAAAATCCTCCTCCTCCATAATCATTTGCATAGTTAACATGCCAGACAATATTCTCACTAATATATGTTCCTGTCCACAGTCTTATATGAATTTCTATTTGTTCTAATCCAATATACAGGTGCGCAGGAAGGGGTTTTCATAGTTACCTTAGAGCACCTAAACATTGGCATTTTTCATGCTTTATTAGACAGATTGTTTACGTGAAGTGAACCAGGAGAGAGAGAGAGAGAGAGAGAGAGAGAGAGAGAGGACATTTTTCAGCAAAGGGCCAAGGGCGGATTCCATACAGAAGCCTCTACTGTTCAGGTATCCTCCCCACCACTTAATCGGTGATCGTGGCGCTACGTGTCGCAGGAGAAACGTCCCTGTTTGATCCTCTCATGCAGTCTCATACGAGGAGACGCCTCACACTGTTCCACAGGATCCCACTTCTCTATTCGGACTCTCGGGTTTGGGCAGGGATGGGAGAGGCGGGGTTTGGAAGCCGGAGATAAGCGTGCATGAATCTGGTAATAAGGATGAGAAGGGGGGTGTGGGGGGGCGGGGGGGGGGGGGGGTACAGACTGAGCCCCTGGCTTCATGATTCAGTGCACAGAGTGTCAGACGTCACAGGCCTGATTGTTTTGACACCCCGTTAAGAAATTCAAGAGGAGGATGGCCGGCTCATGAAATTTGCAGACCCTGATTGAATTTATGATATTTTCATAAAGGCCATCAACTGTGTCTCCCCGTAGGGGGGGAACTGACAGAGAGACAGGTTTGGGGGAGAGGGGAAGAGGGGGAGAGGGGGAGAATGGTAGGGGGGCCTTCTCTCTTTCTCTTTCTTTCTTCCCTCCATCACAGACGGTGTGCTAATGCCCTCTCTCATTCTCTCTCCCTCTCTCATATTCTCTCTCTCTCCCCTCTCTCTCTCTCTCCCTCCCTCTCCCTGTCTTTCTCTCCCTCTCTCTCTCTCTCCCTCTCCCTGTCTTTCTCTCCCTCTCTCTCTCTCTCCCTCTCTCTCTCTCTCTCTCTCCCTCTCTCTCTCTCTCTCCCTCCCTTCCTTCCTTGTACTCGGTCTGTGGAGCAGCTTTCAGAGTGACGAGCCAAGCTGGGAGAGACAGAGGAATTGTCCATCCGTCCATTTGACTGCCTGTCTGCCTGTCTGCCTGTCTGCCTGTCTGCCTGTCTGTCTGTCTGTCTGTCTGCCTGTCTGTCACGCCTGCCACATTCTGTATGCAGATCTCCTTGCATCACTGGATTCATCAGAAGAATCTGAAATGTGATGTCTGTTTTGTATCACTCACATTTTCCTGACAGTATTCTTTCTGCAGTGAAGCACACTTTCTGACCTTAATATCCACAGTCCGTCCTCTCCACAGCCTCTTTGTGTTAATGGATCCTCTTTGTGTTAATAATAAATCGCAGTTGATAAAATAATCAATTTCTAATGTCCCTTTCAGATCTGCTTCTCTCTTTGAACAGATTCGTTTGTCAGGGCAAAGCCACCTCAAACACTCCCGACTTAATTATTAAACTGTCTGAAAAATTCATACCACACTTTTAGGATGCAAAAGCCATCATTCGTTCGATGAAATTTAGGAAGGATGCAGGGAAATGAAATATTCAGCTTACATATTTTCTTTTTACATTTTATTTATACGTTTTTTTTTTTGCTTCATTACAAAAGGGAAAACAGACGCATGTGGAAAAGGGCGCATCTTAAAACCGAATAAATCCTCCAGCGATAAAATACACTGTCAATGATTTACACCAGAGGTTCCCAGGGACTTTACACATTTATGTTTAATCACATTCTGGGAATTTGAATACAATCATCTGGCTGTCATTTGTTCCCCTGCCCCTGGCTAGGCAATTAAATAGGGAGAAAAAAAAAAGTTTTCACAGAAAAGAAGAGAGAGGACGTTTCAAACATCTGAACAGGAAGTGTGTGTCGAGTCCGTTTGGGAACCCAGCTTGGTGCGGAGTGACGTTCCTGCTTCCAGGCTTCTGGATGCTTCTCCGAGAGGTCCAACAGCGAGCTGCCTCTCTGTGGCTTCATATCACACGTTCTCATACCCTTTAGATTGGTTCCCATCAATGTTTAACAGTCACTTAAAACATGCTTCTTTGCTCATCTGTAATTTAGTTACTCTATTCCCCTATCATTCCACCCAACACAAATGCTTTTTGTTTGCAGGCTGTCGTCGTGTTGTATTATTCAGATGGGGAACAAACAGATAGGCCTCTCTCTCATCTTCTCCTCTTCCTGGTTCGTCGTCACCCAGTGGATCCTTAGGCCTGCTGCTCCAAACACCACCAAGGATCGCTTTCACCACTCCACACCGACTGGGAGACGCAACGCACACACACACACACACACACACGTGAGTACACGCGCACACACGTAAGCCGACACAGCTCACAAGCAAACACACACACGATCTGTGGTTAAGGAAGGAGTTCTTTAGTCCTATGGAGTCCCTGGGCAAGCATAGCCTTGTAATGAACCGCTATAAGTAAGTAAGTAAGTAAGTACATTTTATTTATAAAGCACACTTAAAACACAGCAAGACTGACCGAGGTGCCGAACAAAAGCACAAAAACAGAATCCAAATACATTTTTTAAACACTATAAAAAAACACAATAATACAAAACAGTCAACAACAGAAAAACAAGCAACAGCACAAGTCAAGTGGTGGGAAACGCCAGAACATAAAGGTGGGTCTTAAGCCTGGATTTAAAAACAGACAGTGAAGGAGCCTGCCTAATAGATCCAAATGCTATACTGCATTTGGATTGGCTGGAAAGAGCTTAGCCCTGATGCTACTACTGTAGCTGATTCTCTTCCTGCTCCTCTTAAAGAGTAGAATGATAAAATAAAAAGAAACTGCACCGAATCGTCTACAAGGTAGACACCTGTCTCCTGCAGGTAATGAGGAGTATGTCGTTCTAACCAGTCGCGACGTATGGAGGAAGGGGGGGGGGGGGGGCGGCCCGGAAGTAACCATGGCAACCTTCTTTTCTATCACCCAAGAAATTGTCAGGAGGAACTGTGAGAGAAAGACAATGAGGGAGAGAGGGAGAGACAATGGGAAACGAATCCTCGATGTCTCGACGCTCGTACGGCAGAACACCTCTTTGTTGTTGTTTGTTCTGGGCGTCCACCTCCAGGAGGGAGTGGAGAGGTGGAGGATCGGAGGAGGGGGTGTAGTGAGGGGGAGAGGTGTAGGATTGGAGGAGGGGGTGTAGTGAGGGAGAGGTGGAGGATTGGAGGAGGGGGTGTAGTGAGAGGGAGAGGTGGAGGATTGGAGGAGGGGGTGTAGTGAGTGGAGAGGTGGAGGATCGGAGGAGGTGGTGTAGTGAGGGAGAGGTGGAGGATAGAGGAGGGAGATGGAGGGAGTGTGAGTGAGAAGGTGGAGTGGACATAAAGTAAGGGTAGTGGGTCGGAGAGAGGGAGCGGGGTGAGGGGCGAGGGGCGGAGGGGAAGAGAATATGTTTAAAACATAAACCGCATGCAGAATTGATGATGATGCGTTACTGCGGTGACAGACTATGGCTTATGATGCCCTACACACACACACACACAAACACACACACCAAACAAACACACACACACACACATGCATGGGTTGGGAGGTGAGGCCCTGGGGCCTTGCTCTCGGGCTCCTCATCTAGAGAGGGCAAATTTACTCCTCTGATTTATGGAAATGCAGATATGGCTTTTATTATTCCCCCTGTCAGTACACACTCGAAAACACACACAAAAAATACACACACACACACACATGAACATACAAGTAGAGTTTTCAGACAGAAAGCAGACACAGGCCCACCCTCCTTAAGACGTGGAGGCAAATCTCTATCGAGGAAGATGAAGGACAAAAGAGGGTCGAACACAAGTTAGAAATGTGTCGGGTCTGCAGGGGATATAGTGATTCAATTACTTACGTGTGTGTGAGTGTGTGAGTGTGTGTGTGAGTGTGTGTGTGTGAGTGTCAGGAACGCTGACAATCGATTGATATCGTTGAACTCGGGCAATTTTAACGTTTCACTTTTTATTGTCCTTTTTATTTGCACAAAAAGACACACTCATCAAAAGATGTTCATATCATCAGTTGTTTTTTATTGAGTTATCATAAAATATATAGCAGTGATATCTATTATTTATCATACGATTCGATTTCCATTTATGGAAACGGAAACATAACTACTCTACACACACCAGGAGTACAATCTGACTCTCCACTTTCTACACAGAAAACATTGACCCCCATTTCCACAGCTTCACTGGATGTGTGTGGGTGCTTTGTTTTGCTTAGATGAACGTGTTTGCATTTCAGCAAGAACAGGATATGTGCATGTGTGTGTTTCATGCATGACCGGCTGAGCATTTTTGGCAGCGACCTGTCGGAAAAATGCAAATGCAGGGATGCGTCAAGCAGGACCAAGGAAGAGGAGCCACGTTCAAGATCCTGCCCGCTGAGCTGGGAGAAATGATCATGTGACCATGCCCTCCTTGGACGGCTCCTTCAGACGACGGGAAGCCGTCCCAGGTAGTTCCCCTGAGTGGCGAGGTGGAGGGACACGGCGAAGGAACTCAATCCGGAGCCCGAGTCACCGTGTTCTGCAGGGTGTGTGTGTGTGTGTGTGTGTCAGCTTAATCCACTTCTCCATAGATGCGAGGTGAGGATGGACGACAGGGGGAGGGAGGGATGGGGGGGAGGGAGGGAGGGGGATAGGGGGAGGGATAGGGGGAGGGAGAGATAAGGAGAGGGAGGGGGGGAGAGGGGATAGGGGGAGGGATAGGGGGAGGGAGGGATAAGGAGAGGGAGGGGGAGAGGGGATAGGGGGAGGGATAGGGGCAGGGAAGGAGGGATAAGGAGAGGGATAGGGGGAGAGGGGGAGGGAAGGAGGGATAAGGGGAGAGGGGGATAGGGGGAGGGAGGGATAGGGGGAGGGAGGGATGGATAAGGAGAGGGAGGGGGATTAGGGGGAGGGAAGGAGGGAGGCAGGGAGGGATAGTAAAAGAGGAGGGGAGGGGAGGAGGGAAGAGGAGGAGAGTTGAGGAGAGGAGGGAAGAGGAGGAGAGTTGAGGGGAGGAGGAGGAGAGTTGAGGAGTCTTGCTGCTAGCACACGACTGAGATAGTGATGGTTTTATGTTCTGTGCCTATTGAGGTACAAACACATTACTAACACACTCACATGTCGCCTGGTCTTCACTTCTGCGACTCTAACGCATCAATCATCTCCTGTTCCCGCGGTGACGCCTCTTCCAGCCCCTCATCACACACAGACACTTAACTGCTCTAGCTCTCACCTCCCCACTCCTCTCTCTCATTCCCTGCTCACACCTCGATCTGGAACCCCCCTCTCAATCTCTCCTCGCCTCCCTCCCTCCTCTCCTTTATGTCTCACTCCAGCTCTCCTCTCTCTCCATTCTGGAGTGGCCTTCAGGTTCCTTTTCCCTCATCCCCCTTTCTTCTCCCACCTTGTCCACTGAGCCCTCCCCCTCCCCTCCCCTCCCCCAGGCCCTCCCTTCCTCTTTCTCCTCTTCCTCGAGAGCAGCATTTAGTGATTAATGCGAGTTTTAATTGTCATGCTCCCTTTTATGCTCATTAAAGTGTATTATGCAGCAGTTTGGGTATTAAAGTTCAGCGAGAAAATTTTCATGCATACTGATGAGAATGCAAATGAGGCCCGGTATGAAATCCCTGGGTGTGTGCTTGTGTGTGTGTTTACCCGTGTCTGTGTGAGTGTGTGTGTGTGTGTGTGTGTGATCCCCAGGAGCCTGCAGGACTGGTGGTTATCACCCTATGTAGACTTCTTAGCTGAGAAGACAGAGAAGAGTCCAGCAGCTATAGAAATCATTCTAATGGAGGTTAGAGAGAATCTTTTATTGCCATGTGGCTGAAAGCACCGATATGCTCAATGGGCTTTTATTCAATCGAGGGCAAAACTTTATGCATAAAACATAAAACTAAAACACAAGTCAACATGCAGTTAAAGTATTTCTTCTGAGATTTGGGCAATAATACAGAATGTGCTTTTCAAGTGGACCAATAAAAAATTACATTAAAAGGACATTGTTGAGATAGCTTGACGGAAAGACATTCAGCTAATATAGAAGTTCTAAAACGAATAATGCAAATTACTGATTAAAATGGAAATTGGGCAGTTCAATTAAACCTGAGCTGAATTTTTTATCCGCTCCAGAAACAAAGTATAATTTCTCAGAACACTGCACCAATATTTGATACAATCAACATCTCTCAAATTATTCTATGCTTATTCATTTAACTTTTATGTTAGCGTTTTTCATTCCTATACTGCACAGCAGGCCATACATCACACATTCACACACACATGCACGCGTCAATTGTGAACCTATTTGCACATACTCTGATATGAGTACATGTTGACTGTGTGCCTGCATTTGTGTCTGTGTGTGTGTGTATACACGTGTGTTTGAATGTGTGTGTGTGTGAAGTGTATGTGTGTGTGTGTGTGTGTGTGTGAGGTGTATGTGTGAGTGTGTGTGTGTCCCCAGCCCACCTGCTTGGAGCTCTTGCTGGGAGAAAAGGGTTTGTCATTACAGCGTTTCCCCCGCTCTGACTGCAGGGTAAAATGAAACAATGGAAGAGATATTCAAGACGGGGGCATATCAGTCACTCAGCATGCAGTTGGCGTGGCTACCAAATGAGGAAGCGGCAAAGTGGATGACACCAGCGGCAGGTGGTACTGTAACTGTAAATGACTGCTCTCAGAGATTGGGGGAATTCATTAGAATGGCAAATCTCCTGAGACAGATAGAGAGAGACAGAGAGACAGAGAGACAGAGAGAGAGAGAGAGACAGAGAGAGAGAGACAGAGAGCGAGAGAGCGAGAGAGAGAGAGAGACAGAGAGAAAGAGAGCTGTGACAATGGAATTAAGAAAAAAAACACCTTCTCAAGTCAGTTCTCTCTTATATGTCCTGAAGGACAATGATCTAAAGTCTACAAGCGATGATACGCATCTCAAAAGCTTTCTCCCAGTGAAGGATGTCAGAAGGAGGAAACAGCAGAAGAGATATAAAAAAAAGAAAGAAGCTATACCAACAGAAAGGCAACTGCCGTTTCTCTGCTCACCAGACTCCTGTCAGATCAGATGTATTTGTTTTGGACTCGACTGCTTGGACTCTTTGATCAATGATCCCAATTAGAGAAGCAGTAACCAGTTGTGTTCGTGGAGCTGGTATCAGCCATCACAGATTCCAGCCACCATCAACTCCACATGAAGGGAAAGAGCCGTGGTTAGGAATCTAATTAAAACAAGATGGGAAAGTTGACTAAAATATTGATGAGAAGTAAACATATGATGCTCAAAACCAAGGAAAAAGGGGTTTTAACTGTCTTGGAGGATTGCATAGCCAACACTATAGGTTTTGTATAAGCCTACATGGCAACTCCAGTGAAGCCTAGATGGTTTAAAACCTGAAAACAGACGGAATGGCATTGCATTGATTGTCCAAAGATTACAACAGTGCTCGTTTCAGTTGCAATTAGTTACATCACATTTCCAATCAATTAAGCCTACCTTCAGGCAACACCGCTATGAAACACCGGAGACTCCCTCATCTGATTAGGTTAACCAGCCCCCCTTCTCTCTCTCTCTCTCTGTCTCTCTCTCTCTCTCTCTGTGTCTCTGTCTCCTCTCTCTCTCTCTCTCTCTCTCTGTCTCTGTCTGTCTGTCTCTCTCTCCTCTCTCTCTCTCTCAGCTCTAAACTACCATGTTGTTTTGTATGTTGTGTTTAATGAATTCGACATGTTTTGTATTGTATAACAGTTCTATTCATGGATGTATCTGTATAAATGAAACGTAACACAAGCCACTAGAAATTCAGACATGTATACATTCCTTTTGAATTGAAACGCCACAGAGGGCGTGTCGACTGCACGCCCCCCCCGTTCCACGAGGCCCCATCGTAAACTCCTTGGGCACCGTCAACACATCCACAATCGCCGACCACAAAGACTCCACCACCAGACATGGTCTGTTGCTCTGCTAGACAGATCTACTGTAAACTAGCTACTTCTACTACGTTGAGGAGGAACTTGGCCCATCTGCGAACGGCCTTTAAAATCCCCCTGTAAAAACCATGCGAGGAGGGAAACCGGAAGTTTCCTGTCTAATTCCAAGCTCCTCCTTAAAAAAAAAAACGTGGGCTCACAAAGGATTTGCCGACGTTCGGAAATTCCGCCTCCTTTCCTTTTTTAGATCAGTCCTACACCTACAGGCCCCGCCTCGTTCTTAATTTGTCAACAAAGGGGTTTGACAACACGTGTGAAGTCCCGCCCATGTTTCCAAATAAGGTCTATTTGCCCATACACGGCGAACAATCGATTCGAGTGTAACCTTTTCCCTTCCTTATCCCGTTTATATGGTACGTTGGCCTCCGCTGTCGATGTTAAAGCAGTGCTATCATGGCGGAGCGCGTTCAGCAGCCCCCAGCCAAAAGGCTCTGCTGTAGACCGGGGTATATGTCAATTTGTAGACAGGGCCAACGGGCCGGGGGACAGTTATGCGGAGGTTCAGGTACGGCCCAAAGCGGGTCGAGCAAAACCCAAAGCCCGGAATCTCTTTTGGACATCGCGGCCAGGAAAGTAGCGGAGAAGTGGCCGTTTCAAAGGGTAGAGGAGCGCTTCGAACGGATCCCGGAGCCTGTTCAAAGGCGGATCGTTTACTGGTCTTTCCCTAGGAGCGAACGGGAAATCTGCATGTACTCTTCGTTCAATACTGGGGGAGAGGAGAATGGAGCTACCGGGGAGAACTGCGACGAGACGCGGCTGCCTTTTCGACGAGGCATCGCACTGTTGGAGAGTGGTTGTGTGGATAACGTATTACAAGTCGGTGAGTGCATGAACCATGATGGAAATATCTTTAATTGGACATTTCCTATTATATTAATGCTCCCGTAATGAACAACACACAGTATTCACTACTACCAGACATGTACAACGGGGAAATGAATAAGGAAGTCTGAACAACAAAGGATGGAATGAGGCGTTAAAGGGGAAAGCCTACACGAGGGCTTTAAATTTCCGAGCTGCGTGCAGTGTGTGTGTGCTTTGACCATAAGATATAGGCTTTGACTAGCCAAGCTTTCTGGCCGAATACACATTTTAATTGGGTTTGGACCTTGGTCACGGCGATAAGAATCGTCAATTATTGTGAGGCTGTAAATATGTCGACGTGTGACAAATTAGTTAGCTATTTCGACAGAACATTTTTGTGTGTTGAAAAAATAACCATTAGACTAGCCTACGGAAGTAAACGGGTTTCGGACAAATGTGACAGTAAACTACTTGAGTAGCCAACAAACATGGCTTATTTTCGCCAACCCAGCCCTTGAAGTCCTCTCATACTTTGAACCGAAAAAGAGCGAGCTTTTCTGGGCAGTGTCGAGAATAGAATTTCAGGGCTGCGGCTTGTCGGCTGTGTTTATTTTCCGTAGTCTACTGAAAGGCATGGGGGAGGTTTCTGGCGAAGCGAGAGCTGAAGTCCTCTGCTGAATTGACAGTTACCCCGACCGAGGCTGACAACCTTACTCCCAACCAGAACTGTAAGAAAGCGTAGGCTATAATAAACCAATTTTATTTTTTAATAGAAACAGATTGTTCTTTTATTAGAAGCCAACCTATTTTATTTCTGATTATGGATCAAGCTCTTTTGAGCTAGTCTATTTACCGAGTGCGCATATCAAATAGCCGAGAGGCATTCCTATTGAAAGCACGGCACTTTGTTCCAATTTTCATGTTCATTTGTGTCTTTTCAGCTTTCTGTCACTCTCCAAAAGGAAGGCGAACAAAAGATCCCTTTTATTCCTTTTCACTGCTTGTTAAATAGAAGATTTGGAAGTGAGAGAGAGAGAGAGGGAGGAATGGCAATTTAAAGACACAGCCACGATTTTAAATAGATCTTTATTTGCACAAATATGCAGCTAATTGGTTCAAGTTTGTACTTTTTACCCGGTGTCGTTACACGGAATAAGACGTAAATCGGAATCTTCGTTTGACGTATTTCAGCACATGCCTAAACGAAACACATGGCCACAGCCTACCTAACCCACAAGCTCCCAAGCCAAGCCAGGATGCATATTCCAACCCTGCCAGCTTTCATTACGAGTTCACTGGGGTTTGGATTCGACGCTCCCCCCCCCCCCCCCCAGCCCCCCTCCCTTGGAAAGCGCTCAGGATTCTAATCTCATTACTCTGCATGGTTAATTTGAATTGTAATGCAATCGGCAAACACAATTTTCTGCGTGGCCATCCCTCCCCTCCGCTAAACGCAGCGGCTTCGGCAGTGATTCGCCTGGGCTTCGTGCCCTTCGTGAAGTGCCAAGGGGGCTCGAGGCAGTTTGCAATAACACAGCGCATGCACACACACGCACACACACACGCAGCACACACGGTGTGTGTTTTTGATCCTGTCAACATAGGTTAGTGTACTGTATCCTCTATCCCCACAGTAGGTAAGGAATCTCTGACGTTCAAAGGGTTGAAATTGCACTGTTGTGTGTTGCTAGAAAAGAGAAGCATGCCTCTTTTTTCCTTTTGAAGTGTGTGTGAGAGAGAGAGATACACAGAGAGAGAGAGAGAGATACACACACAGAGAGAGAGAGAGATGCACAGAGAGAGAGAGAGAGATACACAGAGAGAGAGAGAGATACGCACAGAGAGAGAGATATATACACAGAGAGAGAGAGATATATACACACAGAGAGAGAGAGAGATACACAGAGAGAGAGAGAGATACACAGAGAGAGAGAGAGAGAGAGAGATAGGGGAATGTGTGAATGCACGTGAGGCTCAATCTGCAGGCCTGTGAAGGGGAATGGCAGCAGGACACACAGGCGTTTGGCTGATTGCACCCCTGCCTGGAATTTGCTGGAAAAATGGAGTCAAGAACCGATAAATAAAAGATGCAATCTTCCTGCACAGGCTTAGCTAGAAGAGGGTGGAGGGTGAGGGGGGGGGGGGGGGGTCTCTCTCAGAGAATACCTGAAGGAACATTCTAGTAAGGAGGTGCTTTTGAACACTTCAGCAACTGTTCTGTCTCAAGACCTCACCTCACATTGCAACACACCCACCGTAACAAAAGCACAGGACAGGCATGACATCTTTTCTAACAGGCGCTGTAGACCCTACTGTGCAACTCATCAGGAATGGACACTCCTCGGTGTGTTTTGTTATGCAGCACTGACAACTGCTGTTACACAACAGCCTTCAGTAGTTTCACTCCTGGATTACGTAACGGCGTAACCTAACAAAGCATCATTTACATTTAGTCATTTAGCAGACGTACAGTAAGTACAGGGACATTCCCCCCGATGCAAGTAGGGTGAAGTGCCTTGCCCAAGGACACAATGTCATTTAGGCATGGCCGGGGAATCGAACTGGCACCGTTCAGATTACTAGCCCGACTCCCTCACCGCTCAGCCATCTGACTCCCTGCATCATGCAGTACTGTAGACCAGAAACACTGAAGCATGCAAATGGGGATGTGACCCTGTACTGTGTGTCTCGTCTTCATTGGTTTAGGCTGGGAACTGACATCCATCAGCTTTCAGCGAGCACGGCCTCAGCCAAGTTCAAACCCAACCCCTCTCCTTGACCTCCGTGACCCTGCTCTGTCGTAGAGTTCACCTAGCAGGCTCCCATCTGGGCCTCCTTTACAGGGTCAAAGGTCACTCAAGTGGTGATCCTATTAGACTGCGCTGTTGTCTGTTCCTTGTGGGAAAACTGGACGTCGCTTCCCCCCCTCCTCCTCCCCTCTTCCCCCCCCCCCCCCATCTCCCCTCTTCCCCTCCTCTCCTCCCCTCTCTCCCCCCCCACCCCCCTCCTCCTCCCCTCCTCCTTGTTCCACCGCTGAGGCAGAACTGGGGCTGATTTTAGGATCTGTTTCTGGGCGAGAGTGGAATCTGTCCTCTGGTGATGATTATCAAATTCCAGATCTGGTCCCCCCTCACTGGATCTCATCGAGCAGTGGGTGAGCAGGACCAGCGGTGTGTTGACAGGACCAGCAGTGTGTTGACAGGACCAGCAGTGTGTTGACAGGACCAGCAGTGTGTTGACAGGACCAGCAGTGTGTTAACAGGACCAGCAGTGTGTGAGCAGGACCAGCAGTGTGTTGACAGGACCAGCAGTGTGTTAACAGGACCAGCAGTGTGTTGACAGGACCAGCAGTGTGTTAACAGAACCAGCAGTGTGTGAACAGGACCAGCAGTGTGTGAACAGGACCAGCAGTGTGTTGACAGGACCAGCAGTGTGTGAACAGGACCAGCAGTGTGTGAACAGGACCAGCAGTGTGTTCAGAACCAGCAGTGTGTTAACAGGACCAGCAGTGTGTTAACAGGACCAGCAGTGTGTGAACAGGACCAGCAGTGTGTTGACAGGACCAGCAGTGTGTTAACAGAACCAGCAGTGTGTGAACAGGACCAGCAGTGTGTTGACAGGACCAGCAGTGTGTTAACAGAACCAGCAGTGTGTTAACAGAACCAGCAGTGTGTGAACAGGACCAGCAGTGTGTGAACAGGACCAGCAGTGTGTTAACAGGACCAGCAGTGTGTTGACAGGAACCAGCAGTGTGTTGACAGGACCAGCAGTGTGTGAACAGGACCAGCAGTGTGTGAACAGGACCAGCAGTGTGTTGACAGGACCAGCAGTGTGTTAACAGAACCAGCAGTGTGTTAACAGAACCAGCAGTGTGATGACAGAACCAGCAGTGTGTTGACAGGACCAGCAGTGTTCGGGGGCTGTGGCAGGCGTACGTGGGGGTGGGGGTGGGGGGGGGGGGGGGGTACAGACGTATCGACGGCCCGAGAGGCGCTCTAGTCGAGAGCTTTGTTTGTGTCGACCCTGAAGTTCAGCCCAGCTTCTGTCGGCGGGCCGGTCTCGTTAGGCTCGCCCCGAGCGCCGGCAGTCACGCGTGACCGTGACACACAACACTTTTAGGGGGGCAGAGATGTTGCTTGTGGGTGGGAAGGCAGCTCTGTCGTGTTGTGTCGGCCCTGGGGGGTGTCACTGGTTGGAGAGGACCTTCGGGTCTGTCTGGTGCTGATGGAACAGAGCTGGACCGGTGAAGGAGAGGCTGGAGGTGAGGTCTTTCTCTGTGTTGCTTTTCTCCTGGTGACCCTGTTCTCTTCAGAGACTGTGTGTGCGCTTGTGTTAGTAGCCTATCTGCGCTCGTGTGTGTGTGTGTGTGTGTGGTTATGTGTGTGCGGGTAAAGGCGGTGATTCAGCTGTGTCACAGCCTCCGTTCCTCTAATATGCTGCCTGGCAACTCATAATAAAGCCTCTGTATCAGGCTTTCTGGGGGCTGTTTCCCTTTTTAGACTGTCCGGCAGACGTTCAGTCTTATCCTGACGTCTCACTTATTCATAACGGCCTGCGGAGAATCTATTCTCAGCTATTTCTGTACTTCTCCAGGCAAACGGTCTCTTCGTGGAAAGCGCCCAGGTCCTTTATTCAATATTCAGCATTCTTTACCGTCACACACCCCGCCCGCACACGCAGGGAGCGCAGCGCGCCGATGATGACGTCGACCCGGGCAGCCGCAGTTCGACGTGTGCGTGTCGGGAAGCGCGTGTGAGTTCGGAGGGGTGGGCAGGGCTTAGCGCCCAAGTCTTGTCGTCAAGCGACACTTCAGAGAAACACGTAGGTTACGTGCACGCCCACGGCACGTTTGAGCACCGAGTCTTCTGCACTTCTGCGTACGAAAACGTCAGAAACGGGCGGTCCGTGACTGCCGTGGGCGTGCTGAGGCGAACTAGCGGACAGTCTGGTTTGGGTGAAGCACCAGCCTGTTTCCCAGCTACTGCTGCCAACAGTGGTGCACTGTGTGTGTTGTGTGTGTGTTGTTCCTCATTCATACTCATTTTGTGGTTCATCCCTGTATCCTGTTGGTGGAGAACTGGTTGTGTCCTATTGGAAAAGAACTAGTTGTGTCCCATTGGTGGATGCCTGGTCGCGAGTCTCCCGGTCCTGTCCTACATCTATAAAGTTGAACAATGGATTTTTGTGTTTCAAAACCCATTGACACTGTATGACTATGTTAAGCCTGTGTTCTGCTCCTCTCTCTCACCAACCGTCTCTGGAGGAGGGGATCCCTCTCTGAATTGCTCCTCCCAAGGTTTCTTCCATTTTTTCTCCTGCTGAGAGTTTTTCTGGGAGTTTTTCCTTGTCTTCCTTGAGGGTTTAGGTTGGTTGAGGGGCAGTTCTAGGGGCGTATGTGAAGCCCTCTGTGACATGCTTGCGTGTAAAAAGGGCTATACAAATACATTTGATTTGTTTCCTATTGGTGGAGTGCTAGGAGTGAGGGCCTAGTCTAGGCAGGGGTGAGGGCCTAGTCTAGGCAGGGGGGAGGGCCTAGTCTAGGCAGGGGTGAGGGCCTAGTCTAGGCAGGGGTGAGGGCCTAGTCTAGGCAGGGGTGAGGGCCTAGTCTAGGCAGGGGTGAGGGCCTAGTCTAGGCAGGGGTGAGGGCCTCGTCTAGGCAGGGGTGAGGGCCTAGTCTAGGCAGCGGTGTGGAGTCACCACACTGAGATGTCTGGCTGTGCCTCCACAGATCCCTCGCATGTCCTACATGCCTCTCTGCCACAGCCAGAACGGCCCAGCCCAGCCCAGCTCTCGAGCACAGAGACGAGGCTGGAGAAACAGCCAGCCAGCCTAGTCTGACAAGTACATTGTTTGACCAGAAACTCCATTAAAAGGACCCACAAAAATGTGTTGTTGCCTCTCAAACCCCCCAACCCCCCCCCCCCCCCCCCCCCCCCCCCCCCCCCCCATTCTTCAACTATGTAGCATTTTGTCCAGGAAATCTGATGAAGGTTATCTTTTTAGCGGAATGTGCTGTAATCTGATCGGAGCACAAAACCGTCTGAATCTCATGTCTATTCATGATGGCATTCGCTACCGAACAGTAGCTGCATACTTCAGGTCATAGGAAATGAAAACTGATGTTCTTCTACACAATACACGCTTCCATTGTGTTGCACAACCAGAATGACCCTGTCATATAACCAGCACCGCAATCTCCTTTTAAAGCAATTAGTCTCTAAGTGCTTCAGGTGGAAGGCTCTTGACCTCACGGTCAAGTTACTAGACGGGAAACTTTCTCTGGAATCCGTGTCTCAGCCTGGATCTCTGTAGCATCATGTATGTTTGATGAATCTCCGTAGTTAACTATTCAAACAAGGCGTCAAACATTCATAATCATGTGTAAACAACGCGATGGCTTATTCATAAAGCCAGACGTACCAGGAAAGGAAAAACAAGTGTTTGCTCTGAGTGAGTAAAGTCAGACGTGCTTACATGCTCACCTCCTTATCTTTTTAGCCGATCGCACATGCACACGTGTACACACACACACACACACACACACACACACGAGACTTCCAGATGACTGCTTTGAAGTGTCAGATGTTGCAGGTTCCGATTGAGCCTCTGTAACGCTGTGTGATGTGACTGTGTTCAACACAGTCTGCTAACCCGTCTCCAGGCTCAGTCTGCCTCCCTTTCCGAAGGGCCTCCTCAGCACTAGCTATCCCAGCAGCCCCTGGGGTACCCTGCCTGTCCGGCTGCAGGTGAACAGACTGCTTGTGTGTGTTGGTGTGTTGGTGTGTGTGTGTGTGTGTTGGTGTGTGTGTGTTGGTGTGTTGGTGTGTGTTGGTGTGTGTGTGTGTTGGTGTGAGTGTGTTGGTGTGTGTTGGTGTGTGTGTGTTGGTGTGTGTGTGTTGAGTGTTATGCTAGAGATTCAGCAAAGCTAGGCAGCATCCATTGTTTTTGAAGGGAGGTTTGAATATCGTGCAAGTGTCTGGATTTAGTTAACAAGCTTGTTTAGGAGAGTAGCTGCTGACTCTCTGTCTGTCTGTCTGTCTGTCTGTCTGTCTGTCTGTCTCTCTCTCTCTCTCTCTCTCTCTCTCTCTCTCTGTCTCTCTCTCTCTCTCTGTCTCTGTCTCTCTCTGTCTGTCTCTCTCTCTCTCTCTGTCTCTGTCTCTGTCTCTGTCTCTCTCTCACACACACACACACACACACACACACACACACACACACACACACACACACACACACACAGAGTGACACTGCAGTTTGTGTTAATCCAGAGGCTTTACTAGATGGAATATAAGCTTATCCCGATCAATCCCAGCTATCACATCTGCCATATTCTGCCCAGTGAATGCAATGAAGCACATCCACACATCAGGTGTCCACACACACACACACACACACACACACACTGTGGTTGGCTGATCATAACCCATAAGGCTGTTCATCAGCATTAACAGTGAATGCGACGCAGGATTCAATATGTGTCTGCCCTGTGTAATCCATTCGCATCGAATGGATACCATAAACCAGATGAGTCCAGATTGCACCATAAAGATACGACAGGCAGTATCCTGCATGCTAGACCCAGTGGAGGATGGATTCAGTCTGAATGATTCCCTGGTCTCTCCAGCCTGGGCTTGATTCAAGTCGAGGTTTTGGTGAGATGTAGGAGATGGCAGGTCTGATAGCTGTGCTGTAGATCAGCCTGTCTCAACCCTGGTCCTTGGTGACCCCCTTTGTCCTGCATGTTCTAGATGTTTCCAATGAAACACACCTGATTCAAATCAATGGTCCTTATCAAGCTCAGATCTTCTGAAAACGACCCGCTCATTTGAACCAGGTGCGTTGGAAGAGGGAAACATCTAGTGCAGTGGTTCTCAACCCTGGTCCTCAAGTACCCCCTGTCCTGCATGTTTTAGATGTTTCCCTGCTCCAACACACCTGATTGAAATGAATGGGTCGTTATCTAGTTATGCGGAAGCCTGTTAACGACCCATTCATTTGAATAAGGTGTGTTGGAGCAGGGAAATATCTAAAACATGCAGGACAGGGGGTACTTGAGGACCAGGGTTGAGAACCACTGATCTAGAGCATGCAGGGCAGGTTGTCCCGAGGACCAGGATTGAGAGGCTGTTGTCGTAACCTTGGCAGGTGTGTGTACAGGGATGGGCTGTGGTCTCATGCTGGCCTCGTACTACGTTATTGAGGTCCACCCCGTGTGTGTGTGTCCCCCCCCCCCCCCCACTGGGAGTGTCTGGGAGTTCCGCCCAGGTATTTTTCAGGTCCGTGTCGGACACTCCACGGAATGTGACTGAATTCCAGAATTCTCTCTCTCCTCCACCGAGCTCGAGACGTAAGAAGACGGGTTATATAAGTGAAAGAATAGTGTGTGTGTGTCTGTTTATATTCACATTTGTATTGGTTAAAACAATCTCTCGCCTCTGACCTGAAAGATTAGCAACCTGTCTCCATCCATCCATTGTGGACTGTTCTGGATTCCTTCACTGGATTCCCCTGTTTTAGTCTTCAGCTCAGGGAAGAGGAGGAGAGGAGCAGAGGAGGAGGAGGAGGAGGAGGAGAGAAACAGGTGTGCCTCAGAGTGACCCAGCTTACATTACATTTACATTTAGTCATTTAGCAGACGCTCTTATCCAGAGTGACTTACAGTAAGTACAGGGACATTCCCCCCGAGGCAAGTAGGGTGAAGTGGCAAATGACACAACGTCATTTGACACGGCCGAGAATCGAACCAGCGACATTCTGATTACTAGCCCGATTCTCTAACCGCTCAGCCACCTGACTCCCATTCATTTTTCTTATCACACACACTTCACACACCACACACACCTCACCTGCACCACTACACCATCGCTTCCCTGTGTCGGCTGTGTCATAGCACTAGGCTACACCATCGCTTCCCTGTGTCGGCTGTGTCATAGCGCTAGGCTACACCATCGCTTCCCTGTGTCTCGGCTGTGTCATAGCGCTAGGCTACACCGTCGCTTCCCTGTGTCTCGGCTGTGTCATAGCGCTAGGCTACACCGTCGCTTCCCTGTGGCGGCTGTGTCATAGCGCTAGGCTACACCATCGCTTGCTGTGTCTCGGCTGTGTCATAGCGTAGTCAGTAGCGAGCTCTCCAGCCGGCTCTGAGGCCCACAGCACAGATGCTGCCACTGACAACCAGCCACCACCCCCTCGTCCCCCCCCCCCCCCCCCCTCCCCCCTTTGCCCGAGTGGCCCCTCTTAAAGGGAATGTCTGGGGTAGGTCATTCATCCCCCCCCAAGAGCCCTCAGCAAGTCAAAGCCTGCCGCTCTCAAGGCATCCTGGGAGCCCTGGGCCTCACGGAATGGTCTCGGAGGAGTGCCCTTTGGAACTCTCGGAGCTGGAGTTTTGGCTGCATGCTGAGAACATTCCACAATCAACAACCCCCCCGTCCCCCCCGTCGGATAACCAGGGAACGTTCCGGAGCCAGGAGAGAGAGCAGCCTCGTGAGTGGGGAGAGATAGGAGGAGGAGCTCTGGTCGTCCTCAGCCCACAGGGCTCGTAACGAGCTGCTCACGGGCACCGTGAACGAGGAGGCCGTCGGAGGCCGGTAACCGATCACTGCTCCAGTTTAACGGAGACCGATCCTTCTCTTCTTCTCTGTTCTCTCTTTCCCCTCTCCTTTCCACTCTCCTCTCCTGCCCTCCTCTCCTCTCGTCTCTTCTCCTCTCCTCCCTCCCTCCCCCCCCTTGTCTCAAGATGTCAGGTGGCTAGTGTTTTGCCCGCAGTCCTGACAGCAAGGCCTGTCCCCAGCTCTGTGGGGCCTAGCTCTGGGAGCTGTGTGTGTACCTGTTCCCCGGGCCAGATAACACTGTGTGCCTCAGCCTTTATATAGAAGCCGCTGTTCTTGAGCCCACAGAGAGACCTGATGGCCTTGTGTTTATTTAGCCAAACACACAGGAGAGGCCAGGGTCTGTGTGTGTGAGCATGTGGGTGTGTGAGTGTGAACTCTGTGACCGTTGACGCGCACGCACACACACACACACACACACACACACACACACACACACATGCTCGTAGTACCTCAGCAACCTATAATCAGCCGCTTCCTGCTCTAGAGCCACTGGGATCTCCTCCCTGGATCAGTGTCACGTTTCTACTCCCTCCCTCCTCCCTCCCTCCCTCCCTCCCCCCTCCTCCCTCCTCTCTTACGTCAGCATTCAGCAAATTGCCTCGTTCTCTCCATCCGGCCCTTGGAGGGGATCTTCTGTGGTGGTTACCATGGCACCCGGCCCTCTCCCTCCCCACCTCCCTTGCCAAAGACCCAGATTACACACACACACCACACACGCTCAGACACACGCACACACAACACACGGTCAGACACACACACTCAGACATACACTCGTGTGGTGTGTGTGTGTGTGTACCTTCTACCAGAGAAACGCATCCGTGCTTCTGCAGAGCGCACACACCATTCCAGACAGTCCCACTGTCTCTCTCCTGGACTCAGACATGCTCACACAGACCACTACCAACCCATCCGGTCTGCCTCTCCTCACACCCCTGCTGTGTGTGTGTGTGTGTGTGTGTCTCTGTGTGTAGAACCTGTTCACCCACTCTCCCTGGAGCTCCTAAATATGACCAAATATCAAATCATGGATGGAATTCACAGGGTTAGCAGGAGGAGGAGGCCGGCTAGCTTAGTGCTGTGGATGAGTCAGAGCAAGGTTTGGTGTTTGGTGGAGGGAGAGGAGAGGAGAGGAGAGGAGAGGAGGAGAGGAGAGGAGGGAGAGGAGAGGAGGGAGAGGAGAGGAGGGAGGAGGGAGAGGAGGTAGGAGGGAGAGGAGGTAGGAGGGAGAGGAGAGGAGAGGAGAGGAGAGGAGAGGAGAGGAGGAGAGGAGAGGAGAGGGAGGAGGAAGAGGAGAGGAGGAGGGAGGAGGAGGGAGAGGAGGGAGAGGAGAGGAGAGGAGAGGAGGGAGTGAAATGGGAGGGAGGGAGGGGAGAAGGGATGGGGAAATGTGTGTGACTAGACTTGAATGCTGAGTAAAGCACAGTCTGGCGGTATAGAGCTGAGCTGGCCTGCTGATGTCACAGAACAGGCAAGCATGGCTCCCATATCACACACACACACACACACACAACATAACATACATACAATACATACATACACCAGTGCACTGGAATCAGATTCACTTTCAATATGACATCAATAAAGGTACTTTATTTATATATACGAATATTGGAGTTATTTTGCTATGGTAAGATAGAAAAGGCGTTTGCAGCTGGGGGAAGGAATTGTGTGTGTGTGTTTGTGTGTGAGAGAGATAGTGAACTGCAATGTCAGCTGGTTTCTGAGGGCTTCCTCCATTGACAGGCCTTTATCATTCTTATTTACTATCCGACAGAGCGGGAGAGGGGGATGAGAGAAGAGAGAAAGAGGGAGAAAGGGGGCGGGGGAGCGGGGGAACGTGTCGATATGTAGGCCGACCTCAAACCAATGGGGATTTATGGAGGCATGACGAATGATTGGGTCAGGCCTTCACAGCCTAGCCCAACCCCGGAGAAGAATGCTTCATAAATGCCATATTTAACAGCAGGAAAATAGGCCTGGCTGATTAATTTACTGCGTAGAGAGACACCCTATTGACTGTGCGCGCGTGTGTGTGCGCGTGTGTGTGTGTGTGTTAGTGTGTCGAAGAGAGAATGAGGAGAGGCTGTGTCTCACTCGCAAAGAACACACGCAGGAAAGGCCAAGGGTTCGAATCATGAAAAAAAAAATCCACCCACGTTCTGTGCGTGCGCGCGTACGCGTGCGCCGACACAGGAGGCGTATTCCGAGAAGACAATCTGGAGACGGTAAAGCGAGAGGGGGGGAAAAGAGAAGGGAGTGATTAACCAGAGGTACTGCTGACGAATAAAGGTTTATGAGGGAGACGGTTGGGTCTCCTGAGTAGCAGAGCTGTGCTAACCCCACAGGAGGCTTCCTGGCTGTCCCAGAGATCCCCAGTATCAGGCCCGACGAGATCCCAGCCCAGTCAGGCCTGATTGCCGACTCCTGCCTGCAGAACAAACACGCCGTGCTTGCTTAACAGGGACGGGGCACGGCCATGTGGTTACAGACTGGTTGTAAACGGTAAGGTGCGACCGGCTTCCTGTTTTGACAGAGAAGCCTCCCTCTCTCTCTCTCTCTCTCTCTCTCTCTCTCTCTCTCTGTGTGTGTGTGGTCTTAGAACGGTATGCTTCCGGGGTGTGACGAGTCTCGACATTGTGCAGACGGTTTAACGCCTGTTCTTAGTCACACCGGTAGGAACGCTGGCTTTAGTTTCGTCACATGACTGGCAGGTGAATGTGCAGCCGTCCCCGGTGGAAAATAAACTGTAACGACAACACACGCACGTACACACACGCACACATACACACACACACACACATACTTAAAAGTTGAAGAACAAAAAAAAGGGTTCTGTTTGAGACTGTCTGAGTCACTGTTTCCATGCTAAGAACAAGACAATAGAACCCAGGAAGTGTTTAGTTTATCATGTAGGTTATCGTGTGTGTGAGCTTGACTCTTGTTAGTAACGATTTGGCATTGTCAGAAAGAAACACATACACGATGCAGGGATGGATTTCCCAGGTTGGTTGTCAAGTCTGGGGAGCACCTGTTTGCAGTTCAAAGGGGGGAGGGTGGAGTAGGGGAAGGTTGAAAGGTCACACAGGTGTTCCTCATGGAAAAAGAGGGGTCTGCTCACTAGTGTGTGTGTGTGTGTGTGTGTGACAGACAGAGAGAGCGTGTGTATTATCTCCAGGTGTAGGAGCAGGAGACAGAGCTGATTTCCTTATGTGCCCTGGACCTCGTAACACACTTTGTCTGCTCAAATAAAGAGTCCCTATTCCCTTTCTATCTCACACATAAACACACACACACTCTCTCTCTCTGTCTCTCTCTGTCTCTCTCTGTCTCTGTCTGTCTCTGTCTCTCACACTCACTCACTCACACACACAAATTCACCCTAAGAACAGCTGACTAAACTTCTCTCAGGGGAAGGATGTTGCGTGTGTGTGTTTCTCTTAGTGCATAGATGCACAAGTGTGAGTGTGATCAGGGGGCCTCCAAGCAGTCAGTAACAGCTGGAAGAACACCACAACAATCCCAAAGCGCAAACGCAACATTTAGTCAACGTTCACTGCCCTCCCTTCCACGGAAAGCTCCAGAGCTGCACATGCACCTGGATACGCAGGGCTTCCTCCCTGTTGCTAGGCGCACAGGCTGGTCTCTCTTCCTGCAGGCTCCTCCACGCCCCTCAGCTCGCCGCCTCGGCAACGCAACCCGGCGCACAGCCTCCCCCTGTTCCCCGATCTCTCTCTCTCTCTCTCTCTTCTTCTCTTCTCTCTCTCTCTCTCTCTCTCTCTCTCTCTCTCTCTCTCTCTCTCTCTCACACTCTCTTTTGAGCAGAGTCATTTCAGTTTGTTCTGTGTGTGTGTGTGTTTCCACAGTGTCAGTTCTCCTCCCCCCCCCCCCAGCCAAACCCACCAGAACACAGCTTTCCACAGGCGGTGAGACAGAGATGTTTCTGGACAGGGAAGCTTTTGGCTCTCTGGGTTTTTTTTTCAAAAGGGTTGTTTTCCTTCTGTTTGGCTTGAACCTCCATTGGGGCCCTGGAGCTGAACAGACGACTGGGACTGTTGTTGACCCGAGGGGACGGTCTCCTCCAGGTCTGCCTGGTCTGGCCTGTGGGGGGACTGGAGGCCTGGTATATAGATGTAGACCTGTCCTGGACCAGGTGTGGAGGGTATATAGATGTAGACCTGGTCCTGGACCAGGTGTGGAGGGTATATAGATGTAGACCTGGTCCTGGACCAGGTGTGGAGGGTATATAGAGTGTAGACCTGGTCCCTGGACCAGGGTGGAGGGTATATAGATGTAGACCTGGTCCTGGACCAGGTGTGGAGGGTATATAGATGTAGACCTGGTCCTGGACCAGGTATGGAGGGTATATAGATGTAGACCTGGTCCTGGACCAGGTGTGGAGGGTATATAGATGTAGACCTGGTCCTGACCAGGTGTGGAGATGCTACTCTCCCCTTGTGTTCCTCCTGGTCTGTGTCCTCCTGGTCTGTGTACTCCTGGTCTGTGTACTCCTGGTCTGTGTGCCTCCTGGTCTGTGTCCTCCTGGTCTGTGTGCTCCTGGTCTGTGTCCTCCTGGTCTGTGTCCTCCTGGTCTGTGTCCTCCTGGTCTGTGTCCTCCTGGTCTGTGTCCTCCTGGTCTGTGTGCTCCTGGTCTGTGTCCTCCTGGTCTGTGTGCTCCTGGTCTGTGCCTCCTGGTCTGTGTTCCTCCTGGTCTGTGTCCTCCTGGTCTGTGTCCTCCTGGTCTGTGTCCTCCTGGTCTGTGTCCTGTCTGTGTCCTCCTGGTCTGTGTCCTCCTGGTCTGTGTCCTCCTGGTCTGTGTTCCTCCTGGTCTGTGTGCTCCTGGTCTGTGTCCTCCTGGTCTGTGTCCTCCTGGTCTGTGTCCTCCTGGTCTGTGGTCCTCCTGGTCTGTGGTCCTCCTGGTCTGTGTTCCTCCTGGTCTGTGTTCCTCCTGGTCTGTGTCCTCCTGGTCTGTGTGCTTGGGTGTGAAATGGAAGCTGACATATTTGGGTTAGCTCCACATCGTTAGCTGCTCCAGGGAGGACGAGCTCGCTGACGCTCACAACACATTCTCTCTTTCATCAATAGCGTAAATACCCTCTGCCTCTTTTCATCTCCCTGCTTCTCTCTCTTCCTCTGTTCTCTCTCTCTCTCACACCCCCCGGCCCCTCCTCCCCGCTCTGTCTCCAGTTGCTTGAAGTCCGTCAGATCCAGACCCTGTCCCCGTCCAGTTTTGCTGTGTGTGTGTGTGTGTGTCTATCTGTGTGTGTGTGTGTGTGTCTATCTGTGTGTGTGTGTGTGTCTGTCTTTTAAAGGAGAGGAAAACAGCCTTTTCAGATGCAGACTCAAGTGTCTGTTTTGTGTCCTTAGACACGAAGAGATCATTGTCCTGTCCTGGTGAGAACCTGCTGGAGGGCTGTTGTGTGTGTGTGTGTGTGTGTTTGTGTGTTGGTGTTTTGTGTCTGTTTGTCAGGCTTGGACGACTCTCCAAGTGGGAGTTAAGAATGGTTGGTACCCTGTAGTCATCCCCTGGCTAAGAATGAATCCAAATAAGGTTTCCTAGGAATGCTAAGTAACCTCCTTGTCCTGCCTTACAATCACTCAGTACTCCAAAGACCAGTCTCTGTCTCGTAAATATAGTCTACACCAGGACTTCATCTTTTGAATACAGCTTTGAACCATCACTTGTAAAACCCATATCCTCTGTTATCCTTTTCCGTGTCATTGTGAGCTGTTTTGAATACCCTGCAGGCCTGACCTGAGGTAAAAGATGGACGAGACTGTTGTGGTTTGTGCCTCTTCCGCTCGTCTCCACATCACGAGTACAGAGGGAGCTGTCCCAACATGTGGACGTAGTGACGTCGCAGACAGACGACATGAACTGGAGGAAGGCCGTTTAGCTACCAGTGGTCTAGGAGAGAGACTAGGGTCTGTCTGACGAGACGGCCTCTCCTGCTTGTCTCTCTCTCGGTGAGAGATGCAGCTTGATTTTCACGAACCCTCCTCTCCCCTCTCCCTCTTTCTGGATCTTCCAGCTTCCTCCCAGGGTGCACTCTGTTCTGGCCAGCCTCTCTGGAGCCACAGCGGCAGCAATTAGACACTAACGCCATCCCAGGCCTCTTTTGTGGCCGGTGAAATGGACGTGATAAAACTGTGGTTGCCGTGGCGTCCGGAGAAGGAAGTGGAGGTCAGGGTTGCCTGGGTCCTGACAGACGACACACCTCCTGGTGTGTCGCGAAGCGGCCGTCTCTCTGGTGAGGAAGTTGAGGAGCGAACAGATACGGGTTATTTCAGACGCGTGTCTTCTTCCAAACTAGTGGTTCTCTCCAGTCCTATGAAGATAGGCTACAAGTTTCCTGTTTGAGTTCCTGTTTGAGTTGTAAAGCCCTTATCCTGAACTGGCTTTCGAAGTGTTGCTGAGGGACAACCTTCTGTTTGTTACCAGATATATACAGAAAGTGTTTGTGTGTGTGTGTGTGTGTGTGTGTGTGTGGGGGGGGGGGGTTGAATAAGTAATAAGATAAGAAGGACACAGATTGACCTAGTTAACTCAGATCCTCATTGACCTCATTTTGAGCTTGCTTGGTTTAGCATCTCCCCCCACCTCCCACCTTCTCTTTTCCTCTACACACACCACTACACACACACACCGCCCCCTTTTCACACACACTTCCCCCATGTGCAGGCACAATAGTCTTACCACACACACACACACACACACAAACACCCTCCCTCTCCACTCCCCTCATTGTTGCCGTACACAGAGCCTTCTCCTTATTTTCATTGGCTGCTGGGTAAAGGTGCCCCCCCCTGAGCTCGTCTGTGATTGGCTCTTCCCCTTCTCTCAGCGAAGGCACTGCAGGTCCACTAGCTTTGTCCCTCCAGATGCATTCAGGGGTATCGGTTACTATGGAGACGAAGCTTCGGATTGTTAGACGCATTCCAATATTGTCCTTCCGATTCCTTTCGGACGAGGAAGGTGTGGGTGGTGCTGTACAGGGGATGGCTAGCTACTACAGGGGTGTAGGTTTCACTGTACACGGGTGGGGTCACATGTCTCACCCACCTTTTGAGAACTGCAAATCCCCCCCCCCCCCCCCCCCCCGCGCCCTCTTTTGTCAAGAAAATGATATTTCCTCGGTCAGTAAAAAAAATATAAGCTGTCCCGCCCACATTTGAAAACAAACCGCCCCTGAGCTAGTATGACCGTTCCTCACCACTGTGTCAGCTGTTTTCTCAGTGTCCACTGATCCAGAGCCAGTTTTCCCCTCCCAGGGAAGCTTCAGACCAGAAGTTGATGCTGGTTAGAACTGATCTGGTGTCAGCCAGGGAAGGCAGAGAGTAACCAGATCCTCTGAGGGTTCCCAAGCCCCTCCCCCCTGCGTATTTTCCCCGAGACATGTTTTGTGTGTCTCTATGGGTGAGAGATTAGGTTCCCTGCTGTGAGTACACACACACTCTCACACTCTCTCTCTCTCTCACACACACACACACACTAGGCTGAGAGGCACTTCATTGCTCAAGCTTCACTGCACAGCTTTGGTGGGTGAAACGAACAGAAGAATTGCATCGGTGTGTGTGTGTGTGTGTGTCAGTGTGTAATGGACTGGAGTGTAGCTGGCCATTGTCTAGTGAGCACACTATTAAATGAGGGCCCTGGTCACAATGCTGAGAATGACCCCCTCCAGCCACTCGTTTCAACGGGCAACGTCTAGGGCAGTCTCTGGCATGAAGGGGTCCTTAGAGCCAGCTCTATAGGAGCCTGTTGCTCTTTCACAGGCCTGTAAACCTTCTCTCAGGCTCCCATCAATGGGCCCAGAGTCCACCAAGTAGCACTCTGGTCATGATGGTTAAAAAAAGAAAGAAAAAGAAGCCTTGTGGTTGGTTGGTTGGGTAAAATACTGGCATCCGTTTGGTTGTAAATGAGTTAGGGCTGTATTATGGTCTGTTTTCGATAGCGAGGGAGTTACGGCTGGTTGCTTAGCGCCGTGCAGGAGCTGTATTATGGTCTGTTTCGGTAGCGAGGGGGTTAAGGCTGGTTGCTTAGCGCTGTGCAGAGCTGTATTATGGTCTGTTTCGGTTCCAGGGCTGTATTATGGTCTGTTTCGGTAGCGAGGGGGTTAAGGCTGGTTGCTTAGCGCTGTGCAGGGCTGTATTATGGTCTGTTTCGGTAGTGAGGGGGTTAAGGCTGGTTGCTTAGCGCTGTGCAGGGCTGTATTATGGTCTGTTTCGGTAGCGAGGGGGTTAAGGCTGGTTGCTTAGCGCTGTGCAGGGCTGTATTATGGTCTGTCTCGGTAGCGAGGGGGTTAAGGCTGGTTGCTTAGCGCTGTGCAGGGCTGTATTATGGTCTGTTTCGGTAGCGAGGGGTTAAGGCTGGTTGCTTAGCGCCGTGCAGGGCTGTATTATGGTCTGTCTCGGTAGCGAGGGGGTTAAGGCTGGTTGCTTAGCGCTGTGCAGGCTGTATTATGCAAGCTGTGGAGGGAAGAGAGGAAGTACATTACAGAATGCTGAGCTCAGGGCTCTGGCATGATGCCAAGCCTCCGTACACACACACACTTACACACACACACACTACACACACACACACTTACACACACACACGCACTTACACACACACGCACACACACATACGAGCGCTCAGCTGAGGGCTTTCCAAGCTTCCCACCAGCTTAGCGATCTGCTCCTCTGTTTAGGAATCCTACCCTTCTCACTTTCTCTCACTCCCTTTCTTTAGTTTTCTTTTCTCACTCTCTTGCTGTCCCCCTCTCTCTCTCACACACTCTCTCTCTGTGTGTGTCTCTCTCTTTCCTCTCTGACGTCAGTAGTTCAGCTTTGGGCCATGGATGACTAGGACTGGCCCAAGCAGGGGAGTGCTGTGTGTGTGTGTACACGTGCATGCACTTCTACTGTTTATATATGTGAGGAGATGTGTGCTTGTGTAAGGAGGAGGCTGTGTGTGTGTGTGTGTGTATATGCGTGCCAGTGTGTGAAACGTGATGCCATGTCATCATATTGTCTGCCTGCTTCACAGGAAGGGGAGGAGCCAATGGAGGTTGTTATTTTCTTCTGGTTCTCCTTATCCTCCTTTTGTTTGACCCTTTTTTAGATCTCCTCTCTCTCTGAACTTTTGCACTTTTTTGCTGCATCAGTATTCTTACTATTTCTTAGTTAGTTGCGGTGTGAATTCCCATCACTCTTATTGAGCAACCGCGAGTTAGGGGAAGCAAAACTATCTTGTCTGAAGTGGTTGGCTTCTCTTCAGACATCCCTTGTGACTGCAGGGTTGGGGACATCTTGCGATATCTGATTCTGAGTCACCAGCCACTGTTGGTCCAGTTATTTCCTCTCTTACTAAACCTACTCCCATGTAGTCATGGTTCCACCCAGAAGTGTTACAGCTCACTGACCAGAAACAGTTGACTGTTCTGTGTTTGTTTCCGTCCGAGTGTTCCATTCTCCTACAGCTCCTCCCATAACTCCGCCCAGTCTCACAACCTCCCGCCAATAGGAGGCCTTGTCTCTTTCCAGAAGCTCCTCCCCTGTGTTCGTCATGGTAACAGAGAGGCTTCTCGGATCCCCCAGAGGTGGAAAGTCCACAGATGTGAGAATCAAAAGACCCGCCCGCCTCTAACCCCCAGGACGTTCTGAGGAATGTTCTGTGTAGTTGCCGGGTAGAAAAAGCATGTCAGCGTCGATAATTAGATTTGTCTCCTACTACATTTAAGACTAAAGATGGATGTTTCAACTTGCCAGTGTCACAAAGTCGTAATTTGTTTTCTGAAAAGCCTGTGTGGACCAGCTGTCTGTGTGCGAAACGTCCAACTGTCTCTGAAGTATTTGCATGACAACGTTAGCTCCCCTGTAACCTACACTGACTGGAAACAGGCTTTCTCATCAAGGAGGCTAACCGAGTTAGCATGTCAGCTGTGCATGAATGCTCTCCCTGTGTTTACCGCTAGCTAGGGTTGACTGCGCGCTAATTATGGCCTTCCTCATAGGGGTTTAAAGCGCGTCCTTTTGGATGTCTTACTCGCATGTTCAATAGGTTAACTTTCACAGCGTCCTCCTTCCGGAATCGACAGTTTACCGACTCAGGTGCTCACAGGGTTATCATGCGTTTGTGTTGTCTGGGCAGGAAATCAAGCACGTTCTATATTTGACTGAACGATGAGAGCACTGTTAATTGTCCTCAATATAGGACAGGTGTGTGTGATGAAAAATAGAGAAAGAAAAAAGATTGAACGTAAACAAGAACATTGTAGAAACACAATCGCTGGCGAGTCTCGCTATACCTAGCCTATAGACTACAGGACCAGACACACGATGCTGCCCCACCACAGACCCAGGACCTGTTTCTCCAACCCCAGTCAAGACGTCAGATCCCAGCTGACCATAATGTCACCGGGGCACCACAATACCGCACCAGGGTTAAACCCCGCAGCAGTGTTGAATCCGATACCAACTGCCCAGGTCGTCTGGACTGCTCCGAAGCCTGATAGCTCCACAGAAAGTCGCAATGTGATACGGCACCATTACGGAAAAACACACACACACTTTTATACTGCCTTTAGTGGCTATATCTCTAAGCTTGTGTTCCAAAAGCCATATAACGCATGAAATGGGAATTCCATCTGTCGGTTTGAACTCTGCAGATAATCTCTGAAGTCCGCCAAAGAAGGCGGAGATTGAGCACGACGTTCTAGCTTGGCTAACTAGCTTAGCTTGAGTTCTCACGGAAGGGGCAAAGGGGAACGAGAAAATGTTCAGTGACCAACTGTTCCCACCATCCGAGCCTCCAGCTCTTGGATGTGGAGTATGTTGTCTATGTAGCGTATGTCGTCTAACGCCAGTCACTTGGCGGGGTGCCTGTCAGACCCATAGCAAAGCCACAGGATTCACGGCAGCCATTTTGAGGCCATCTCAGTGACATCCTTCTACAGTAACTCCAGGGTGTCACTGTGGTCTTCGGGGCCGACTTTATCAGCAGGAAAAACACTCTTCTTTGTCTGGGCTATTTACTGTATCTCTCTGTCCTTCTATATGTCTCTCTATCTCTGTCTCTCACTCTCTTGATGTCTCTCTCCCCCTCTTTCTCCCTGTATTTCAGCGTCTGTCTATTTGAGCTTGGCACTGACAACAGGAAGTTATCAATCTCCTAACAGACTATGTTTGGGTCCCCCCCCCCCCCCCCCTTGTCACACAGGCCTGTAGCAACATCCCACTGTGTCTGTGTGTGTGTGCGTGAGGGAAGGCTGGCATTATGGGGGCTGATGTAGTATTGAATTGTCATCAGAAATAACTTAAGCCCTTCAATTCCCCATCCAGATAATGGTGATGGCGATATTATGTAACTGCTGATGGTAGGCCAATGTACAGTTGCTTTGAGTGGACAGGATAACGGTCGCATGAACTTGGTTAATCAATACAATTCTGCCCTTCGATCATTTGTCAAGTTTCATTCTGTGATATTTGATATTGGAATATGACCAGTGTGTCCGTATGAGCAGTGTATATACAAGATATTTTTTTTCCCTCAACCACGCAAATGGTCACAGTGTAAATCACCAACAAGAACAACATGTCATACATTCAGACTTGTCCAAATGACTTTGTTGAGTGATTTACGTAATACAAAATACACGAGTGAGTCTAACACAGCCTAATGAGCATGTCAGATGTCTAGAAGATTCCAGTCACCATGTAGAACACCTCAGAGAAGAGAGCAGGACAAAGTGAGACCTGTAACATGTCTGTTTTTAATTTCCCCTCCACTGGGGGCCCAGAAAGGCAAACAAGAGCAGTGTTTCTGTAGCTGAAAGCTAGCGACTCTCACCTTACTAACACCATACACAGACCAGCCCCCACACAGACCAGCTGCCCACTGCCCTACAGCCCCGCACAGACCAGCCCCACACAGACCAGCTGCCCCTACAGCCCCACACAGACCAGCCCTCACCCCGCTGCCCTACAGCCCCACACAGACCAGCTTCCCACTGCCCTACAGCCCCACACAGACCAGCCCCACACAGACCAGCTGCCCTACAGCCCCACACAGACCAGCCCTCACCCCGCTGCCCTACAGCCCCACACAGACCAGCCCTCACCCCGCTGCCCTACAGCCCCACACAGACCAGCTGCCCACTGCCCTACAGCCCCACACAGACCAGCCCTCACCCCGCTGCCTCAGCACATACAGGGGAACAGGGTATTTGACTGCAGTCACGGCTAAATCCACGTCAATATTTCTCTTTCTCCTTCACACACTATTCATATTGTGTACTTGTATTACGCACACAAACACACTGTATGCGCACAGACACACACACACACACACACTGACATGATATACTACACAGACACACACAGAGAGGGAGAGAGACTTCTGTAGACTACTGAGCCTTCCGCTGGCTAAACAGCCTTGGGGTGTGTTGTGTCCAGAG
>CM042865.1:11302490-11307490 GCA_023658055.1 Thaleichthys pacificus
TGCCTCACCAAAATCTTCACTGACTGTGTTGTCATATCTGTCTGTCTGTCTGTGTGCGTGTCTGTGTGTCTGTCTGTGTGTGTGTGTCTGCAGGTGAGGGAGATGCTGAAGATGAGGGACTCTAACGGGGCGAGGATGTTGATGCTGATCACAGAGCAGTTCATGGGCGACCCCAGGCTGGCTCTGTGGCGGCAGCAGGGCACCACCATGACCGACAAGTACAGACAGCTGTGGGACGAGCTAGGTAAGAACACACACATACTCTCTCTCACACACACACACACACACACACGGGTACACGCACACACACAGGCATGTGTACACACACACACATGGGTACACGTGCACAAACACACACATGGGCACACACCCCACCTGGAATACACACAGGTGTACACACACACACACACGGTTACAGCCCCACAGGGCACACACACACACACACACGGTTACACCCCCGCAGGGCACACACACCCACACACACGGTTACACCCCTGCAGGGCACACACACACACACGGTTACAGCCCCACAGGGCACACACACCCACACACACGGTTACACCCCCGCAGGGCACACACACACACACACACACACACACGGTTACACCCCCGCAGGGCACACACACACACACACACACACGGTTACAGCCCCACAGGGCACACACACACCGTCTCCCTGCGTTCCATCCAGGCTGGTTCTGGGAGATAAGACAGAGGGAGCATGTCCCCTGTGTTCTCTCTCTCCTGGTGACTAACAGCGTGTTTTCAAAGGTCTGTGCCTGTGTGGTTGGGTAGACAGACAGTCAGGCAGACAGGCAGACAGGCAGACAGGCAGACAGGCAGACAGGCAGACAGGCAGACAGACAGGCAGGCAGACAGGCAGACAGGCAGACAGGCAGACAGGCAGGCAGACAGGCAGACAGGCAGACAGGCAGACAGTCAGACAGGCAGACAGAGTCAGACAGTCAGACAGACACAGGGCTGGATACCGAGCTAGTTACGGCGTTGTGTGTCGACGGAGCCTTTAGCATGCGGTCTGCAGCGCACGGCCAGTGGTCTGTTCTCTGCAGTGGTGGATTGGCAGAACAGATGAGATATGGACTGAATACTCAAATTAGCCCCTTCAAAGGGGGGGGGGGGAGAGGGAGGAGGGGGAGGGAGGAGGCGGTGGGGTGTGGTAAGTGTGAGGGATGAGAGATCTATCGGGCTAAAACCCAATATTGTTCTAATGAATGTGTGCATCGGAGCCTTTGTAGTTAGACAGTCATCTGGGTCGCATTTTAGTCGAGTGTGTGTGTGTGTGTGGGGGGGGGGGGGGGGAGGTGGGGGATGGGGCCCAATTGCATTCGAACGCCAGTCAGCATGCGAGTGTGTGTGTGCGTGTTTCTGTGTGTGTTCACGTGTGTGTACGTGTGTCTCTGCTCGTGCGTGTGTGATAGACAAGAGACCTGTCAGAGTGATGAGGTGTAACTCCTGATGTTGTGTGTGTGTGTGTGTGTGTGTGTGTGTGTGTGGAGCTTAGACGCCAGGAGACCGCAGCTCAGCGGAGACACCGACCCCATCTCCTGCTTGTCGATGGCGACTGCGTGGTGGAAAACATATGTTTAGCTGTCTGCTCTTTCTTTTGTGTTCCTCCTCCTTTCCTCCTCTTCCCCTCCTCCTCTTCTTCAGGTTATCCTGTGGTAAAGAACAGCTCTGTGTGTGTGTTTAGAGAAATGGTTGTCTAGCGGTGGGTTGTTCCAGATAAAGCTTCCGGCTTGACGGATTTACATTTAGTCATTTAGCAGACGCTCTTATCCAGAGCGACTTACAGTAAGTACAGGGACATTCCCCCCGAGGCAAGTAGGGTGAAGTGCCTTGCCCGAGGACACAACGTCAATTGGCACGGCCGGGAATCGAACCTGCAACCTCCGGATTACTAGTCCGATTCCCTAACCGCTCAGCCACCTGACTCCCTAGATGCCTGGCTGCGTGTTGTCGTGATCGCGAGACGGCTCTCAGGTCCAGCGCTGCGAGGTCTCTCTCCTGCGGCCCCTGTGCCTGCGGCCCCGTGCCCTCTCTCCTGCGGCCCCGTGCCCTCTCTCCTGCGGCCCCGTGCCCTCTCTCCTGCGGCCCCGTGCCTGTCCGTGTCAGGGCCGCCGCACCAACAGCACTGCTGTCCTTTCTCTACCCTTTGTTTCCTGCTTTCTCTGTCCTGCCATCCCTTTCTCTCCCCCCCCCCGTGTCTTCCTCTCCATCCATGTCTCTCTCCCCCCCCCCGTGTCTTCCTCTTCATCCATGTCTCTCCCCCCCCCCGTGTCTTCCTCTCCATCCTTGTCTCTTTCCCTCGTCTCTGCCCGCTCTCCCTCTCTCTTTCTCTTCCCTCCTCTCCGTGTTGTCCTTGATGCAGCCCAAACAAAGACATCGAGGATAAGCCTCCTGTCCCTTCCCCCATCTCCCTCCCTCCCTCCTCACCTCTCCTCCCTCCCCTCCCCTCCCCTCCCCTCCCCTCCCCTCCCCTCCCCTCCCTCCCTCCCTCCCTCCCTCCCTCCCTCCCTCCCTCCTCCTCCGCTTCTCTCCTCCCTCTCCGCCGTCTCCCCCTGTCGTCTGTCCTCCTCTTCTCTTCCCCGGCTGCATCGACCGTCGTTCATCCCCACTTTAACTCTTTCCCCTCCCTCCTCCTCCTCTTTTTGTTCCGTGTTCATTTTCACACCCTCACCCCCAGCTCCCCCTCCCTGCCCCCAGCTCCCCTCCCTGCCCCTCACCCCCAGCTCCCCCTCCTTCCCCCAGTCTCTCTGCTCATCCCCCCCCCCCTCCTCCTGGCTCTCTCCTGTCTCCAGCGAGGCTCACTAGATTCTTCTATCAGTGTGTGTGTGTGTGTGGGGGGGGGTATGTGTTTGCATCGTCGAAGGAAACCTGTTTCATTACAGTAGAGGAGGTCTTTAGACGATCCTCTTCACCCTGTCACTGTCAAACACGGAGCTCAGAGCAGCTGTGCTGAAATCAAGAAACATTCTAGATGATGTTTTTAATATGTGAAAGGTGTGTGTCCTTTTTGTGTGCGTTTGGGTTTGTGTGCACTTCACAGCAGAAGCAGATCATAGAGTGTGTGTGTGTGTGCTGAAGATGTGTGACCTTGTTATTGAACCCATGTGTCTGTAAACATTGAATCAAGATCAAAACTGTGTGTGTGTGTGTGTGTACAGGGGCTCTCTGGATGTGTATAGTGCTGAACCCTCACTGTAAGGTGTGTGTGTGTGTGTGTGTACAGGGGCTCTCTGGATGTGTATAGTGCTGAACCCTCACTGTAAGGTGTGTGTGTGTGTGTGTGTGTGTGTACAGGGGCTCTCTGGATGTGTATAGTGCTGAACCCTCACTGTAAGGTGTGTGTGTGTGTGTGTACAGGGGCTCTCTGGATGTGTATAGTGCTGAACCCTCACTGTAAGGTGTGTGTGTGTGTACAGGGGCTCTCTGGATGTGTATAGTGCTGAACCCTCACTGTAAGGTGTGTGTGTGTGTGTGTGTGTACAGGGGCTCTCTGGATGTGTATAGTGCTGAACCCTCACTGTAAGGTGTGTGTGTGTGTGTGTGTACAGGGGCTCTCTGGATGTGTATAGTGCTGAACCCTCACTGTAAGGTGTGTGTGTGTGTACAGGGGCTCTCTGGATGTGTATAGTGCTGAACCCTCACTGTAAGGTGTGTGTGTGTGTGTGTACAGGGGCTCTCTGGATGTGTATAGTGCTGAACCCTCACTGTAAGGTGTGTGTGTGTGTGTGTGTACAGGGGCTCTCTGGATGTGTATAGTGCTGAACCCTCACTGTAAGGTGTGTGTGTGTGTGTGTGTGTACAGGGGCTCTCTGGATGTGTATAGTGCTGAACCCTCACTGTAAGGTGTGTGTGTGTGTGTGTGTGTACAGGGGCTCTCTGGATGTGTATAGTGCTGAACCCTCACTGTAAGGTGTGTGTGTGTGTGTGTGTGTACAGGGGCTCTCTGGATGTGTATAGTGCTGAACCCTCACTGTAAGGTGTGTGTGTGTGTGTGTGTGTGTGTGTACAGGGGCTCTCTGGATGTGTATAGTGCTGAACCCTCACTGTAAGGTGTGTGTGTGTGTGTGTGTGTGTACAGGGGCTCTCTGGATGTGTATAGTGCTGAACCCTCACTGTAAGGTGTGTGTGTGTGTGTGTGTGTGTACAGGGGCTCTCTGGATGTGTATAGTGCTGAACCCTCACTGTAAGGTGTGTGTGTGTGTGTGTACAGGGGCTCTCTGGATGTGTATAGTGCTGAACCCTCACTGTAAGGTGTGTGTGTGTGTGTGTGTGTGTGTACAGGGGCTCTCTGGATGTGTATAGTGCTGAACCCTCACTGTAAGCTGGAGCAGAAGAGCTCGTGGCTCCGGCAGCTCCGCCGGTGGAACAGCGTGGACGTGTGTCCCTGGGAGGACGGTAACCACGGGAACGAGCTGACCAATCTCACCAACGCGTTGCCCCAGGGCGCCCACGGCAACCCAGGTGAAATCCCGCGGAGAAAACGGACATTCTTTCTTTTGGACTCTTTACCTTAATCAACTGGCTCTCTCACTCTCTCTCTTTCTGTATCTCTCTCTTTCTGTATCTCTCTCTCTCTCTCTCTCTCTCTCTCTCTCTCTCTGGCTCTCTCTCTCTGTCAGTGCAGGTGTCCAGTCCTCCCTCACTGGCTCCCCATCACTCTCTGTCTTTTAATCAACCCACTGCACCTCTCTGTCACTCTCTCCTGCTGCTCTCTCTCTACCTATCTGTCTGTCTCTCTCTAGTCCACTCCCTGTACCTCTCTCTCTCTCTCTCTCTCTCTCTCTCTCTCTCTGTACTGCTCTCTCTCTACTGCTCTCGCTCTCTCTCCCCCTCTAGTCCTCTCCCTCCACCACTCTCTGTCTGGCATTCTACCGCTTGCTCTCTCACACACACACACACACACACACACACTCACTCTCCCTTTCTCTTTCCTCTCTGTCTCCCTCCATCTCTGTGCCTGCAAGCTCCTCTTA
>CM042865.1:11312490-11397490 GCA_023658055.1 Thaleichthys pacificus
GAGAGACACACACACACAGAGACACACACACACACACACACACAGACGCATACATACACTGTCATGGCCACTTTCAGTGTCCCTCTCCCAGTTTGGTTTCACGAGAGGAGTTCGAGATGAGAAAGGGGTAGAGTGGGAGGTGGAAGGAGAGAGAGAAGGGTCATTTGCACTTCAGGAAGAAGTTACTGGTCTGGATCAGGGGGAAAAAAATCTCTTAAGTTGTGAGTGTGCGTGTGTTTGCACGCATTCAACGGAAGCTATCTAGGGCACTGTTTAATCACAAAGACGCTTTTCTGCTGGAATCCACTCTAAATAATTCAACAGCACTGAAAATGAGTTTTAGAAAATGTGTGAATAATAAATATATATGGGATTGGGTTTCATCCTAACCGCCAAGGGTGATATGAAACTGGATTTCATTTCAACTCAATAGAACCGCTTTGATTTTTATTATGTAAATCTGTAGAGAATCTCAATCCTCGGACTTTGAAACAAACAAACTTGGGAAAATGATTAAAGAACATCTTCACTGGCTATGAAAGAAGTCTGGATGTGTGTGTTAGGGGGGGGCAGCATTAGTAAAGGCAAACACAGGGAAACTATTGAACTATTGATTGGCTTTATAAAAAGAACTTTGTTTAGTTCTGTAAGACCTCAGACCTCTCAACTGTAACATGTGCTGGGATGTCTTTCCCTGTGTTTGTGTAAAGAAGAGCTCAACCATTTGTTTGCTCTCGCTCTTGCTTTCTCTCTGTCTGTCTCTCTCTGTCTGTCTGTCTCTGTCTCTCTGTCTGTCTCTCTCTCTCGCTCTCTCTCTGTCTCTCCGTCTGTCTCTCTCTCTGTCTGTCTGTCTGTCTGTCGCTCGCTCTCTCTCTCTCTCTCTCTCTCTCTCTCTCTCTCTCTCTCTCTCTCTCTCTCTCTCTCTCTCTCTCTCTGTGTGTGCAGGTTACCAGTCCTGGAGTCCTCTGCTCCGTCAGGTGACCTGTCCAGGCCCCACCATATAGTATCCGTGGTGCCCAACCGCTATCCTCGCTGGTTCACTCTGAGTCACATCGAGTCCCAGCAGTGTGAGCTGGCCTCCACCATGCTCACTGCTGCCAAGGGTAACCCCCCCCCCCCCCACACACACACCACACGCACACACACACCACACGCACACACACACACATGTACACACACACACACACACCAACCATACGCACACACACACGTATACGCACACACACACCAACTACACACACACACATACACACACACACACCAACCACACGCACACACACACACACGTATACACACACACACACCAACTACACACACACACACACCACACACACACATATATATATATATACACACCACACACACCAAACACACATATATAAGATATATTCACTCATAAACACACTCACCAACACAGTGATCTTAATGAAAAGGCGATACGAAAGCGTCCCAGGCTGTGTTTACAGAGCTCTGTTCCTGGTTGTGGTTTCCTAGGTGACGGGCGTAAGCTGGAGACGGTGTTGGAGTCCATCCAGAGGAACATCCACTCGTCATCTCACATCTTCAAGCTGGCTCAGGACGCCTTCAAGATCGCCACGCTTATGGACAGCCTGCCCGACATCACGCTGCTCAAAGTGTCCCTGGAGCTGGGCCTTCAGGTGACCCACACACACACGTACACACATATGTGCACTACACGTACACACACTTATATGTTACGTGATGAACTCGTGCTGAGCTGGCTTCGTGTGCGTGTGTAGGTCATGAGGATGACTCTGTCCACGCTGAACTGGCGGAGGAGAGAGATGGTGAGATGGCTGGTCACCTGTGCAACAGAAGTCGGTACGTTGTCTAACATCATGCTATAATCCTGTGTGTGTGTTAGTGCGTGCTGTGAGGGAGGGATAAATAAATCTGTAGTAAATTGCACTAAATCACACAAAGAGTATTTGTGTTGGGTAAACTTGCACACAATTGGAAAACCATGTGTGTCACACATCATACGTGTACTCCCACGTGTGTGTGTGTCTCCACTAAGCCCCCCCCCCTCTCCTCCTCCCCCTCCCAGGTGTGTATGCGCTGGACAGCATCATGCAGAGCTGGTTCACCCTCTTCACCCCCACCGAGGCCACCAGCATCGTGGCCACCACCGTCATGTCCAACAGCACCATCGTCCGCCTGCACCTGGACTGCCACCAGCAGGAGAACCTGGCCTCCTCCGCCCGCACCCTGGCCCTGCAGTGCGCCATGAAGGACCCCCAGAACTGCGCCCTCTCCGCCCTCACGCTCTGCGAGAAGGACCACATCGCCTTCGAGACGGCCTACCAGATCGTCCTGGACGCGGCGTCCACGGGGATGAGCTACACCCAGCTGTTCACCATCGCCCGCTACATGGAGCACCGGGGCTACCCCATGCGGGCGTACAAGCTGGCCACGCTCGCCATGGCCCACCTCAACCTGAGCTACAACCAGGACACGCACCCGGCCATCAACGACGTCCTCTGGGCCTGCGCCCTCAGCCACTCGCTGGGCAAGAACGAGCTGGCGGCCGTCATCCCCCTGGTGGTGAAGAGCGTGAAGTGCGCCACGGTGCTGTCGGACATTCTGCGGAGGTGCACTCTGACCACGCCGGGGATCGTGTCGGCGCTGCACAGCCGCCGGAACTCCGGGAAGCTGATGTCGCTGGACAAGGCGCCGCTGCGGCAGCTGCTGGACGCCACCATCGGGGCGTACATCAACACGACGCACTCGCGGCTCACGCACATCAGCCCGCGGCACTACAGCGAGTTCATCGAGTTCCTCAGCAAGGCGCGGGAGACGTTCCTCATGGCGCACGACGGACACATCCAGTTCACGCAGTTCATAGACAACCTCAAACAGATCTACAAGGGCAAGAAGAAACTGATGATGCTGGTGAGGGAGAGGTTTGGTTGAGGGGGGGGGGGCGGGCGGGTGGGGGCTGGGGGGGGGGCAGGGAAAAAGACAAAAGAAATGAGAAACTAGAAACGATCGATGGATCGCTTCACCTTTTTACTTGAGTCTGCCTTTTTTTTAAATCCTTTTTAACTTAAAAAGTGACAAAAAAACGAAAATGGAAGAAAAAAATAAAAACGCAACTAAACAAGGAAACGACTGTAAAACTATAAACGCCACACCGGTATTAATGTGTATAGACCTATTTAGTTCGCAAAACAAACAAACAAAAAAAAAAACGAAAATTGTTGTGCAAGTTTGTGTGTTCCCCCTTTATATGTATGAATGTGTGAGAGAGCGAGAGAGAAAGAGAGAGAAAGTATTACACATAAAAACAAAAGCATTGGTTACACTGAGTATATGTTGTCCAGTGGTGAAAGCTCCACCTAGCATTCCTATCTCTGCTAACGCTCGCAGACTCAAAACGAAAGAATAGAACCGGCTTCAAACCAAACGGAACAATTCCATCCTGTGACAAGTACCTCTTAACGATCCAGCTTTACTCCTCCCTCGCCTCCGCCTGTCGGTGTACTCCGGGTGTGTCCAATCACAGCCCGGGATGGTCTGGGTGTGTCCAATCACAGCCCGGGATGGTCCGGGTGTGTCCAATCACAGCCCGGGATGGTCCGGGTGTGTCCAATCACAGCCCGGGATGGTCCGGGTGTGTCCAATCACAGCCCGGGAGTGTCCAGTCACAGCCCGGGATGGTCCGGGTGTGTCCAATCACAGCCCGGGATGGTCCGGGTGTGTCCAATCACAGCCCGGGATCGTTCCTCTCTCCTCACCTTCTTCTGCGTTCTCTAGAGAAACCGTGATCGTCACCTCCGTACCGACTACCTTGGCTTTGCAGTGTTGTTGCTCCTCACACACACACACTCACACACACACACACACACACACACACACACACACACACACTCACACACACACACTCACACACACGAAAAGCTCTTATTCTGAACACAAACACACAAACTTCGCTTGTGGAAACTTAACAACTGTCAACATACATTCTCAGGGATTTCTCAAAAAAATGAAAAGCTAACAAAATGAAAAAGAAAGTATGAAAGCATTTTATTGTTCTGTATATATGATAGTATATGTCTGAATATTGAAAAAAAAAAATGTATACGTTAACTAATTTATGAAAGAATATTCTATGTAATGCAAAATACTTGAAGCTGCAGTACCTTGGTTTTTGAAACATAAACATATCAGAAAGACTTCAAATGTGCGTCTTGCGTTGCATCAGGGGCCAGGTCAAGCAGGAGGACATATTTGCTGGGTGGCTATGCAGAGACATCCACTGAACTGCATGACAGGAACTGGCTATTTGCAAAACAGGAAATGGAGGTGTGTCGTTTTTTTTTATTTTTTATGGCTGAGCAAAATATGTATTCTCCGGTGTACACACACTTGTATTGCGCACCATAGAAGAAGAGAAGAGGAAGTGACATCAGGGGGCAAGAGCAGCAAGCCTTAGCATTAAAACAAGACGGACAGGCATGAGAACTTTGGCCTAGTGCCTAGCAAGCCGAGTAATATAGATCAGACAGGCTCCCTCTCTATACTAATAACCGGCGTAGGGTTACGCTGGGGTGAAAATTGGCCTGACCACGCCTCGTGTCTCCTTCCGCAGTGATACAGTCACAAAAAGAAGCTCCATTTTATGCACAACAAACAACATGTACTTGCCTCTTCTGCTGACATCTTGACTTTGTGCCGGACAGAAAGTTGCTATGTAGGTCTTGACTGTTCCAGTTTTCTTTTCTTTTTTTAATGCTTATTTTTTTTATTATTTGTTCATTTCTCTCCTTTTTAATTTTCTTTTTTTGGTTTCTCTCTAGAATTCCTCAAACAAGAACAGCCTTTCTTTCTTGCCTTGTCTTAACGCTTTAAAATAACCAAATGGGAGTTCTAACTACCAAACTTTGTTCATTAAAATGAAAAAGCCAACCGATTTTGGTCACAACTATTAGTGTCTTTAATTTTAGCTGAATGGACGTCTTCTGTGCTTTAAAAAGCTCTTTCCTCTGGTTTTCTGTGCAGAAACATTTGTCTCGTATCTCATGTCCTCACCTCTAGTAGGGGTCTGTCAGTAGCTTCTTTGTTTAGAAACGGAAATATGCTCCTTTTTATTTATTATATTAGGTAAACGATTGTACTTCCTCAGCCATGTCAACATGCTCATGAAGTTGAAATTAAGATTTGATACACCGATATCAATTTATTTATGTAACTAAATCACTGTTTTATAAACTTGTTAATGATTCAACTTTTTCTTTTTTTTTTTGTTTCTTTTTTTTGTTTTTTGCTTTTGATTAAAAATCGTTTTTCGAGAGGTCCTGTTGGTCACAGTGGTTCTTTCTGCAAAGAAGAATTAATTGTGCTCTGTTGTGTCCCAGAAGTGTTTCAGTAGAAGGTGTGTTTGTGTTTCAGGTGTGTTTCAGTAGAAGGTGTGTTTCAGGTGTGTTTGTGTTTCAGGTGTGTTTCAGTAGAAGGTGTGTTTCAGGTGTGTTTCAGTAGAAGGTGTGTTTCAGTAGAAGGTGTGTTTGGTTTCAGTAGAAGATGTGTTTGTGTTTCAGGTGTGTTTCAGTAGAAGGTGTGTTTCAGTAGAAGGTGTGTTTGTGTTTTCAGGTGTGTTTCAGTAGAAGATGTGTTTCAGGTGTGTTTGTGTTTTCTACATACATTTACATTTAGTAGACGCTCTGTTCCAGAGCGACTTACAGTAAGTACAGGGAAATCCCCCCCGAGGCAAGTAGGGTGAAGTGCCTTGCCCAAGGACACAACGTCATTTCGTCACGGCCGGGAATCGAACCGGCAACCTTCTGATTAATAGCATGACTCCCTAACCGCTCAGCAATCTGACCCCCTACCTGCCGTGACTTGTCCAGTAACTGCCTCTCCCAATGATGGGTCTCTGACTGCACCCGACATGTCACTACAGAACACTGGTACTGAAACAGTCTGATTGGTTGATTTGAACCAATCACAAATCAGACCAGAAACCCTTCAACCCTAATAAAACTACCACAAGTTGAGCAGTCATTATTTCCTGAAGTAAAAAACCAAACTTAACGATGACATGATTTATAAGGAGGAAGTTATTGTTTTTTGACACCCCTTTCCGAGTTTCACTTCCTGGTGAGGTGATGAGTGTGTTGGGAATTTCTCATTCCTCTTCCTATTTGTCTTCCTGTTCCTTTATCAACCTCAACAACCAGGAGGTTTTCAACAGGACAGGAAGCGAAACAGGAAGCTCCACTCAGAGCAGTTGAGTTAGTGTGTGATCTGGCTTCTTCATTCCCTCTGCAGACATTCAGGCATCTGGAGTCCAGTCAGGTTAGTTTGTCACGACTCTGGCGCCCAAGTCTTTTTAAGATTTAGGACGTCAGTGGATTCCCCCTTCTTACTTTGGGCCAAACAGAGATCCATTCATTTCCTCGTGGTTGTATCCCGGCAGAAGAAAATATGTGACTTTGTGGGAACGGTCAGGTGGAACTCCTTACCTCCCTTTGACTCATACGTGGAACTAAAACTTGAGTTGGTGAAATATTGATTTGTTCCAGGAGAACAGAGCAGCTGCCTGTTCCTTGAATTCTATTCGTAGGTGCAGCAACAGAACTCCCCCAGATTCACCTATAGCCAGAGAAACTGAGAGAGTTCGCTCTCCTGCCAAACATCTTGGCAGTACCTCACCAGCCATCCACCCCCACACACACACAAAGACAGAATGTACAGTATGTAGGAGAACCCCCGTAACACACCTCTTCAACCTCCAGGCCATCCGGTTTCGGAATGGTATTGAACAGTACCACACGCGCGCACACACACAAACACATACATACATTCCTTAAGAAAGTGGCAAAACACACAGGTTCACTCCTCTCTCTCTTTCTCTCTTTCTTTCTCTCTCTCTCTCCCCCACACACTGGAGTGGCTGGGATGTACGTCAGAGGCCAGTATAAATAGCGGGTTGAAGTTTTTATTTTTGGTAACCCCATCAGGGTGCGGTAAGTGAATCCCAAGCTGAACCAGATCCCCCTGACGGCGCCGGCCGTGCCCTCGCTGGGCCGGTCACCAAGCCTCTTCCCTCCTATGGATGGAAAGACCGTCTGGTAAACTTCTCTCTGGAAGCAGATCCAAGGCCGTAAACAGTCCCGCCTGAGGGCTTGTAGAGCGTTTGACCGCAGACCAAGAAGTCTTAGGTTCAAATCCTGCCTGGTGCCGAATGTTGACTTTTCAATAAAAGCCTCGACTAAATGAACACATTATTACTGCAGGTCACTGAAGATTTGTACACAGGCACCTTAATAGCCAGTTACAACACACACGCTCAATATTGATTACACTCATGATATCTTTTCAGTTTATGTATTGTCATGGAACATAACTGTAGGCCCGACTGGGGTTTGGAACACAGCACCAACTCATTACCCAGGGAGTCAGGTGGCTGAGCGGTGAGGGAGTCGGGCTAGTAATCCGAAGGTTGCCAGTTCGATTCCCCGTCGTGTCAAATGACGTTGGTCCTTGGGCAAGGCACTTCACCCTACTTGCCTCAGGGGGAATGTCCCTGTAATTACTGTAAGTCGCTCTGGATAAGAGCGTCTGCTAAATGACTAAATGTAAATGTAAATTACCCATGAGTGGAATAATGCAAAGGCATCTGTACTGGTGATTGAGGGTCAGGTCATTCTTACTGTACTCCTTATCTCACTGGGGCAGTCTGGAGGAACGGAAGACGTCCTCCACTACAGTAATGACCAGGGCACTGAAAGATGGCCAGCATCTACTTCCTCTCTGGGCAGGAAATGACCCGCTGTAAAATACCTCTGTTGACAGCTGTGTGTTTCCTGTTGCTGTGCAGTGGTCACTTTGATCCTTTATCAGGGATCTAGCAATGCCGTTGCAGGACAGCTTGCTAAACGGCCTGTTCCCTTAATGCAGTTTCCCCACTATCGTAAATTATTAAAGACTCTGTTTAACTTTCCATTTGACGAGCGGTGGTCTGTATCAGCACACAAGGCGTCCAAGGAAACGGCTCTTCCGCCAACTTCTACACCTCCCTCTTCTCTGTCTGTCGCTCTCTCTCTCTCTTCTCCTTCGCTCCCTTCATCGTCCTTTCTCCCTCTCTCCCACGCTCTTTCTCTTTCTGCCTATTCTCTCTCTCTCTTTGTCTAATCGATCCATACAGCTCATTGTTTGGGAGTGCTGTGAGTTTCTAAAAGGTTTCTATTTGTGCTCATAAACAAACCGTGTTGACCCCTTAGCTGGATTATAGAGCTCTTCGTCTTTAGTGTTCAGTAACCTTCACAGGGCTCGTTCTGGAGAACCGGACAGCTTCACCCTTAATCAATTTCCTGCTCTCTCCAACTCCTTCCTCTAATTCATATCTGCGAGCGTGTCTTTCCGAGGGCCCTTCGCAACGTAGCACAAAGACACGTCCTTGAGGAATCCAGTCTGCCTCTTCAGCGTCGAACGCGTAAACGCTCACACTCACGGGGTCTGTACCCTTCGGCTCACGTTTACTCGTTACTGGGGGGGGGGGGGGGGGAAGCAGTCGGTGATCGACTCAGATTGTGAGGATGCCTGTGTTGCCACGCAAATGTCCTACCGATCCACGCAGGCGCTGTCGAAACAGCCGACGTGTCTCTCTGAGAGGGCGGAGTAGTTTCAGAGGCCAGCCTGAGGGGCCGGGGAGGAATACGAAGCTGGACACAGCACCTTGAAGATGACTAGACTGCACCAATCATCCATCAAGCTCAGTGCCTGCCCTTGGAATACATAATGTAATGATGATCTGATGTTGCATATCAATGAACATACAAGGTAAAGCTGCCTAGCAACACCCAGTGGGCTAGAAGTGACCCTCAACCACAGATCCAGGACCAGACTCGACATCGACCAATACCATAGCATTAGAACAGGGATGTTCATCCTGGTCCTCGGGTGCCACTGTCCTGCATGTTTCAGATGTTCCCCTGCTCCAGCACACCTGATTCAAATGAATGGTCATTACCCGGCTTCCACAGAGCTTGATAACGACCCATTCATTTGAAGCAGGTGTGCTGGAGCAGGGAAACATCTAAAACATGCAGGACAGTGGGCCCTGAGGACCAGGATTGCCCATCCCTGTTCTAGAATCTAGATGTTTCCCTGCACCAACACACCTGATTCAAATGAACGGCTCGTTATCAGGCTTCCTCTGAGCTTGATAACGACCCGTTCATTAGAACCAGGTGCGTTGGAGATGGGAAACATCTAGATCGCGGTGACAAAAAACGACATGACAACATTCACATTTAATGTAACTGGCCCCAGCTTGGCCCTCCTATAGTTGAAAGGTTCTAGAACCCTTCCAAGGTTCTAGAACCCTCACTGGTCGTACCCAGACGCTGAACAAAGAGAGACACTAGCGTTACGTCTTTCTGTTAATCCTTGTTAGAGCTGGAAGCAGTGCTGCTGTACACACAATCCCATTGGTTTAATGCGCCATGACTGTCACGCCAACTTAGGTGATTAGCCGCGGCGCACAGCTCAGTTATGTCTTCTGCAACACACACGCGCCAAACAGACACACACGAAACACACACACACTCGATACGTCGAGCGTTACTTTCAACATGTAAACAATTGGATTAGAGACAGTCTCACGGGCAGAGTGATGTCAGTTAGTACAGCGATAAAAGCGTATTAGTATTTTGTATCTTCATGTCGATCGGTGCATTTGGAAGATGTTATCTCAATCGACAATGTCCACTGGAGTACCGCATGGCAGCCATTTTGTGTCATTCTCCCTGCTTCCATGGCACTTTGTTGATGAGATGATGCCTGCCTTTCTGCTGTCGACTGATTCTGAAATGAGAGATGGGAGTTCCAGAGTGTTCTGTATTGGATGAGGAAGTGGGGAAAAGCTACACCCTCACACACATCCTCTCTCTCTCTCTCTCTCTCTCTCTCTCTCTCTCTCTCTCTCTCTCACACACACCCTCACACACACACATCCTCTCTCTCTCTCTTACACACACACCCTCACACACACACATCCTCCCTCTCTTCTGTATTGGATGAGGAAGTGGGGAAAAGCTACACCCTCACACACATCCTCTCTCTCTCTCCCTCTCTCTCTCTCTCTCTCTCTCTCTCTCTCTCTCTCTCTCTCTCTCTCTCTCTCTCTCTCTCTCTCACACACACCCTCACACACACACATCCTCTCTCTCTCTCTCTCACACACACACCCTCACACACACACATTCTCTCTCTCTCTCTCTCTCTCTCTCTCTCTCTCTCTCTCTCTCTCTCTCTCTCTCTCTCTCACACCCTCACACACACACATCCTCTCTCTCACACACTCACTCACAATCACACACACACTGGAGGCACTACAACAGTAACACCTGTGTACGTTTGTCATGAGGAATCCAGTCGAACAGGTAGCCTTGAACTTGATAACCCCACAGATCAACCGGCATCTGATGGGGGGGTTTTCCCTTTCAAACATGGCAACCTAATCCAGGGTCGAGGAGAATCAGAATGTGCCTCTGTCGTTCCATGGTGATTGAAAACTCTCAAAGCAGTGTAAAGATAAAAGATCAATCTCTCTCCTCGTCTTCAAAGACAAACCACGGGACCATCTTGTGTGATGATCCCCCCCTTATCCCTCCCCCTTGTCTAATATTATATTTATTGACAAGTGATACAATGCATCAGGCTATTTATGACCTTTACCTCTCAAAAAGATGAAAGCTCAATGTCTGTCTTTTTGATTTCTTCTTTCCCCCCCTCTCATCGCTCTCTTTCATGTGAGCCTGCGGGTCTCAGAGCGAAGACATGCTGTCCTGTTCCTGTTCAGGTCCTTGGTCCATAAAGCAGCAAAACTCTCATTTCACAGCTTTAAAGCAAATCCAAAATGTCATGCGCTTGAACGACTGCTGTCCATAAAGTTTCCATAAATGTCAAGGGGAGCGAAACGAGCCGTTGCCAATTAAACATTTTTAAAAGGGTCTGCCTTCAAAAACAAAATCCATGTTTGTTGTTTTTCGACCAAAGGATGTTTTTTCTTAACTTAGGACGGAACAAACTGTTTCAAAAGGTTGTTTTTATGTTATAATTCACATCAACCTTTCAATTATCTTCTCAATAATTGTGCTTAGATGTTAGCCATCAGTGCACACCATCGGAGCCCCTAATTACCAACCAATCAGAGTCCTCACTTTGGCTGATGTGCGGAACTATCCTCAGCTGTATCCTAGCAACAGGGACGACTTCCCTCCTTGTTGATTGGTGTTGACAAGCTGTGGTGATCAGGAACGGGTCTTGCTCCATCCACAGTAGGGCTGAATATCATCCCTTTTCGTCACCAGTTCTCCTATACCGACGCTGAACCGAAGAGAGACCACAGGGTAAAGCAATATGGTGGATCCATAGGTGGAGCTCCTACTGTTTCATGTAGATGATGTTATCTGGACCAGGGCTTCTCTGAGCCCCTGTCTCCCAGACTTGGTCTGGATCCCAATACTCTGCCTTACCCCTTACCCCTTACCCCTTACCCCTACCCTTACCCCTTACCCCTTACCCCTACCCTTACCCCTTACCCCTACCCCTACCCTACCCCTTACCCCTTACCCCTTACCCCTTACCCCTACCCCCTACCCCTACCCCTACCCCTACCCCTTACCCCTTACCCCTTACCCCTACCCCTTACCCATAGCCCTTAGTTTTGCGCGTTCCCGTGAGAGTAAGTGGTGTCCCAATACTCTTTTAGATCGAGGGCTAGGGCTAAGACGAAGGGTATACACCCCTTAAACAAAGTGAGCTCGGGAGCTTACTAGAAACCAAGGGGTATGTTAATACTGCTCAACCTGCAACAATGTCATACTGATTGATCAATGGATCAAGGTGTTTTCACCTGTGCAACATACCTGTTCTCAGGAAGGCCCGCCAGCCAATCCCACTGTCCCAGTGTTTGTCTATGACCTTGGTTCAGTCCAGAGGAGCTTGATGTTGATTATATTTTCGTTTTGTTTTCGTCCTGAATGGAATTCATTTCCAGTACAGCGTTTTATGTGTTACGTATTATAGCGGTGGATTACACACGATTATATTGAGGGACGTGGTAACCAGGGACGTGGTAACCAGGGACGTGGTAACCAGATTGAGAAGTGACCCTCACATCATGTTGTCTCAGAGTACAACTGATCCTCATCTAATTATTCACTCTACACTGTCTCACTCTCTTCCTCGATCTCTCTCACACTCTCTTCCTCTCTCTCTCCCTCTCACCTCTCCTCTCCCTCTCACCTCTCCTCTCCCTCTCTCTCCCTCTCACCTCTCCTCTCCCTCTCTCTCCCTCTCACCTCTCCTCTCCCTCCCTCCCTCTCACCTCTCCTCTCCCTCTCTCTCCCTCTCTACCTCTCCTCTCCCTCTCTCCCTCTCACCTCTCCTCTCCCTCTCTCTCCCTCTCACCTCTCCTCTCCCTCTCTCTCCCTCTCACCTCTCCTCTCCCTCTCTCTCCCTTCTCACCTCTCCTCCTCTCTCCCTCTCACCTCTCCTCTCCCTCTCTCTCCCTCTCACCTCTCCTCTCCCTCCCTCCCTCCCTCTCACCTCTCCTCTCCCTCTCTCTCCCTCTCACCTCTCCTCTCCCTCTCTCTCTCTCTCCCTCTCTCCTCTCCTCTATCCCCAGTGAATGTATAAAACCCTGCTGAATCCTCCATTTTTATTGTTATTTATGAGCCCGGGTTTATAATTAAATACTAATTAATACCTTCAGAGCTCCTGGTCCAGCAGTCCGCTGCACAGCCGACACATGATTAATGTTCTCCATTTATTAAGTTACCTAACGAGCCCAGGCAGCTAGCCACCAGAAGGATTAAGAGATCATTTCACCGGGACTCATTACATCACACAGGGAGAAGGGTGCAGTGGGGGGTTGGGGGGGTACTGTATTAAAGTTACCCCTGGTGATAATGCAGTGGGCTCTCTCCAGTAACCGGACCACTCCACGGTATGGATTCCCTGCTAGATTTATGGAAGATGAAGAAGGATTGAGGGTTATTAATACATTGATAAGTTCATTTAAAGCCCTTTGTTGAAACAGGGGCATTTAACCAGAGGGGATCCATTACCTTTTCATTGTATTAAAAGTAGGGATAATGAATGGGTCTGACCAGGCTGGACCCACACCGTCTCCGACAAGACCTGGTGATTAAAGATATAAGTTACGTTCTGGGGGTCATTTTCTCCTCAGTTTAATGGCAAGGACGTAATTGCCTGTTTTGGAGAGAGAGTCCTCGGTAGAAGAACTCTCCTTGAGAACAGGGTAAACAAGGACATGACATGATGCTTGGATCTGCCCTCACTCAAGGTCAAGGTCAGTCACGGAAACACTGTTGTCCTCATGAGAGGATGCAGTCCAGACGTCCCACACCAAACACACTGACTGGTGTGAGATACTTCCTGTGTTACATTCAGACTGGTAGAGATACTTCCTGTGTTACATTCAGACTGGTAGAGATACTTCCTGTGTTACATTCAGACTGGTAGAGATACGTCCTGTGTTACATTCAGACTGGTAGAGATACTTCCTGTGTTACATTCAGACTGGTAGAGATACTTCCTGTGTTACATTCAGACTGGTAGAGATACGTCCTGTGTTACATTCAGACTGGTAGAGATACTTCCTGTGTTACATTCAGACTGGTAGAGATACTTCCTGTGTTACATTCAGACTGGTAGAGATACTTCCTGTGTTACATTCAGACTGGTAGAGATACGTCCTGTGTTACACAGGCCTAGCCCTAGCCCCAACCCCAACCCCAGCCCCAACCCCAGCCCCAGCCCTAGCCGTAGCCCTAGCCCTAGCCCTAGCCCCAATCCTAGACCTAGCCACCTCAGACAGTTCCAGCCCCATGATATCTGCTAACTGTCTGTTTACTAGTTGTAAAAAACACAGCAGTTCACCTGCGGGTCCATCAGGAAGACATTTCTGCAGAGGGGGAGAATACTACACCAATATTAGATGAGGAGCGATTACGGGAAATTAGCCCAACATCTGTGGGGAGGATTCATGTTGTCCTGAGATTAATTCAACTGCACCGGAAGGTGTGTGGGAGATGCAAGCAGAGAGGAGGAGCCTCAACTACACACACACACACATACACACACACACATACACACACACACATACACACACACACACATACACATACACACACACAAACACACACATACACACGCACATACACACGCACACACACACGTCTCTTCCCTGTCCTTTCCCTGAAAGCCGACCTTCTGTCTTCACTTTATTACTCTGAATTACATCTGACCCCAGCCTTAAGACCTGCTCCATATCCAGCAGGGACAGGTAATAACACACACACACACCGACACACACACACACACATTCTCTCTGAACAAAAGGGTGGACAGGGACCCACTTGGGTCCAGCGATGTGAATGTCACAGTAAGCAAACACGGGGGGGGAGATGGAGGTGGTGTGTGTGTGTGTGTGTGTGTAAAGGGGGTTGGGGGTACGGAGGTAGGATTGAAAGAATACATTGTCGGGGAAGATTGAAAGAAAGTGAAGGAGGGGAAGATGAGCGCCCTGCTGAGGTAGAGACGGCCAAGGAACAAGGGGATGAGGAGAGGAAGAGACAGAGAAAGGAGAGAAGGAAGCCAGGGAGAGAAGAGAGAAAGGGGGAAGAGGAGGAGAGGAGAGGAGGAGAGGAGGAGAGGAGGAGAGGAGAGGAGGAGAAGAGGAGAGGAGAGGAGGAGAGGAGGAGAGAGGAGAGGAGAGAGGAGGAGAGGAGGAGAGGAGGAGAGGAGGAGAGGAGGAGAGGGGAGGAGAGGAGAGAGGAGAGGGGAGGAGAGGAGGAGAGGAGAGGAGAGGAGGAGAGGAGAGGAGGACATGCAAGGAGGAAGGGGGATGAAGCAACCTGATGGTGTGAAGAGAAAAGTGAAGAAAGAGGGGGTGGATATCAGAGAAGAAAGAGACAGGGGGGGAGAGATGGAGATGGAGAGCGAGAGAGGACATTTGTGAGGTGAAAGAATGAGAAAAAAGAGACCGAGGGGGGGATGAGTAGAAAGGTGGAATGGTATTATCGAGAGGGTCGCAAGAGAAGGAAGTGCACATCCTTTCTTCTGTCTCACTCTCTCCTCTCTGTCTCTTTCTCTATGTCTCTTTATCTCCTTCCCTCCTGCACATCCCTACTGATCCATCTTCCTTCATTTCACTCTCCTTCTGACATGTCAGCCATGACTTGAAAAGAAACTCACTCACACACACACACACACACATCTCAGGAATCAAATTAGACTATATCTGTTATACAGTTGCTATGGAGATCCAGACACAAATGCTGATAAAGTAGGAGGAATCTTCCCCCCCCCCCACACACACCAATCCCGCCCCCCCTCAACCCCTCCTCCCTATTTCTGACATTTGGCTTTGCGCGTGCGAGGGAGAAGAGAAGGCTATCACCCAGCGCACCGCAGTAGAAGCAATATCCCCATGTATACTGGGAACTCATAGAAATACATTGTGGTTTCTTTTCTGTATATTCAGCACCAACATAATCCAACTGACCTTCCTTTGTGTGTCTTTACCAGTACCTGCCTTTCTCACTCGCTCGCTCCCTCCTATCCTCTCTCTCACACACACTCACACACACACACTCACACACACTCACACACAGCCTTACCTACAGCTTACAGTCTGAGCTCTTTGTCAGAAAAGGTCCAGTTCTCCTTCATCAGCTGTTTTCTCTTCTTCCCCGGCTCTGCCGCTCCAAGTCACTCCCCACCCACAGCCCATGTCATTACAATATATTATACACACATTTACCACAGATCGCTTTCTTTCATCTCCAGGAAAATGGTTGCCGCAAGACACAGGACACCGAGTGTGTGTGAGGATGTGTGTGTGTGTGTATTTGCTGGGTATATGTGTGTGTGTGTGTGTGTGTGTGCACGAGTGCATGTGTATGTGCGTGCTGTGTGTGTATACACATGTCTCTGTGTGTGTGTGTGTGTTTGCTGGGTGTGAGCGACTACATGTGTATATGTGTATACACGTGTCTCTGTTGTGTGTGTGTGTGTGTGTGCATGTGCGTGTGTGTGTGCATGTGTGTGCGTGTGTGTGTGTGTGTGTGTGTGTGTGTACGTGTGCGTGTGTACGTGTGCGTGTGTACGTGTGCGTGTGTGTGTGTGTGGGGACGTGTGTGTGTGCGTGTGTGTGTGTGTGCGCGTGCGCGTGCGTGTGTGTGTGTGTGTGTGTGTGTGTGTGTGTGTGGTAGTGGCCACTGTTCAACAACACATTCCTGCAGAATCCAATTTGTGAACCCAATGAGGGGTGTGACACATAATGTATACTAATTTCACATCAGGCAAATGCACAGCAGGCCTCACGCATCCCTCATGTATGTTTCATGCATATGTAAATGCCCTCTACAAGATACTGCTAATGAAATTCACACGCTACTTTTTCATTCTTAACAATGGCTGAATCCTGTCAGCCAAACAACCAGCCAGCCAGCCAAACAGCCAGCCAATCTGATAGCCAGTTGGTCAGCCAGACATACAGCCAGAGAAAACATGTGCATTTTTATTTGTGTACTGTATATTGATATGTGTACTGTCTGAGTGTGTGTGTGTGTGTGTGTGTGTGTGTGTGTGTGTGTGTGTGTGTGTGCGGGCGTGCGTGTGTGTCATGGTGACTACATGTAGCGGTGCTAAACGAGTGTAATTATTTCTGGAGCTCCAGCTCATGCATGTTTTATTCCACATCTGGGCACTGACTGTACACAATAATAATGATGGAAATGACTTGATTTCTTTTTCTCTCCGATTCCTCCCTCTCTCCTTCTCTCTCTCTCTCCGCCTCCCTCCATTGTTCCTCCAGCCTTGGAGTCATTCACATCTATCTCTTACCTTGCAGCCCCATCCGTGCAACTACAAAAAAAAAACTCCCTGCAAACACACACACACACACACACCTCCGAAGCTCCTCCCACTCCCCCCCCCCCATGTGCTCCTGTCACGTCTGTAAGCTACTGATCTGGAAACTGACAAATGAATTTTGTAGCTTCTCAGCCAGGAGGTGGAGGGAGGGAGGGAGGGATGGAGGAGGGGAGGGAGGAGTGGAGGGAGGGATGGAGGAGGGGAGTGGAGGAGTGGAGGGAGGGATGGACAGGCTTTCCTTTGTCCTGTCCTGCTCTTCTTTTCTCTCCTCTCCTCCTCTCTCTCCCCTCCCCTCCCCTCTTCTCTCCTCCTCTCCTCCCCTCCCCTCTTCTCTCCTCTCCTCTCCTCTCCTCCTCTTCTCTCCTCCCCTCCCCTCCCCTCCCCTCCCCTCTTCTCTCCTCCTCTCCTCCCCTCCCCTCTTCTCTTCTCTCCTCTCCTCCTCTTCTCTCCTCTCCCCTGCTTTGTTAGCAGTCAGTCATCTGTCTACATGATGAGCCAGATTGCATCGGGGATAACCAATCCTCTGCTGCTGTTGTAATGACCCTAGTGAATGCATGTGTGTGTGGGTGGGTGGGGGTAACATGTATGTGTGTGAATGTGTGTGTGTGTGTGTGTGTGCACTTCCAGGCACAAATGTACACAGCAAACAAACAAAGAGACATTAGCCAGCTGTCCCCTACCTGCCATGTTTGTACACTAATCTCCTTTTCACCGTCACATGAGAGAGAGAGAGAGAGAGAGAGAGAGAGACAGAGAGAGGGAGAAGGAGGGAGAGAGAGAGCGAGAGAGAGAGAGAGAGAGAGAGAGAGAGGGTAAAAGAGGGATGAAGAGTGAGTGAGTGAGAGACAGAGCATGGTTGGATGTGTGTGTTCGTATGCGTGTTTCTTGTGTGTGTTGTGCGCGTGAGTGTGTGTTGTGCGTGTATGTGTGTGTTGTGCGTGTGTGTGTGTGCTGGGATGTGCCAGGCCCTGCTCAGTAGCTACCTAGAAATGTCAACGCGTCTGTTTGTGCATGTGTGGGCGTGTTGGCAGGTGGTGAGTACAGCTATGTGCCTGCTGTTGTTGTTTGTGTGTGTGTGTGTGTGTGTGTGTGTGTGTGTGTGTGTGCAGAGTCAAGGAGGAATGGTGAGCCTGTGTCATGAGAGTACCAGCAGCAGTATGTCAGATTCAGATACAGGTTTGACTGTATCTGAACCCTGTTGCTGCACTGCTCTACATATATGTGTGTGTTTCTGCATGTGTGTGTGTCTTCTGATTCTGATTCTCTGTGTGTGCATGTGTGTCTACGTGTGTGTGTGGGGGGGTGTATGTGCGTGTGTGTGTGTACAGGATGGGTCAGTGGTAATTGATGAATGGGATGTTTAAAGTGTGGAATATGAATGTAGAGGAGAGAGATCTGGAGGGACTTCTCCTCGCCATGGTAACCACACCCCTGATAGTGTCCCCACCTTTGACTAATGGCCCTAAAAAGGACCCTCTTACAGCCTGCTTATTTAATCTGTCTGTCGTCCTCCCTCTATACCATACAGAGAGAGAGAGAGAGAGAGAGAGAGGGAGAGAGAGGGAGAGAGAGAGAGAGAGAGAGAGAGAGAGAGAGAGAGAGAGAGAGAGAGAGAGAGAGAGAGAGAGAGAGAGAGAGCGAAAGGGAGGGCGGGAGTGAGGGAGGGAGAGAGGGAGAGAGGGAGAGAGGGAGGGAGGAGAGAGAGGGAGGGAGGGAGGGAGAGTTAAAGAGAGTCTCTGGTTCACGGTCAACCTTGGAATACATAATATAAGGTGCAGGGACCAATAAGAAACCATCTTTTCCGAATCCCCCTCCCCCCCCTCTTTCTCCATCCCTTCACCCCTCCCCCGCTCTCTCTTCCTCTCTTTGTATCACACCTTCCTCCGCCTCTCTCTCTCTCCCTCAGTCCGAGGTCTGCACCTGTTCTCTAGGTCGTGATTTATGTCGTCCCGTTGGGAGTCATTCTTCATGGCTAGCTTGTGTTGGGGAGAGGAGATCTGAGGAGGAGAGGGTTGGAATCAACCGCTAATGCACAGAAACCCACGCACTCGCACCTGACTAATGAACACGCGCGGCCCTTCGATGGCTGCCTCTTCATACATAATAGAGCAACTATTATAACGACATCCATTTACGTCCTTAATGTCCCCCAAACAAACTTTTTCAAAGGCAACGATGTTGGCTAGCGGCGAATATTTACGGGGTGTAATCTGTGTAGCTAGAAGTGCTGTAGGCTTCTATTTGGACAGTTAGTTGCCCTACTATATGATCCAGAAGGGTCTGAGAAAGCTTCTTTTTTTTACCGCTCGAGTCATATGCGACTACTGCTTCATGAAATGCGTGAAACCCTTTTTAAAATACTGTTTATATCACAGTTATAGCTACACCAGCTCCAGTGCTTCACCACCATATAATACGGTTTCAGCCGATCGATAGAGAACCAACCCATTGATAGTATCTGTCATGAGAACTGTAATACAGCCTGATCAACCGGTGTAGTATTGACTAAATGATAAGTCGCCATTTCAGCCCTGTCATTCTTATGTCCCTAAAAAAAATCTATTTCCCTAAACAAGCTTAAGGCCCTGCTGTCGGTGTGCGGTTCGGAAATTAAACCCTGCAGCCGCCATTTTCCCTTAAATGTCACAGTGATAGGGGATGGGAAAAGGTGAAAACACACACACACACTCTCGCACACACACAAACACACATGCACGCACTCACAAGCACTCACGCACATAAACACGCGCACACACACAAACAGCCACACGTAAACACAAACACACAAACAGTCACACACAAACACACAAACAGCCACACGCAAACACAAACACACAAACACACACAAACACACGCACACAAACAGTCACACACAAACACACGCACACAAACAGTCACACACAAACACAAACATACAAACAGCCACACGCAAACACACACACACAAACAGTCACACACAAACACACACTGTATTATAAATGTATGGGATTACTCCTGTGCTGCCTTTGTCCAAGTGGCCTTTTGCAGGCGTCCTCAGAGACATGGCATTGACAAACCTACAAACAGTAATTGGGCCATTATGACTCCCTGGGTTGGTATTGATTCCTTTGTTTTAAGCCACTGCGAATAATAGATGTCTAGACACACAAGTTCATATTGCAGTCAGCACCTGGAGCTGTGTTGGGTGTAGGCACAAACAAATCTGGTTTAGGACTGAAGCGAGCGCTTCGGAGCACCTGAACCCTGTCTGTTCCTCCTGCTCTTCCCCCCTCGTCCACGCTCCCGGGGCGAGCGGCGCTAGCCAGGAGCGGGGGAAGCTGTCGAAGCGGAAAAGGAGAGAGAGGCAGAGAGGAAGGGAGAGGCAGAGAGGAAGGGAGAGGCAGAGAGGAAGGGAGAGGCAGAGAGGAAGGGAGAGGCAGAGAGGAAGGGAGAGGCAGAGAGGAAGGGAGACGCAGAGAGAGGAAGGGAGAGGCAGAGAGGAAGGGAGAGGCAGAGAGGAAGGGAGAGGCAGAGAGAGGAAGGGAGAGGCAGAGAGAGGAAGGGAGAGGCAGAGAGGAAGGGAGAAGGGATCCGAGTGGACGTTTGGAACGCAGTTCCGTTTGCCAGAGATGAGGAGAACCTTGTCTCGTTCTTTTTGAACCATAAAAACCCCCAGAAACGCTGGAAGGTGGGTTACCACAGCAACCGTGCTGCCCCAGTGACAACACGTAACATCTGGGGGGGGGGGGGGGGGGGAATAGGTGTAAGGAAATCACACCCCCTCCTGCTGGTCTGTCTGCCTGTCCTGTCTGAGCTGCCTGTTTGTGTCTGCCTGCCTGATTGGCTGCCTGCTTGTCTAACTGCCTGTCTAACTGCTTGTCTGCCTGCCTGTCTGTCTGCCTGTCTAACTGCCTGTCTAACTGCTTGTCTGCCTGCCTGTCTGTCTGCCTACCTGCTTGTCTGCCTGCCTGTCTGTCTGTCTGTCTGCCTGTCTAACTGCCTGTCTAACTTCTTGTCTGCCTGCCTGTCTAACTGCCTACCTGTCTATCTGCCCCCATGCCTGTCTGTCTGCCACCCCGTCGGCCATCTTGGTGGGCTGAATGTGAGCAGCACTGACGAGCCCGTGGAACAACACTTGGTTGGTAATCTCCCCACACAGCGTGCCGTGTGCGCGCGTCTCCCTGGAGACGCCCAGAGCCATCACGGTGTGTTTGTGGCAAACACCCACCCCAAAACAAGCCCTCTGAGAAATAACCCCGGTCATCGATTGGTCCACCGTGCGGTCTGATGCAACCGGTGAACATCCAGACTGTCACTGAGTACGTGACTTCTGTCCGATCTGAGAGAGACATGCTATTAATACAGATGGGTGCATGCATGATCTAATGTGTTAGATTGTTCCGGAATGCTCTAATGTGTTAGATTGTTCCGGAATGCCGAGGAGATGTTTACATTGTGTTACTATGGCAAACACACTGTTCCATCGCTCTGATTGGACAGTCTCTGAAATGGAAAATGTGTTTGATGAAAGAAATAATCCCGTTGGAAGTGATATATCTGCATTTGTGTTGCGGTTCATTGTCTGGGCCCAGTATGAAGGCTTACATTAGATCTGTGACATTTATTAATGTGTGGGTATTCATCTGCTGTGATGTACTGCCAATGTGAAATATGCATAATTCATGCACAATTACGTACAGAGAATGTGACAGAATGCTGAGCAATCAGGGCGACTGGAGTGTGTGTTCAGATCAGTCCTGAAACCTGGAGATGGATTGAACCTGGATTTAGTACCCACAGAACCCTCTTACTGGCTTTAGTACTGATAAAACTAGCATGTTTCTGGAATGTGGGTGCATCTTAACGCTGTAGGAGGTCTGTGGGTGCATCTCAATGCTGTAGAGGCCTATGGCGAGGTCAAAGGGTGCATCTCAAAACTCTGAAGTCCTTCACTTGAGGGGATTCATGCTGGTGCCCATCCTGGAGGACGAGAGGCAGGCGGCGAGGCGAGGCAAGGCGCAGAGAGAGGACAGGTGTGGTCCCAAACACCTGAACACTGTCACCTGAACACTGTCACCTAAAATCTGTCACACATGCTACCCCCGACTGGAGCCTCTTTTCACTGCGTCAGTAACTTAGGGAGTCAGGTGGCTGAGCGGTGAGGGAGTCGGGCTAGTAATCCAAAGGTTGCCAGTTCGATTCCCCGTCATGCCAACTGACGTTGTGTCCTTGGGCAAGGCACTTCACCCTACTTGCCTCAGGGGGAATGTCCCTGTACTTACTGTAAGTCGCTCTGGATAAGAGCGTCTGCTAAATGACTAAATGTAAATGTAAATGTAACTTGCATCACATCACAGGTAGGCCTGGAGGGTGGGGAGGCCTGTCCACACATGTACTGCTGCACATTACCGTAACACAGGGAAACGGTCTCTGTACCGTACAGTGAAACAGGAAAAGCACGTTCCTTGTGTGATGAGACCTGTAAAAAAGGACTGTTTCTTGGCTAGCGTGTTTTCCAAGTTTTAGAATTGGGCTTAAGACCTACAGACAGGCCCTTTGTTTTGCTGTGTGAGCGAGTTTGCGTGTGTGTGTGTGAGGGAGAGAGAGAGAGAGAGAGAGAGAGAGAGAGAGAGAGAGAGAGAGAGAGAGAGAGAGAGAGAGAGAGAGAGAGAGAGAGGTGATGGTTTACACCATCGTCGACTGATCACACCACGATGACACCACACGACTGCCATTGGGCCAAACAAGTCTCAGAGACAAATACAGAATGGCAGTTTATGAGTCACCATACTGACTCGTACATGAGCCACACGAGAGCACACTGGATTTACTCTTACGTGTGAACTTATCGCACCTACCAATTTGTTTCAAAATGTCGCACTTGAGATATGCTGTTGTTGTAGTTGCATTGTCGTCATTATTGGCATTCTCAAATTATGTAATCTTGTATTTGAGAGGATGCTAATTCAAATGTTGTTTCCAACAACTGAAATACTGTTAGAATTGTACTCACTATATGCACAGTTTGTATGTCACTTTGGATAAAAGTATGACAAAAATATGATGTAAATGCCATCTGCTTTAATAAGAACATATTCTAGTATTCAAAAATCCTGTTGCCTGCACTTAGTAAATCAGTGCAGGTCCACAATGGAGGTTTGGTGGAGTGATATTCTGTTCGTTTCTATTTCCTGTACAAGTGAGATGAATGGGAGACTGACCAGGTGACAGGAGATGGATGGAACTCATCTAATATGAACAGTGCATATTCACATTGCAGAGAGAGCTAGACAGATGGGATTGGGAGAGAAGGATGGGGGGTACTTGGAGGGTGGAGAGAGAGAGAGAGAGAGAGAGAGAGAGAGAGGAGAGAGAGAGAGAGAGAGAGAGAGAGAGAGAGAGAGAGAGAGAGAGAGAGAGAGAGAGAGAGAGAGAGAGAGAGAGAGAGGGAGAGGGAGAGGGAGAAAGAAGGAGAAAGAGAGAGAGAGGGTGGAGAGCGATGCAATCACAGTTCTGGAAACTGCATTTGTGTGTCTGTCGGCAGTGCTCAGTGGTTCAGAGCGTCTCCTAGAGGCAGAAGTGTGTAACTGCACCCGTCTAACTCTGCTCCTGCACGCACAGCTGAATGATTAAAGCCTCCGTTTGAAACATCCCAGTCAGAATCAGTGGCTCGTACTGTTCATTTCTCTCATGGGTCGTGTTGGAGCTGGGCTACAACGCACCTAAGCACCGGCTACATTCACCGACAGCCGTGAAGACGGCATCATGACAGATTGATCATTAATCATTAGTATTCATCAGGTCCATGGTCCTTAGGAATGGCTGTGCATCAGTGTCCTATACCCTTTCCCAGATATAGCCCAGTCCACTCCATGGCATTCTCAGAGATTTGCGGTTATTAATTATACTCGGTCGGCCATCTTTAATCTGGGTATGGATGATTAATAGGTGAAACTGACATTAAGGACATGGCCTTCACAAACCAGTCGCTGTAATAAATCTACATACCTCAAGGAAGAAGAGCATGTCAGCTTTTGAAGCTCGTCTATTTGTCGTCCACTGTCCTTTAAGCTTGTTTACACTCGCAACTTCTTCAGCATCAAACTACCCACCCTCTTTCCCTCCCTGAGATTAAACTATTGATTTATTCATGTGTTTTTATGTACCCAGTGCAATAGTCCTATAGTGTAATTCAGTGTGACGTAGTCTCCGTCCGGGCCCAATCTTGCGACTTCGCTCTGGACGGGGGACGCTGGTTATACAAGCCAAGAGTTTTCAACACTCCACTACATTCAACGTCAGGGGAGTTTTGTGGCAAGCAAACACACTTGAAAGATAATGAATTATTCCTCAGTGAAGATTCACGCTTTAATTTCTGCTTAATCGGACTGAAGTTTGCTGCGCAGAACTTTCTCTAATACAACAACACATACATTTTTCATAAAGGAAGATCGTGTGTATATGCGGTGCAGAGTGAGATGGTGGTGACATATTTAGCGCTGAATACACACCATCCATATTTCATAAAGAAAAGTGCTTTCTCCCCATCAGCTTTGTTGAAGCTTGTTCGCTGAAGCTCGGTTGGGGATCAGAACTGCCCTCCAACTGTAGCCTAACACATAAGAATGTGGAGTAATTCATCTGAGAAGGCCTTTTCTGTGTGCATTTGTAGGCTATTTGTTTCGATTTTCTACTGCATCTTTTGCAGCAGGGAGTGTTTAATCTCCGGTCAAATACACACAATCTCACGAATGCCGTAGTCATATAGGCCTAATAATTTGTTGCATCATTTTACCAGTTTGAAAATGGACTGACGCGGTTGTTGTCATTGAATCACTTATGTATATTAATAGCAGATAGAAGGGTAGGCCTGCGATCATGGCCCCACCACAAACAGTAGCTCATGTCAATTCTTCCCTCCTTTAACTGTCGTCTGCAGCAGTTTGTCACTTTCTATAGCTTCACTGACTGGCTGTCTGACAGCACTGGGCCCGCGCTGACGGGAAATCAAATGGATTGTGAACGCAGCCCCGTGTGCCAATTTGAATGGCATAGCCGTTTTGTGAAATATACATTTTCAAATAAAAATTGACAAAGAAATTTAATCTCGGTTGAGGGGATGGCTGCGGCACAGACGCTGCGGAAAATTAATTGCTACCCGCACCGCGACGGTGTGTGACAGCTCTTGAATAGCTTAGATAATGGCTTTATCATCAAACCATGAAGCGGCCATATTGAAATAAATGACAAGCAGTGTAGCAGGCCGGGCATGAAGAACACCGGGCTAAGATAAAGGGCGTGTTACCACGGAAACATCGATGGAATCATGACCAAAACAAAAAGAACATCGTCTGACAAGACATCAATTTTCCAGCGGTTCACAAGTCTCAGAAGGAAAACTAAGGTTTTATGGTTGACACAGAGAAAGGTTTCTTTCCTAAATTTAGCCAGGTTTATAGCCTATCTCGTAGAGGAGCTGGACTAGAAAGTCCGGGTCGATAGGAACTTATTGTTAAACTGGTTGGGATGGTTTTTACAATGGGTCAAGTATTAGAATTAGACTTAGGGCTACATTAGATTCGATTATACATTATTCTAGTTGTTCGTGGCTCTAACAGTTCGACTAATACATCTGAACTTACTTGATAAACATTCCTCCAGCGTTGTCCTACTTCATCTGTTCCATAATGATCTACTTAGAGAGGCTGTGTTGATGGATGCAGAACGTCAGTGAAAATAGACAGCCGGTGAAAGGGTGCGCAGAACATCTTGACTGTTGCCAATATATTTGACACAACTGGGGCTAATGTGGTAGTTAGTGGGGGTGTGGTAGGGGGGGGGGGGGGCATAGGAGAGTCTGTTTCTGGTCATTAAGAAGGAGGGGCGCGAACACAGCTCTTTATAGTCATTACCGTGACAGGACGTGATGAGAGTGAACAAGAGCACAGAGAGGAAGGGACATCTGCCTAACCCAGACAAGGCTAATGGAGCTCAGATGAGCACAGAGTCATAATGTGTCTCATACAAAGGCAATAAAGAATGTTAAGTCCACAGGGTCACTGTGTTCCCATCAGAATTGGGATGAAGTACCCATACGTTTATCAAAATTGTCCTCATCGATTTGCAAAGTGAAGTTGTCAATCAGTAAACCGGGGGCCTTGATAATATACAAATGACATGTAATTGGCTTCGAGGTTTTGATGGGATTTTGATGCAGGCCATGACAATCCATCGCAACAGCTCGTTCGACCTACAGTATACATTTCACGCGGGCATCTACAGGGACACCCCATGAAAACATAATGAGCAAACATAGCAGACTGGAGACGGGATTTGTTGAGGAGGGGGTGTACGACCCCATACACTTCAAAGAGATGTACCCTGTCCCAAGAGGTTATCTTCCCCTCCTTCCCTCCCTCCCTCTCTCATCCCTCCTCCCTCCCTCTCTCATCCCTCCCTCCCTCATCCCTCCTCCTCTTCCCTCCCTCTCTCATCCCTCCTCCCTCCCTCTCTCATCCCTCCTCCCCTTCCTTCCCTCCCTCCCTCTCTCATCCCTCCTCCCCTTCCTTCCCTCCCTCCCTCTCTCATCCCTCCTCCCCTTCCCTCCCTCCCTCCCTCCCTCTCTCATCCCTCCTCCCCCTCCCTCCCCCCCTCCCCCCTCCTCCTCCCTTTTCTTCCTCGTTCCCCCCCCCCCTCTTCCCTTCCTTCTCCGTCTTTCCTGAGACCCTAACCTTTAAGCGGGGATCTCTCCATCTCTTTCCACCTCCTTGTTCTTTCTATTCTTGGCGTTTTTCATCCCCCCTTCTCCTCCTCCACTCCAATTAAGGAGCGCTGGGGCAGGCTCGCTCTTTAACCAACACAGATTCCACTGCTCCTTCGCGGTGTGTCAGACGGCGTCGTTATTAAAACGCTTCTCCCGTAAGCCATGTTTAAACTTTACCGTCCATCAGCAGGTAATTATTCGTCGGTTGTAAAGTCGAGTTGTTTGGTAGAAAGGGCCTTTTTATCCCGGCTGTGGACGTGCGGTACAAGGAAACAGACCCACAGTCCATGTGTAACAGTACGATACATGAAATAATGACCGGTATAACTTTTCTCATTTAACGACATGCATAACACAGAGACAATTGGAGAAATAGCTCTAACTCTAACTTTAACTGCCCAATGATCCCCTGGGGAGATGTTGCAGCTTCACTGACAGAACTAAGGGTCCCATCGCTGCCAGAAACCATTATCCACTAAATCTGCTTCGCTTCTCCTGTAGCCCTCTCCATAGAACGCCACGGAACTGGAACCAACGGAATGGATGGACGTTCTAATTCCGCGGCTCTCGCGCTGGACCTCAGTGAGGGGCTCCGAGTGCTCTGCTGTACTGTGGGCCCAGTCCAGCTCCGATCCACAGAAGAGACAATGATAATTAGCACTGGGACGGCTTCCATGCTACAGCATGGAGAGAGGGAGAGGGAGGGAGGGAGGGAGGCAGGGAGGGAGGGAGGGAGGAGAGGAGGGAGGGACGGAGGAGAGGGGAGGAGGGACGGAGACAGGACAGAGAGAGTCCAGAGCCGATCCAAGAGAGAGACAAGATAATAGCACAGGGACGGCATCCATGCTACAGACAGAGAGAGAGAGAGGAGAGAGGGAGGAGAGGGAGGAGAGAGAGGAGAGAGAGAGACAGAAAGAGCAGACAGACAGACAGAGAGAGAGAGAGAGAGAGAGAGAGAGAGAGAGAGACAGACAGACAGACAGGACAGAGAGAGAGAGAGAGAGAGAGAGAGAGAGAGAGAGACAGAGAGAGAAAGAGAAAGAAAGAAAGAAAGAGAGGAAGAGAGGAAGAGAGACATAGAGAATCAGTGCCTGGGTCATCAGAGACAACAATCTGCTGGACACAGACAGGGCAGGCAGGGCCCACACAGCCCCAGCTCTGCTGCAGGAGAGGACTGGAAACCACGGCAGCCATGTTGAAAGGGAGAGTCTCAGAGGGAATTGAATAATGAGGAATCACTATTAGAGCCAGCGAGGCCAGAGTGGGGCTAAGGAACACTAAGCCATTTGGACGGGTGTTGCACGCACATAAACACACACACACACGCACACACACACATGGACACACACATACACACTCAAGCCTGGCTGCACATAAGAAACAAAGGATGTTGTCACTTGCACACATTTCTTATGCATGCCAGGGAGAGGACCCAAGACACTGCTACACAGTACTCGCTCTCCCTCTCTTTACAGCAGGCCTTTTAAAGTACTACTTCCTGGTTGCCGGCCTGAGTAAACGTGTCGCTAAGGTCCTCTCAGATCAAAGCTAGTACATGAGTATGTTTCTATCAGGTCAAAGCTTGTTTTGACTACTTGCTTCATGTTGAAAGGACTCAAATATAGTCGGTAGAGAGGGAATACAGCAATCCCAAATCTCCTTCAAAGGATTTCCATATGCACTGTCTGCCCAGATCATGAATAATCCATGGTTGCAAAATAGACTCTCCGCGATAGCTAGAGTGCATGGAATATTGGTATGTAAAATAATGCGAATGATCTCCAGAAATTGACTATGCATGGCTAGGTGCTGTGGGGCTTATGGGCTTACGATCCAGCTAGGATGTCCACCAGACAAATCAACGTGGAGAACATGCTTTCTATGACCGTGATAATGTCATGAATATGACTGGCGCCTCTGCCATGTTGCTTAAGTACTTCATTTGAATTGAGGGGGATCCCTGTCGTTTTGCAGCAGCGTAACCGTGTTAACGTCGCATTCTGCTGCGTTGTATTTCATTTTCATTGCGTGTATTTCAGACATAGTGAGACTTTTAGTTCACAGCAGCAACATTAACTGAGATTAATACACAAAAACTGAAATGCACTGCAAATAGATCTCCTAGATCTCGTCTCTCTCTCTCTCTCCCTTTCTCTCGCCCTCTGTCACACACACACACACACACGCACACACACACACAACACACACACACACACGCACACACAAGCCATTCAAACCCATTCAGACAAAGAAATATCAGCAAAACACTGTCTGTCCATTAATCCTTTAGAAACCAAGCAAACAAACTAAATACACTCTCTCAAATCTGACAGGGAGGCTGTGGTTGCTGGGGAAACGGACAGATAAGACAACCCTGGCCTGCACCTTGGGGAATGGAGTGTGTGTGCGTGTGGTTGCTAATAGAAGAGAGTGAGTGTCTGTGTCTGTGTGTGTTACTAGAACAGAGTGTGTCTGATGTGTGTGTGTGTGCGTGCTAATAGAAGAGAGTGAGTGTCTGTACTGTGTGTGTGTGTTACTAGAACAGAGTGTGTCTGATGTGTGTGTGTGTGTGTGCTAATAGAAGAGAGTGAGTGTCTGTACTGTGTGTGTGTGTTACTAGAACAGAGTGTGTCTGATGTGTGTGTGTGTGCGTGCTAATAGAAGAGAGTGAGTGTCTGTACTGTGTGTGTGTGTGTGTTACTAGAACAGAGTGTGTCTGATGTGTGTGTGTGTGCGTGCTAATAGAAGAGAGTGAGTGTCTGTACTGTGTGTGTGTGTGTTACTAGAACAGAGTGTGTCTGTATGTGTGTGTGTGTGTGTGCTAATAGAAGAGAGTGAGTGTCTGTACTGTGTGTGGTGTGTGTGTTACTAGAACAGAGTGTGTCTGATGTGTGTGTGCTAATAGAAGAAAGTGAGTGTCTGTGTGTGTGTGTGTTACTAGAACAGAGTGTGTCTGTATGTGTGTGTGTGTGTGTTAACAGAAGAGAGTGAAGACTGTGTGTGTTACTAGAAGAGTGTGTGTACCGTGTGTGTGTGTGTGTGTGCTACTAGAATAAGTGAGTGTCTGTACTGTGTGTGTGTGTTACTAGAACAGAGTGTGTCTGTATGTGTGTGTGTGTGTGTTAACAGAAGAGAGTGAAGACTGTGTGTGTTACTAGAAGAGTGTGTGTACCGTGTGTGTGTGTGTGTGTGCTAATAGAATAAAGTGAGTGTCTGTACTGTGTGTGTGTGTTACTAGAACACAGTGTGTCTGATGTGTGTGTGTGTTAACAGAAGAGAGTGAAGACTGTGTGTGTTACTAGAAGAGTGTGTGGTACCATGTGTGTGTGTGTGTGTGTGGGGGGGGGGGTTATGAGTGAGAGGAGGGTAGCTTCATTCATCTTTGAGGATGGATGGTTGTTGTTACAGGGGGGAGAGACAGCGGGAGCACAGGGCTGGCAGGGGGAGGAGGGCGGGGGGAGGGTGGGGGGAGGGCGGGGGGAGGGTGTGGTTGTCAATCTGACAGATGTCTCTGAATCTGTCACAATGGGTGCATCTCAATAGTCTCCCGCTCTTCTCTTACCACTTCTCTTGTCATTTTCAATGTGTTTCTCTTCATCGAACAGACGTGCACAATACAAAACAAGTCTTCTGAGGGGAGAGTTTGGCTGAATGTGTTCATCTGAGGTTCAGGTTACTGTCTGTATCTGTAGCTGTACGGGAGATTTTGTTGGCAGTGAGACTATAGGTATCCATCTTGACACTGTCTTTCTCTGTATGGTAAAGGGGATGTCAAGAAGAGGAAGCAACTGTAAACTACAGAGACCCACCCTGTGCCCTGATCATCATTCTGTGTTAAAATCACCAATCATCTCATTGTCCTGGAAGAAAACAAACACAAGTCGATGAAAGGCTGTAAAAGCTATAATTACAGGAACCTAGCAACAGAGTTCATACGCCAGGATGTTATTAGCGGTTATTGTGCCAGGCTATCTGAGTGTTGACGTTTTCTGATGAACTCATCGATCCCGTTTTTGTGACGTCCCTTTGAAAACGCGGCGCTTTGCTGCCATCTAGTGTTCAGAAGAGAAGGAATCCACGACTGCCGTCATTCAGAGAGCCATGGAGTCTGCAGTCACGGTAACCTTGTTCCTTCCATTCTCCAGCGGCACCGGCTAGGGCTCATCCCCGCTTCCTGGTGTCAGCCACCGGAAAGTAACGATGAAGATAGTTCAGGTATTGACAGTTTGAAGAAAGGATTGTTTCAGAGGCACCAGCAGAATGCTCATCACCTGAAGTAGGCTATCATATCTAAGGTTTTAGAAGTAATGACGTTTAAAGATGGGGTTGTAAAGTTGATATAGGATGATAAAGTCTAGTAAGTAGATGAATGCCTTGCAGACGCCGAGAGAAGTGAGTGGCTATAGTTTGTTACAATACATCTTTGAGCGTCCTGCTAGTGGAACAATGATGCTTTATTAGTGCTTACGTCTGCTATGACTCAGTCACTCATTGAATTGCAGATCAGTTGTTGTTTTTTTAGACTGTATACATACTTTTTCATTGCACATGGCCATTGGTTAGAGACACTGGTTATGCATGTTTTAAGATGCACGTGATATGCTGCACAAAACATATTTACTAACATCGGGGTCTCAAACAAGCATACCGTCATTATTAAATGCAAGGACATAGCTTATAGCTAATGTCGTTGTTTTGATCAAATAAATCGGACACTTGTTTCAGGATGCTTCAGTGATGCTTCAGTTCTGGCCTGGTGTAGGGTGAGTCTAGGGCGCATGCGCACTTCTCCTGGTCTCTCCCTCTATCCCTGACCTCCTCCCGGTTTCTGCAGCGTAACTTGGTCAGTTAATATACACCCTTCTCACACATACTGTACACACATGAGGGATGGCCGCAATCTTCGGAAAGATCGTCGTCGGCATTTACGTAGAGATCAAACGGAGCGATGGTGAGTAGCTAGATAGCTTTCTTCCGCCAGTCTCCAAGAGGAGGATAGCACAAAAAAAAATCATAGAGGAGCTGTCGCTACTAGCTAGCAAGCTACATCATCATCTTTGTTGCTGCCAGCGCCTTTGCTAGGTCTTGAGCTAGGATGCTGTGTTGGTTGCTGAGGACAGGCAAACGTTCACCCGGTTACTCTCACTTGGCCTTACCGCTAATATATTTCCTTTTCATGATTTTACTGGTCATGACAACGTCCACCGCCAATCAAGTCTGGGCGTTGCATTTGATTGGCTATGTATGTACACCTGTGCGGTTTTTCTGTCTCTTGGAAAGGCCGACTTCACTGGCCATGTTAGCTGCACTAGCTATCTTAACGACTTGTGTTAGTGGGTTATTTAGTTTTTAAGATGACAGCTCACTCAGTCTTTGCATCCATGACTGCATGCGCGTTGTAAATGTGTTATAATTTAAATCCGTTTCAAAGGAATGACCTGGGAATGACATCGGTCGTTTTTTTTTGTTCATTCATCCACTAGTCTACCTCACTGCAAGTAGAAATCTCGTCTGTGTGCAATTAAACATGTCTAATTGTTTATTTAATGACGCACTCAGCAGTTTGACATCATTTGATACACAAAGCCACGATGACAGCATCAGTTGGAAGTTGTGATTTCAGAATAAGAAATGTTGGATCGATCATGGACCACGCCCATTGCGCAGTTCAGTGTTGGAGTCCACTTTGCTAGCAGTGATATATTATGAAAACTACAACTAAAAACGACCTATGCTTTTGCGGGCACAGCAAGCGGACGTTTATTCTAGGCCTATTTTGTCTGCGCTTCAGGGAAGGACAATATAATGTCACTCGCTGTTAGTGATTCATAAAATAACACGTGTAAGGCCTATAACTTTACCAACATCATGTACTGAACATGTTCTGTTGTTAGTTGTCTGTTGCCAGAAGTAGACTATTCTATATTTTACTAAGCTTTAGTAAAATATTTTTACTCAATTGATGTGTTTAAGAATTGTGTTTCTTGTGTTTGTATTTATTGTTGGTGTATTCCCAAGTATAAATAAGGAGCTCTTTCTTAGTACTTGGTACTAGTCTAGTGTTTATGTGTAAACAGGACATCTATTAACAGTTTGTGTATAGCCTGTGATGTTCATCCAGTGTTGTGTTCAGGGATAGTCCCAGAACACCTCTAGGCACCTGGCCAACCACAGGGCCTGTGGGACTCTTGTCCAAGTTAAAGGTTGGTGTTGACAATTTTAAGGAAGCGTGAACAATGAAGATGCTGGTTTCCTGGGACCAGGATAGACCTGTTTGTGTAGCCATGCTGTAACATATGTAACGGGTGACATTCTCCACTGTCTGTCTCTCTCTCTCTCCACTGTCTGTCTCTGTCTGTCTGTCTGTCTCTGTCTGTCTGTCTGTCTGTCTGTCTGTCTGTCTCTGTCTGTCTCTGTCTGTCTGTCTGTCTCTCTGTCTGTGTCTGTCTGTCTCTCTGTCTGTCTGTCTCTTTATCTATCTACCTACCTACCTCTGTCTCTCGCTCTACTCTCTCTCTCTACCTCTGTCTCTCTCTACCTCTGTCTCTCTCTACCTCTCTTTCTCTCTCTCTACCTCTGTCTCTCTCTACCTCTCTTTCTCTACCTCTCTCTCTCTGTCTCTCTCTGTCTCTCTCTACCTCTCTGTCTCTCTCTCTCTCTCTGTCTCTCCTGTCACAGGGAGAATACACCAGGCCATGGTCACGTCGCTGAATGAGGACAACGACAGTGTGACTGTGGAATGGATCGAGAATGGAGACACCAAAGGGAAAGAGGTATGGCTGACCCTCACATCTTCAGCTAGGCTAGCTGTAGCTCTCTCTCTACCTCTCTACCTCTCTACCTCTCTCTCTACCTCTCTACCTCTCTCTCTCTCTACCTCTCTCTCTCTCTCTACCTCTTTTTCTCTCTACCTCTCTACCTCTCTCTCTACCTCTCTACCTCTCTCTCTCTACCTCTCTCTTCCTCCCTGTCTCTACCTCTCTCTCTCTACCTCTCTACCTCTCTCTCTACCTCTCTCTCTCTGTCTCTGTCTCTCTCTCACCTCTCTCTCTCTCTCTCTCTCTCTCTCTCTCTCTCTCTCTCTCTCTCTCTCTCTGTCTCTCTCACTCTCTCTCTCTCTCTCCTCTCTCTCTCTCTCTCTCTCTCCTCTCTCTCTCTCTCTACCTCTCTCTCTCTCCTCTCTCTCTCTCTCTCTCTCTCTCTCTCTCTCTCTCTCTCTCTCTCTCTCTCTCTCTCTGTCTCTCTCTCTCTACTGGGAGTCATAAGATACGAGTGCACAGCTTATCCTTGAGTGTGTGTCTCTGTGTGTGTAATTCATCCATGTCAGACAGAAGGTTGAAAGTGTAAGGACACAGAGGATTTCCAACAAATCAGCTTTACTACAGATGGCCTTAAGTGTGTGTGTGTGTGTGTGCACTTTATGTGGTGTTGGGTGGAGGGGGGGTGCACTATGCATATGTAAGCCGTAGCACTGAACTCTCGTGTCATCTGATTTCCTAAGTATTTATCCCTTTTTTTTTCCTTCACATTGGCGTGTTGGTTTTCATCTCGGCTGCGTTGTGAGTGTTAAGTTTCTAACAGTACCCCTCTAACCCTCTGACCGCCTTCACCCAGATCGACCTGGAGAGCATCTTCGCCCTCAACCCAGACGTGGCCCCCGAGGAGGAGATCCCACAGAGCCCCGAGACCCCTCCCCCCATCTCCTCCACCTCCTCCTCCGCCACCAAACTCAACAAGGTTCCCAAGGTCTGGACGGCAAGCCTCTCGTTCCACTGCTCTTCTCTATTTTCTTTTTTTTTTTTTAATCAAAAGATATTATTCAACATGAATTTTTTTTTTAAATATATTCTGCCTGCTGAAATCGATTTATTTGTATCTCTCATAGAACCGACGAACCATAGCACCACCTAAGAGTGACACCCCGCCAAGAGACAATAATGGTTCGTTTGATTTGGATGCCCACACAACCCACCAGGGACTAACTTAAGTGCTACATCTCAGTGCCAAGTTTAAAACGTCTTTTAGCTTCAGTTACAGCCCAGCGCTCTCTTGCTGAAAGTCTGCAAAGAGACTGTTCCTTAGTTTCAGTCGGAGCAGAAAGTTGACCATCTGTGCACTCTCTGCAAATACCCCTCGGGTCCTTTGAGATCTGTGTCTGCCATGTGGACACAGTGGCTTGACAGGGAGGCAACGTCTTGGATAATGCCTGTTTAAAGAGAATACCCTTTAAAACGACCAATTTCTGAATGAATATCTTAAGTATAAAGATTCATTTTGTGGCATTTTTGCTTTATTGGGATAGATATAGTCTAGAGTCACAGTAAATATAGGAGAGAGAGAGGGAGAGAGAGAGAATAACACAGAGAGAAACAGAGAGAGAGAGACACAGAGAGAGACACACAGAGAGAGAGAGACAGAGAGAGACACAGAGAGAGAGAGACACAGAGAGAGAGAGACACAGAGAGAGAGACACAGAGATAGAGAGAGAGAGAGAGAGAGAGAGAGGTGAGGACATGCAGGAAAGGGTCCGGGCTGGAATCGAACCCAGGCCATATCTGTTAGGCCTCAGCCTACGTGGTACTAAAACTCTTAGCCGGTGAGCCTAAATACGTAACCGTGGTTACGGTGTGACCGTGCGGGCGGTCCGTGTTGTGCTGGTGCTGGGATGAGTGGACCTGGACCCAGGTGTGTGTTGTGTGTCCTCCAGCTGCTACCGTGGGAACCACACGAGCCAGGCCCAGCCAGCAGCCCGTCCAGCCGGTGGAACCGCCCCCGCCCGCCCCCACGGCTCAACTCACACAGCAACAGACCCTCCTGCAGCAGCAGAACGGTAACACACACACACACATCTACACACACATCTACACACACATCTACACACACATATACACACACATCTACACACACATATACACACACATATACACAGATTTCAGACCTGTGCTCTCTTAGTTCTGGTCTCTTAGAGCTGTGTTCTAAGAGCTGATTTCAGAGCTGTGTTCTAAGAGCTGATTTCAAAGCTGTGTTCTAAGAGCTGGTCTCAGAGCTGTGTTCTAAGAGATGATCTCAGAGCTGTGTTCTAAGAGCTGATCTCAGAGCTGTGTTCTAAGAGATGATCTCAGAGCTGTGTTCTAAGAGCTGATCTCAGAGCTGTGTTCTAAGAGATGATCTCAGAGCTGTGTTCTAAGAGATGATCTCAGACCTGTGTTCTAAGAGATGATCTCAGACCTGTGTTCTAAGAGCTGATTTCAGACCTGTGCTCTCTTAGTTCTGATCTCAGAGCTGTGCTCTCTTGAGAGCTGATCTCAGATCTGTGCTGGCTTTCCGCTGTGTGTTCCGAGGCAGTGTATGCAGACAGACCCAGGAGCAGTGAGCTAATGGCTGTCCAGCTGGGTGAGGGAGAGGAGAATGGCTCTTTCATAGAGACGACCTCTTTGGCCCCCAGATAGCACTTTCTACTGGCTGGTGATCGTGACTTGAACGCTGCTATTCCACATCAAAACACTGTTTTGTTCTCTGTGCTTTGTATTTATTTTCGACTTAGTATTTGATTGGAAATGTGCTTGTTGTTATCACTTTTAGAGTGTAAGAGCCATTAGGTATGTCTGTTTTATAATTTGTTGCATATTTCTGAAAGAGTTTTATAAAAAACGCACTCGAAACCTAAACTCAAAAATACTGATTTATTTTGTAATTCTTTGGATTAATAATACTAATGTATTATAATAGAACTTATTCGATCTTTCTGAGATTTCTCCTTGTGGATCAATACAGTACCCACTACCACAGCTACTTTGTCAAGTAGCTGTGAGATCGATCGTTGTTACATGTTCCCTCCAGCACGGCGGAAATCAAACTGTGTGAAGGAGGTGGAGAAGCTGCAGGAGAAACGAGAGAGAAGAAGACTGCAAACACAGGAACTGAGAGAGAAGAGGGCCCAGGTAGGCTGACACACACACACACACACACACACACACACACACACACAGGTCCCACACACACACACACACAGTTGCCACTGCCACTATCAGACTAGTTATCCTTCATATTTCTATGTTTTACTCCCACTTCCTGTGTCTACCATTTTGCAGGAAGTGGATGCTACACTCCCAAACTACGAGATCATGATCATGATCAGAGACTTCCGGGCTAGTCTGGACTACAGGCCCCTGACCACGGCTGACCTGGTAGGGCCCCTCCCCCTCCCTGTTGTCCCCCCACCCCGCCCCCCCCTGGCTCTCTAGCTGTGTTGTGACACTGTCTGTCTGTCGTTTTAGATCGAGGAGCACCGGATATGCGTGTGTGTCCGAACACGTCCCCTCAATAAGAAAGGTAGGAGCTGAACACCTGACCGTTTGCGGTGCGCGTGTGTGCGTGTTCAACACAACCGCAATGGCGTGAAAGTGTAGGAAGGACATCGAGACGTTCTCCTTTTCCCCCTCCTGCGCAGAGATGACGATGAAGGACCTGGACGTGATCACCATCCCCAGCAAGGACGTGGTGATGGTCCACGAGCCCAAGCAGAAGGTGGACCTGACGCGCTACCTGGAGAACCAGACGTTCCGCTTCGACTACGCCTTCGACGACAGCACCACCAACGAGATGGTGTACAGGTGAGCAGGAGGCGTCCCGGACGCGGCCACTAGGGGGCGGCACAGCAGGAACGACGAGCTTCTGGTGTTCTCCTGGTGGGTTTCCATGGTGACGCCGGTCTGGGTTAACCTCGTAGGTGAACCCGTGTTTCTCTGTGTCGATGCAGGTTCACTGCCAGACCACTGGTGGAGACCATCTTTGAGAGGGGCATGGCCACCTGTTTCGCCTACGGGCAGACAGGAAGTGGAAAGACGCATGTGAGTGTGGGAACTTCCTGGTTTGTTTCGTTGACGACAGATGCACTTTGCAGCACACACTGATTCGGTCCAGGTGTATGAAGAACTCCCAGCCTCACCTGAGACCTTCTGCTTCTTCTAATTCTCCTTCTTCCTCTCGTCTACCAGACAATGGGAGGAGACTTCTCAGGGAAGAACCAGGACTGCTCTAAAGGGGTCTATGCTTTGGCTGGTATGTTTCTGCAATTTCATATGAAGTTTAAATAAATGATTTTCTAAGAAAATACTTGATTTAAATACATTTTCTAAAAGAAAATTGTTCTTTTAGAAAATGTATTTAAATCAAGTACGTATCGATCTATGTATCGGATCTCTCCCTCTCTCCATCTTTCTCTCTATATCCTATTCTCTCTCTCTTTCTCTCAACTATCTTTCATCTCTCTCTCAACTTTCTCTCTGTCTTTCTCTCGCTCTCTCTCTGTTTCTCTCTCTCACTCTCTCTCAACTATCTCTCTCTCTGTCTCTCTCTCTGTCTCTCTCTCTCTGTCTCTCTCTCTCTCTCTCTCTCTCTCTCTCTCTCTCTCTCTCTCTCCCTGACAGCCAGGGACGTCTTCCTCATGCTGAAGAAGCCAAACTACAAGAAGCTGGACCTCCAGGTCTATGCCACGTTCTTCGAGATTTACAGCGGGAAGGCAAGTGAAGGCCGTCTCCCGGCAACCCTAGATCCCCCCCCCCCCCCCACAGCTCTCCTGGAAACACAGGCTCGTTCTGGTTCGCGGGAGTTCTGAACGTTGAGGTTGCGTGTGTGTGTGTGTGTGTCCAGGTGTTCGACCTGCTGAACCGCAAGGCCAAGCTGCGCGTGCTGGAGGACGGCAGGCAGCAGGTGCAGGTGGTGGGGCTCCAGGAGAAGGAGGTGAAGTGCACCGAGGACGTCCTCAAGCTCATAGAAGTGGGCAACAGCTGCAGGTACACCACCAGGGTGCATGGAGGGGGCAGTCAGGGAGGGTGATCAGGAGCAGGCCCTGAGGAACTTCTCCTTCTCCCCCCCCTCCAGGACGTCCGGTCAGACGTCGGCCAACGCCCACTCGTCCCGGAGCCACGCCGTCTTCCAGATCATTCTGAGGCGGCGGGGGAAGATGCACGGCAAGTTCTCCCTGATCGACCTGGCGGGCAACGAGCGGGGCGCCGACACGTCCAGCGCCGACCGGCAGACGCGTCTGGAGGGCGCCGAGATCAACAAGAGCTTGCTGGCTCTCAAGGTCTGACCCCCTGACCGTCTGACCGTCTGACCCCATGACCCTAGCAGCAAAAAAAGAAGCAGGATAAAGGCCAAATCAGCTTTAAAAAAAGAGACACTGTAACTGAGTGTCCGTTATTTACATTCAGTCATTTAGCAGACGCTCTTATCCAGAGCGACTTACAGTAAGTACAGGGACATTCCCCCGAGGCAAGTAGGGTGAAGTGCCTTGTCCAAGGAAACGGCATGTCACGGCCAGAAAATCGAACCGGCAACCTTCTGATTAATAGCCTGATTCCCTAACCGTTCAGCCACCTGAACCCCTTTGTCATAGTTGAGTGTGAAAGGTAGATGTTGTCTTCCAGGAGTGCATCCGAGCCCTGGGCAGGAACAAGCCGCACACCCCCTTCAGAGCCAGCAAGCTCACACAGGTGCTCAGAGACTCCTTCATAGGAGAGAACTCCAGAACGTGCATGGTAAGACACACACACACACCATGTACACACACACACACACCATGTACACACACACACACCATGTACACACACACACACACACACACACACCATGTACACACTCACACACACACACACACCATGTACACACACACACACACACCATGTACACACACACACACACCATGTACACACACACACACACTTACACACCATGTACACACACACACACACCATGTACACACACACACACACCATGCACACACACACACACCATGTACACACACACACACAGACACATACATATACACACACAAACACACTCATACACACACCACCCTCACTCCCCCTACAGAAGAGTTTAGTAACCAGAACCTTGTGGCCTGTGTCTTCCTTAGATTGCAACCATCTCTCCTGGAATGGCGTCGTGTGAAAACACTCTGAACACGCTGCGATACGCTAACAGGTGAGACACACCACACACACACACCCACACACACACACACACACACACACACACATCACTACTGCTCTCCACCAGATCATAATAAATACTGATATGTTGAATTTACATCGCGCCTTTCCAAAGCTCAGGGTCTGTATAGGCCTGGAGTGGTCCTGGCCTGTTTAAACCATCTCTCTCTGTCCCTCTTAGACTACACATGCCCCCTTCTCCTCCATCTCCAATATGTTACATGTAGTCATTTAGCAGACGCTCTTATCCAGAGCGACTTACAGTAAGTACAGGGACATTCCCCCCGAGGCAAGTACGGTGAAGTGCCTTGCCCAAGGACACAACGTCATTTGGCACAGCCGGGAATCGAACTGGCAACCTTATGATTACTGGCCCGATTCCCTCACCGCTCAGCCACCTGACTCCTCCTATGTTCATTTAATACTCACGCTATCCTACACACACACACACGGATCTGAGCCTTACTCCCCGGATCTAAACTCTCAGATCTCTCCCTTATGCCTTCCTTCTGTCTTGCCTAATGTGTGTGTGTGCATCTCTCCCTGTGTGTGTGTGTGTGTGTGCGCATCTCTCCCTGTGTGTGTGTGTGTGTGTGTGTGTGTGTGTGTGTGTGTGTGTGCGCATCTCTCCCTGTGTGTGTGTGTGTGTGTGTGTGTGTGTGTGTGTGTGTGTGTGCGCATCTCTCCCTGTGTGTGTGTGTGTGTGTGTGTGTGTGTGTGTGTGTGTGTGTGCGCATCTCTCCCTGTGTGTGTGTGTGTGTGTGCGTGTGTGTGTGTGCGCATCTCTCCCTGTGTGTGTGTGTGTGTGTGTGCAGAGTGAAGGAGTTTGGGATAAGCCCCTCTGACATCCCGTTCTCCCAGAGCGGGGTGGGGGGGGGTCGCTCCGAGCACTCCCCCACCTACGAGTACGAAGACTTTGCCTCCTCGCCCACCAGGTCTCTCCTGTCTACCGCACTGCATTACCCAGCAGCCTCTCGCCCGCTCACACTACATTACCCATCAACCCCCTCTACAAGCCCTCAGCCTCAGATCTAGGACCAGCTGACCAGGTTATAGGTCCATTCTGGATTAGCATCAAAGGTTTTTCCTTCTTTAGTTTAGAAAATATATATCCTCTGTAATATCCACTAGAAGTTCAGTTAAAAAGCATCAACTTGCCACCTGGTCCTGAATCTGTGGTTATGGGTAGAGCCAGCCTGCTGTCTATAACATTGATTTACCCCTGTCTCGTGTGAGCAAGGCTAACTGCAGCCCTGCTTAGTGGCTGAGAGAGAGAGCTGTCTGCATGAGGGCATGAGGCTCTCAGCGTTCTGTCTGCTGTGGTTTGGTTGTTTAACCCGTCTTGTTGTTAGGTGATCTAATCCATCTCGTTTGGTTTGGTCATCTATCCTGTCTTGTTGTTTTGGTTTAACATGTTTTTTTTGTAACAGTCTTTTCTTTACCAGCTTGGCCTTCATGCCTGTGAATGTCCCATTTCCACGTTCAGTAGTTTAACCAGTAACCCTGCATGCTGCATGGTGTTGCATGCTGCATGGTGTTGCATGGTGTTGCATGGTGTTGCATGGTGTTGCATGCTGCATGGTGTTGCATGGACACCCAGGGGAAAAACTCACTATCAAGGTGCAGAAGCACTCCTCAAGCCCAGGTTTGGTGACCTTGTGTGTGTGTGTGTGTGTGTGCAGGGTGAAGGAGCTGACGGTGGAGGCGGGGGCCGTGCTGGAGGGCCGTCAGGGGGGTCACGGGGTCACCCAGCTGGAGGTGCTGGAGGCCCAGTGGGGGGTCGGAAGCTCCCCTCAGAGAGACGACCTCAAACTGCTGTGTGAACAGAACGTGAGGCACACACACACTCACACACACACACTCTCTCTTACACACACACACTCTTACACAGGTTCCTAGACACCCACACCCACCCTGGTCCTCTGGACTGAGGTTCTCAGACTCTGGAAGGTTCCCCCTCCCCCCCTCATCCTGCCGCTCTGTCCCCAGGAGGAGGAGGTGTCCCCCCAGCTCTTTACCTTCCACGAGGCCGTCTCCCAGCTGGTGGAGATGGAGGAACAGGTGCTGGAGGACCACAGGGCCGTGTTTCAGGTAGGACACACACACACAGATAGATATACACTCCTTCTTAGATACACACACACACACACAGATATACACTCCTTCTCAGATACACACACACACACACAGATATACACTCCTTCTCAGATACACACACACAGAGAGATATACACTCCTTCTCAGATACACACACACACACACACAGATATACACTCCTTCTCAGATACACACACACACACACACACACAGATATACACTCCTTCTCAGATACACACACACACAGAGATATACACTCCTTCTCAGATACACACACACACACACACACAGATATACACTCCTTCTCAGATAAACACACACACAGATATACACTCCTTCTCAGATACATACACACACGGTCACACTCGCTCACATGCACATTTTCACACTTATCTGGTGTGTGTGTACACGTGTGTGTGCGTGTGCAGGAGTCTATCCGCTGGCTGGAGGATGAGAAGGTTCTGCTGGAGATGACGGAGGAGGTGGACTACGATGTGGAATCCTACGCCACCCAGGTGGAACAGATCCTGGACCAGAAGATAGACATCCTCACCGAGCTCCGAGGTAAGGACACGGGCCAGAGAACTGACCCTGCATCAGACGTTACGACTCTGCTCAGCCCAGAGGAAACCACCCTGCGCACGGCAGGAAGTCCGAACCTGAAGAATCACCTGTTAATGTAAAAACTCACACATATATACATGAGGGGGTATTTGAACCTGCGACTTCTTGATCTGTAGTTACATTTCCATTTAGTCATTTAGCAGACGCTCTTATCCAGAGCGACTTACAGTAACCCTGTACATTCCCTGTCCCTGTACTGGGACATTCCCCCCCGAGGCAAGTAGGGTGAAGTGCCTTGCCCAAGGACACAACGTCTTTTGGCCCGGCCTGGAATCGAACTGGCAACCTTCAGATTACCAGCCCGATTCCCTAACCGCTCAGCCACCTGCCTCCCTAGCTACATGCCTTAGCCAGTGAGCCATACTCAGAATATATGGAAGCAAATCGTTACCAAAATTCAAATGCAAATGCATTTCCAGAAATGCATTTGCATTTTAAGAATGTGGCTGCATTATTTGACTCATAAATGAAATTAGTATTCAATCATCCTATTTGCATTTTAATTTTCTTCTTCAAGAGTGCTCAATCTTTCACTTAATTAAAATGAAAAAGAAATAGACATTTGAGATTTAATTTTCAAAATATGCCCCAGCAAATAGATACCAAAATTCAATTTGAAATGTAAAATTTGAAAATGAAAATGCTTTTCTGGAAATGCATTTTCATTTTAAGAACGTGGCTGCAAAATCGTGACAACAATTCAAATTCAAATGCATTTCCCGAAATGCATTTTCATTTTCAAGAACGTGGCTGCAAAATCGTGACCACAATTCAAATGAAAATGCATTTCCAGAAATGCATTTTCATTTTAAGAACGTGGCTGCAAAATCGTGACCACAATTCAAATGAAAATGCATTTCCAGAAATGCATTTTCATTTTAAGAACATGGCTGCAAAATCGTGACCACAATTCAAATGAAAATGCATTTCCAGAAATGCAAAATGAAGGGAAAAACATTCTGAGCGGCGCAGCAGAGTGACGTCAGTAGCCGCTCTTCTTCAGCTCCCTGCTTACCGAGCTACCCATCTTGTTCGGTAGGGGGCGGTGTGCACATCTGCATTGCATTACATTCAGTGCTTGAAGTGGAGAAAAAAAACGTGCCGGTACTCTCTTGCATTGGCAAATCATTATGAAATTTGAGATTTCTACAGTGAAAAACAAAACTTTGATTGCTGGTACAACAACAATTTATTGTTAGCCTATTTATTAACAACATATACACAGCCTCGGGAACATATTTTATCAGGATAATGTTGCGGGGCGGCAGGGACGGACTGGGAGTAAAAATAGGCCCTGGATTTTTATCCAGACCAGCCCACCAGAACCGGCCCCCGTATAGCTATGCTACCACAGCTGCCTGCTAATGCATGCATAGTCTGTGTTTGATTTGATGCTAGTTCGGGAGTTCGATAGGCCTACTTAAAGGCCAACTTTTTTGGCCTTTATTTGAGCGCAAAATAGTTTTGGGAGTTTTATGTAAAATAAACAGCCGTTTTTTCAATTGACAAAACCATAGTGAATGTGATGTATTTTTGTCTCTTAATTTTTCAGCCCCATCTTTAAGTTTCTTAGCCTGGTTTTCCATCGTTATATTGTTACTATAGCTAGCTTTCGATGCGTCAGTCCCACTGTTGTGTGTGACTATAAACTACGACAGTGACACCCGAAGTGCGTTCCTTCCAGTTTAGGCCTATTCCATAATTTTGTTTGATTGCTGTCACGGCAGAAAATCCCGCTTGATGTTGGAAATGGAAGCAGGGTTTTCAGTGCTTTAGTGGCGATCTCAGGATAGCCTTCATCCATAACACCGATAGAGTTGTTGTCTCAAACAGGCTTCATTGAGTGGTAACTATCACTTGTCATGTGTCAAGAGGAAGAGACGCGCATGATACCGCTCAATAAAGCCCACAAACTTGCTAAAAAATGAGTAAACACGTCTTTGCAGAGCTTTTTTGCTCAGGGGAAAAGGCCCGCGGAGAAGGAGAGAATCAGGTCATTTTTCAGAATAAAACGTCTTTCAGACTCTGATAATCAATTAAAAGGAAATAATGTTATTAATTCGTTTTTGTGCGGCCCGGTACGAAATGACCGGTCCGCGGACCGGTGGGCACCGGTTGGGGAACGCTGCTCTAAAGACCCGGCAATTCAATCAATTTCCCGGCACATTTGCAATGTAATGCAATGCAGATGTGCACACCGCCCCCTACCGAACAAGATGGGTAGCTCGGTAAGCAGGGAGCTGAAGAAGAGCGGCTACTGACGTCACTCTGCTGCGCCGCTCAGAATGTTTTTCCCTTCATTTTGCATTTCTGGAAATGCATTTTCATTTGAATTGTGGTCACGATTTTGCAGCCATGTTCTTAAAATGAAAATGCATTTCTGGAAATGCATTTTCATTTGAATTGTGGTCACGATTTTGAAAATGAAAATGCATTTCGGGAAATGCATTTGAATTTGAATTGTGGTCACGATTTTGCAGCCACGTTCTTAAAATGAAAATGCATTTCCAGAAAAGCATTTTCATTTTCAAATTTTACATTTCAAATTGAATTTTGGTATCTATTTGCTGGGGCATATTTTGAAAATTAAATCTCAAATGTCTATTTCTTTTTCATTTTAATTAAGTGAAAGATTGAGCACTCTTGAAGAAGAAAATTAAAATGCAAATAGGATGATTGAATACTAATTTCATTTATGAGTCAAATAATGCAGCCACATTCTTAAAATGCAAATGCATTTCTGGAAATGCATTTGCATTTGAATTTTGGTAACGATTTGCTTCCATAAGAATATGCTTGTAGTTCCTAAATCCTTACGTGTGCGTTTTTCCTCCATCTCTTCCCCAGACAAGGTCAAGTCCTTCCGCTCCACGCTCCAGGAAGAGGAACAGGCGAGCAAACAGATCAATCCCAAGAGGCCTCGTGCCCTTTAGGCAAACACACACACTTACACACACACACACACACACACACACACACACACACACACACACACACACACACACACACACACACACACTTACACACACACACACACACACTTACACACCATTCAGTGGGACACCACGTGAAACCCTTGTACAGTGTATCATGCTTACTTTAGCCTAGCGTAAACCATTTGAAACCAGTGGTTTATAATCCTGCCCAGTGTGTCGGCGCTGAACTACAACTATGTTGTGGCCTGGAACACAAATGTTAGTGTGAAACGGAGAGATCTTCTAGCAAGCGTTTTCTAAGCAGCTGATTGAACTCACTACTGATGTTTAGGTGTGACTGAGTGTTCAGGTGAGACGTCATCCACGCATCTCTCGACCAGGCTGACTTCCAGCTGTTGTTTGTCTGGTCGTAAAAAAAAAAAAAGAGGTGATTTTCCATGCTCCTCCATCCTGCAGTAGACCATATGTACTGTACAACGTATCTGTGTGACGTGATGATTCGCGAGTGCTTCTTGTAAAAAAGGAAGAAGAAGAAAAAAAAAGAAATACAAAAAGAAATTCTTTTATGCACTTTTTTATACAGTATAGGCTGTAAGAAACTAACTATTTGACCCCAGACCCATTTTCAAAACGTCGTACAGACGTTTGCCCTCATCCAGACTTCACATCCCTGGTCAGTAGGCTACCTACAAACACCAGGGTGTTTGTGCTGGTTCCGAAGTATGGGTGTCTTTCAGCTCTTCACGACATACGACAAAAATAGGGTGACCATACGACCTTTTTCCCCCGGATATGTCCTCTTTTTCGGACCTAAAAAGCGTCCGGCTTTAGTTGTATCTATGATGTGCTTTTGGTCTAATACTTCCTTTGTGTTGCTTTAACCCCTCTTTGTAAGTTCCGCCTTCTCGCACACCAATTGATCGATAAGAGGCTTGCAGCAACTATTGGCCATGCCTGTCAATCTGTCGCTCTCGTGTTGGGCATTAAACGGTTGCTCGAGTAGCGGCAAATGACGGCTGAGTGGAAACAAGGCCCAAACTGTACAGCCTATATATTTATGTTATGCTAATAGTGTCCTTTTCACTGTTTGAAAGTGTCATAGTACCCCACCTCCCGGCGAAAATAGGGTGTCTTCTTTTTGGAAAAGCAGAATATGGTCACCCTAGGAAACGACACTTCCTGTAATTACGAGAATATGAACGTCTGTTGTCCTCCTTGTATGTGTGTGTGTGTGTGTGTGTGTGTAGAAGAGAAAGCATCTGTAGAGGGCCCATAGTAGGTGTATGCATGTACAAACCAACTGCCATCGTATGTATGTACTAATCCCTCCTGACCTGAGGACTCTGTGTGTAACCTGTACATAAACCCCTTACTCTTTAGGACCACTCGCTTTTAGGGTTTTACCCGCCATCTCTTCATCAAGAAGGCCGTCCATCACTCTCTTTAACCATGAGACATATCGCAGCCATTACCGTTATATTGTATGTCGCTTGGGGACTGCGTCAGGAAAAGGGTTGTGTCATACAAAACGCTTTTAACGCTTGTATAAATCCACTGTATGTTACTAGCCAGGATAGATAGTTCTATGTACCAACCTGCCTCTAACAAGCCCAGTCTACGTTTGATATGTTTATGTTTATATGGCAATCAATTATGCTACAAACTGAAGAACAACTTCCTGCTACTAATGTAGCCCCCCTTCTCCTAACCCCCCCCCCCCCCCAACTCCATTCCCCATCCGCACCCCCCACCAAACCCCGCCCCCAATTTTAAAGTTTATTCAAAGGGAAAATATAAGTACAATGTATAGAGAACAAGACTGAGGCTGGGCCTAGCTGCTGCGGTTTAAATGGAAGTCTACTGTACTTAAATGTGTGTGTGCATCAGAGTACTGGCCTAAAGAATAAAGAACCATGATTGACTAAAATCTGCGTCATTTAGGCTACTGTATTTGTTTGGCTTCGCTTCCGGTGAAGACTGTATCGCAGAGAAAGGCGTAAGGAAGACAGAAGCGATGGTCCAATAGTTTTTATTCCACAGTAACAGAGTCAATGACACAGCAGGCCCTCATCGGGACAGGCAGGGGCGCGGTCAGCGAGCGGCTAGCAGACGCGCGCAGCAGAGACGGAGCTTACAGCGACATCCGAACGTCGGTAGGGTACCCATTCATGAAAAGCTACGCTGACGTCAACTCGCCCCGAGAAGCAATCGAGGTGTTTGTGGTGCTGAACGATGCCGTTTCAAGATGACAGAGAACATTACCAATGGCATATAATAATATGAATGTTACGATGCTTCGTACAGTACATCTCCAGTGAAGTGGAACCATAATTATGTGTAGGCCTATGAGAAACAGGCTAGTTCTAAGATGTAAGTTATACAGAGAAATACCACTTAATTCCATATGGATTCTATAACTGAATACACCGTTTACTTTTTTAAATGTCAAATATACTGCATATAGCCAAAATATATTAAAATTATTGCCAGGTGCCATATACAGTATTTTAGCATTTCGTTAAAGATCTACCATAGGCCTATAATGTTTCAAACTACAGTAGTATATTTACAAAACATTCCAAATTCGTAAATGAATACTGAATACGTCTAGTAAACAGTACTTAGCTAAGTCCATCGCTATGACGATGGAAGATGGGAGAAAACTCCAAACAGGTCCTGTCCTACACATAAGAACAATTCAGTCACACACTTGGCCTTTTGGCAGACAGTGGTATTAAGTAACAGCACTGAGTATGGGGAAACTGTACAGTAAAGAGATCAGCTAAGGCCTACATACTACAGCACACTGCATCTATGAAAGTGGCAACAATTGCAGTTATCTGAAATATAATCAGCAGTATGTTTGAATACATGGTTACATCTCGACTGTGAGAGAACTGGATATAACACAACTGGTTTCGAAGTATACATCGTGAGAGAGTTGAGTTACTTAAAAGACCACTTAAGATAGCAGCTTCATCTGGATGGGATTACACTTGACGTTCATCTCTGGATTCTCTCACTTAAGATTCAGTCTTTGCACACACAGAATCAGAAGCACTACAGTAATTGTCAAAGGTTTTGTAAAATTGTCCGGTTTGAAAAATAGTTTTGTTTGCGCTATATAAAAACAGCTCACTGTTGTGGTAAAGGGACAGTAAATGTGTCTGTAGAGACTTGACCGAAACCACTAAAACTGTATGTAGTGAGTGTGTGTGTGTGTGTGTGTAGCTCCAGATTGCAGCGTGGTATATGGGTGAAGACTGCAGCTTGTGCATGGTAGATTGTCCTTGCTCTGATCTGTTTCGTTGTGATTCTGTGGGTGAAACAATAACATTGCACTGGCAAAAAATAACTAAACACTTCTAACTGTTGGTCCAAAAAAAATAACAATTGGAAAAGAAAACGCTACATATTCAAATGGAATTCCCCTGAAAGTTCCATAACAACCTCAGAAATTGTACATAAATACCTCTCAGCCAGTATATTCCTACATTTACATCATCTTTACAGTATCTACAACTGGCCTCCTAGTATACTCCTGTATTTTCTGGTTAGTCCAGAAGAACATTCAGCTTGTTGGAAGCCAGCAGGCCAGAAGAGGGCAGCATCAACACCGACCCGTTAAACTCTCTCACTTAGCTAACAGCTAGCGTAAAGCCCTCAGCTATGCTACTTCCTCTACGGTATTCTCGAGATGACACATAGCTACACAGCTCGACTAGTTTAGCATACGGTTTCAGCATGTTTGGTTAATCAGAGTAACATGCTTGAGCTATTTAAAATATGTTTCAGTTCAAAGAACATCCTTCTAGCCATGTCTTTACTTGTGAACTGTATCGAGTGGTTTGGAACAAAACCAGATCTACAGTTAATAGATCGTTTGTAATGTGAATCTTTCAAACGTTATTCAACACTGCTTTATACAATCAAGATAAAGAATCAAGTTCTCAATGCAAGTGCCAATCTTCTCTTCAAAACACCCAGGTTTTTATGACCTGAAGCATTTTCTCCACACACCTGAAACTCGTGTTTTTGGCACATCGACAAATAACATTTTGTATTCTGGCATTGAAGAATTATACAAACGTTTGCATACTTGAACAGCACACATACCCTGCAATAAATTATAGGAATCACGCACTACCATGGTAACAAGCTCTATCGGAGCAGCATGAGATCCTAAAAGTCTTCATCATATCCTAGTACAAAAAGGAACAAAGTGGACAGAATTGAGTCACTACATCTTGAGAGAATAATTTTGGCCATGTCGTGGGTTTTGAGTGATTGCTAATCTTAAAAAAACACACAAAAATAACAGAACAGGGTTCACGTCTAAATCTTCTCACTCTTGTCCATGGCTTACAGGAATCAAGATAATTCTGACTTTGCAAAATCTTTCAGTTGATGATGGAAACGATGCCGTCTGAGTTCACCGTTACCCTGACCACATGCAGGGTGTCAGGGTGTTGCTAAGCGCCCGTTAGCGCCCGTTAGCGCAAGTTAGCGTGTCTCATTCCCAATGTGAAGAGAGAGGAGACCGAGAAGAGGTCGCTTTTGACGTTTGAGATACACCCACGCTCTCAAGGCGACCTTCAAAAAGTCTAGCATTGCAAAAAACACACTGCTCCCTGGGCATAACAGAATGCCTGAAAAGTTATGTCCTTTCAGACTCCTTGAAAGTTGACAGTCGTATGAAAAGTCGTTTCAATTTCAGGTTCTGGGCTAAAATTGTGTTCGTGTTCCCAAGAGCTACCATGGGAGTAGCCTACCACGTCCACATCGAGTGTTTTCTGGTGTTTATATTTTTCTGCTTAACTTGGAAAGTTTCAACACAAAGGTGTCTCCCAGGACCAACTGAACACCAGCATCCCCTCACATAGACAGGACAGAGAGTGCTCTCCCTACAGGTAGATCAGAGGTATTGCAAGCGGACGGTCACATAAAGGGATTGTTGCTGTGGACTGTACCGAGTTCAAAGTGTCACTTGGCTCTGTCCCCAAAACTCCGACCTTAACAAACACACAAGTTATTAACCCCCAAGGCCGTGGAGGCCTACAACCAGGCAGGAGAACCTCAGATCCTCAGCAGAGTGGAAGGAGAGCAGGCAGGGGGGGGGGACGAGGGGACGGGCTTGGAGCAGAGAGGAACCATATCCTGCTGCATGCGGCGCTGGCACCGGACTGTGTCCAGGGCCCACAGATCAGAGGGACAGCAGGACAGAGTTCATCTCATCGATCCCCCTTCATCATCTTTTGACTTGCTTATTCGGCGCTTCTGACTCTGGCGTCTGTGGCAGGGTTTGGGGTGGACGGGTGTTCACCGTTGACGGCGAGCGTTCATTATTGCCGAGCAGAGCAGGGCGCGGTGGAGCGAGGTTTGGTTGACATGCATCTTAGCTGAGAGAGAGAGAGCGGTCTGAGAGGGACACAAACTGAGGTGGAAATTGTTGACTAGTCGCCATGGCTACAGACTGACTGCCCTGACGTCCTGGTCAAGGTCTGACCAGGGATGGTGGTTCCAAAAGTCTGGGTCTGTCCTGAGCAGGTGTGTATGTGTGTGTGTTAGTGTGTGCGTCTGTTTGTGTGTGTGTGTGTGTGCTGGGGGTGGGTAGCTGGGTAGGTGTTCTCTAACTGGAGGCAAACTCAGACATTCAGCCTGAGCATGGTCTATCCAGGTTCCTGGGGCCGTCTATATTTAAGGCTTACGATTAATAGCTATGCTTTAGTCTTCCCTACGTCACATTGTAATGTGGCTGAGGAAGTACTCTAGAAAAGATGGTGAGACTAACATGCTACAGAAGAAAAGTTCTCACGTTTATCTCATCCTTCACAGCAAACTGGACCTTCCGTCTTTCTGACTCTCCCTCTTCCTTTCAGTCCTTCACTATCCCTCTATTCGGCATCTTCCCTTTTTATGTTAGAACAGTTTCTTTTGGGATTTGTCTTTGACACTATTCTTCTGATATGTCCTTCAGTCCTGTGTTCATGCTGTCTGACCCTGTTCTTCCTCGTCCTTTACATTTAGTCATTTAGCAGACGCTGTAAGTACAGGGACATTCCCCCCAAGACAAGTAGGGTGAAGTGCCTTGCCCAAGGACACAACGTCATTTGGCACAGCTGGGAATCGAACCAACAACCTTCTGATTACTAGCCCGACTCCCTAACCGCTCAGCCATCTGACCCCCTTTACATCCATTCTCCCCCCAGTCCCTACTCCTCTCTTCCTCTCCCCCTGTCCCTTATTCATCATGATCCCTCTCTCCATCCTCCATCCCTATCTCCCCCTCTCTCTATTCTACCTCCATTTCTCCCCCCTCCCTCCTCCTCCCTCCCCCTCTCTCCATCCTCCCACCATTTCTCCTCCAGGTCCAGTCCAAAGTTTAAAAAGTGGAAACCTTGGTTGAGATCCATGCTAGGGACCCCTCGCTTCCCACCCCGGCCCAGTCCGGTGTGCCTTACTTGGGGCTAAGCAGGCCTCCCATCCCCTCCTTGGTGCTCCCGGTTCGTCCCCAGCACCCTGACGCTATACTCATACTCCTCTGGGTCGCTCTGGGGTCGAACCCCCCGGCCCCGCGCTCACGCTCGCCCTCGCATTGGCTCTGCGTGCGTTCCGTCCGTCCTGGTTGGCCGGGGGAGCCAGTTCCCGCCCCTCCAGGCCCAGGATTGGAGTTGATGTTTCGCAGGATGTGGTTGCGCTTCCGCAGGAAGTCGCCTCCGGCGGCGCCCAATCCGAAGCTGCCCTTGCGGAGGACCATGCGGGCGCTGGCGGTCTTGGCGGGGCGTGTCCTCTGGCTGTACTCCAGCTGGGATAGGTGGGAGGCGTAGCCATCGGCGATGAACTAAAGGGGACAATCAACCAATCAGCACGTCAGGAAGTCTGTCAAAACGTTGTCTCCTTGTTGTCACAAGCGAGAGGCTTCAAGTATGAAGACACAGAACTGAGTGAAGTTCACAAAGAGACCAATTTGACTCTCTCTCTCTCTCTCTTGTCCTCTCTCGACGACAAGCTCATCCCATCAGATGGTCTTCAAGATGGCCGACCTGACGTTGACCTACCTGACACTGGTGCTGCATCTTCTTGGTGGGCCGTCCAACGATGTAGATGTGAGAGGGAGGGAGTCCGATGGAGGAGTACACAGAGATGTCCTTGGTGGAGCCGTAGGCTGCGAAGATCTTCATGTGAGCCTGGAGGAAACAGTTCACCGCAGGGTTAGGGCCCCTGGGACCGACAGGACGTTAGGGGATCGGAGGGGGCGTGGCCTGTGACCGTACCTCACAGATGAGGGACTTGAGGAAGTTGGCCTTGTGGCGGAGGGGGTCGTGCACCAGGCCGTCGCAGAAGGACACGATGCCGTGGGGGAAGTTGTGCTGAGAGAGCCAGGCGACCACACGCTGCTTCTGCATGTCTGGACGGCCCGTCACGTACACGATCAGGTAGCCCAGGTCCTGCCAGTGTCTGTCAGGGAGGGAGAGAGAGGGAGAGAGAGAGGTAGATAGATAGAAAGAGAGGTAGAGAGACAGATAATAGAGGTAGAGAGGGAGAGGGAGTGAGGGAGGGAGGGAGATTGACACTAAAGGCCTATCTATAAATTGAGACTAGTTGTTTACAGTACATGTGCACATGTAGGACATATTAACACAACTCAACAATTTAGAATGTTCTGTTGAGATTTTGTAGTAGTATGAGGACAGGACAGGGCAGGAGCCTCGGGCGCTGCGTCCTACCTGACCACGTCCACCGCCCCGGCGCGGACCTTGGGGTCGCTGCCCATGATGGACACGCTGGCGGCGAAGGACCCGTCGATGCTGAACACCACAAACTCTGTTCCCCGCGGCAACACGGTCAGGTAGCTGTCTGCGAACGTGTGGTCGCCTCTGAGAGAGGAGGGAGGGAGGGAGGGAGGGAGGGAGGGAGGGAGGGGGGGAGGGAGGGGGGGAGGGAGGGAGGGAGGGAGAAGAGATAGAACGTGGAAAAAGAAAAAGGGATAAGCAGAAAAATCAGAGAGCTTTTAAACATCTACCTGACCACCGTTTTGTCGAACCGAGCTTATCTAACCCTAGTGTCCGACCACCAAAAAGTCTAACTTACCTGACCACCATTTTGATGGGGTACACCCCAATGCCTAGCTTCTTGTTCTCCGGGATGACATACGAGATCCTCCCACTGCTATTGGTCAGCTCTGTGTCAAAGTACAGCCACTCACCAGAGGGCGGCTGGGTCATGATGTGGATGTCGATCTGGCGGAGAGAGAGGGAGAGAGAGGGGAGAGAGGGCGAGCATCAGCTCAGGGTCAGAGTCACACACACACACACCAGAGTTACACACACAGACATCTGTCACACACACACACACCCCAGAGTCACACAAACACACCCCCCCAGAGGAGAGGATCCAGTCGGGCGTGGTTACCTTCTCCCCCGTGAGGGTGACCATGTCCAGAGGGCCGTACATGAAGCGGCCTGCCACCAGCTGAGCTCCGTCCTCCGAGAACACGGCGTCGCTCACACGGTGGTTGGCCGTCACGTTCTGATCACATGATCACACACAGATCACATCAGTTACCCTCAGCCATGTTCCAACGGGAGGTGTGAAGAATAAGGGTCATATGAAAGGGGAGGAGTTAGAGGAGGGGGTCATATTAAAGGGGAGGAGTTAGAGAAGGGGTCATATGAAAGGGGAGGAGTTAGAGGAGGGGGGTCATTAAATGGTGAGGAGTTAGAGGAGGGGTCATATTAAAGGGGAGGTGTGCACTCACCCTGATCTTGACGTGGGTCCTCTTGCGGAGCCACTTCTCCCTGGGTTTGGACGGGGTGAACACTGACACCTCCTTGCCGTCCAGCTCCAGGATGCTGGAGTTCTCATGCCTCATCACCTGGGCAGGGAGGCAGGGAAGAATTCTGTTTACCACCTGCTTGGAACAGTCTAGTGGGCATTAGGAGTCCTGGGCATTGGGAGTGCCGGGGGAGGAGGGCGAAGGGGAGGGAGGAGGGAGGGAGGGGGAAGAGGTGGGGGGGGAGGAGGGAGGAGGGGAGGGGGAGAAGGGAGGAGAGGAGGGGGAGGAGGGAGGGAGAGGAGGGGGAGAAGGGAGGAGGGGAGGAGGGGAGGAGGAGAGGAGGGAGAGGAGGTGGGGGTTACCTGTCGCAGCAGGAGGGAGACCACGTCGGTGGACTCCCAGTACGAGGCGTGGAACAGGTGGGGAAGCGCCACCGTGGGGAAGGCTGTCAGCGCGTCGGGGCAGTACAGAGCAAAGTCCATCCTCTTACTGCCCCACCACCGTGACGCAACTACAGACCACAGAGAGGGGGGGGAGGGAATGGGAGAAGAGAGAGGGAGGAGAGACAGAGAGGCAAAGAGGTAGAGAGGAAGAGAGGTAGAGAGAAAGAGAGGCAAAGACAAAGTCAGCCGTGATAACAAAATCAATGTGAGTGTGAGTGTGTTAAGGTAAGTCAACACCAGGAGACAGAAAGCCCACACAGCCAGTCTGGAGGGCAGGCAGGGAGGAGAGCCCTCTAGACTGGCTCCAGAGAGGGCAGGCAGGGAGGAGAGCCCTCTAGACTGGCTCCAGAGAGGGCAGGCAGGGAGGAGAGCGCTCTAGACTGGCTCCAGAGAGGGCAGGCAGGGAGGAGAGCCCTCTAGACTGGCTCCAGAGAGGGCAGGCAGGGAGGAGAGCCCTCTAGACTGGCTCCAGAGAGGGCAGGCAGGGAGGAGAGCCCTCTAGACTGGCTCCAGAGAGGGCAGGCAGGGAGGAGAGCCCTCTAGACTGGCTCCAGAGAGGGCAGGCAGGGAGGGAGAGCCCTCTAGACTGGCTCCAGAGAGGGCAGGCAGGGAGGAGAGCCCTCTAGACTGGCTCCAGAGAGGGCAGGCAGGGAGGAGAGCCCTCTAGACTGGCTCCAGAGAGGGGCAGGCAGGGAGGAGAGCCCTCTAGACTGGCTCCAGAGAGGGCAGGCAGGGAGGAGAGCCCTCTAGACTGGCTCCAGAGAGGGCAGGCAGGGAGGAGAGCCCTCTAGACTGGCTCCAGAGAGGGCAGGCAGGGAGGAGAGCCCTCTAGACTGGCTCCAGAGAGGGCAGGCAGGGAGGAGAGCCCTCTAGACTGGCTCCAGAGAGGGCAGGCAGGGAGGAGAGCGCTCTAGACTGGCTCCAGAGAGGGCAGGCAGGGAGGAGCAGAAAGGAGATGGATGGTTCTAGGCCAAGGCAGAGTGGAGGAGATAGCTGATTCTAGACTGGGGCAGAGTGGAGAGTTAGGGAGCTCTGGAGTTCAGAAATGGCCCCCCCCTGTCTGTGAAAAGGGAACCCTATCAATGTTGTTCACATCGCACTGCTTTTATTACTTGACAAGATTAAAATAACCATGCCATGACAACAAAGGCTGTTAAGTGTTTTCTAAAGAGAGGGTTTTCTGTTGTTATAGCCCCAAGCCAAAGAACACCTCAAAGAAACAAACTTTGAGTCTAGGAAGCGATCCTACCCAAACAACTGTTTGCTTTTATCATTAATGTAAGATGTCAAATTCCACTTGACTTCAAGACACGAAGGGGAAACCATTTGAGAAAGCCAGAGCAGAGTTTGTGAGGTCCTGGGAAGATTTTCTAGTTTGTCTTGGACCGGGGAGAACAGAGAAGGTTCTGGAAGCTGGAAAAGGAGCTCTTTTTTGGGGAAAGATCTCTCTTAGAGGGCGGAGTCCACCAGGGAAGACAGAGATGGAAGGATCACACACATAGGTCCCCATCTCCTTCCCCCATCCTCAGGTCCTACATCCCCCAGGGTACCTTTCTCCCTGTCCGCCACCGCGGTTGGCGACGGGGGGTCAGAGTTAGTATCTGTGATGTCAGAGCTGACATCAGTGAGGTCGGAGGTCGGGTCAGAGCCGGTGTCAGAGCTGCCCTCCCAGCCGTTAGCGTCCGGGGGCGAGGCGGGCTTCACCCTCTCGCGTGCACGAGGGGAGGGGCTTAGAGAGGAGAGCCGGCTGTAGGGCAGGGCCAGCTGAGAGAGCAAGCTCAGCTTTTTGGAGGGGCTGCGGTGGCGTTTGTGCGCTGGGAAAGCATCGAAGGCGAGGAGGCAAACAAAGAAAATAAACACGGGAACGCAAAGAATATTAGCATCGATTCTAGGCATGTGGTTCAGCCTAAAAGGGGGTTAGAAAACAGCAACACGGCACAATCTACAGTAGGACACTCGGTCGGTTCATAAACACAAGAGTGCAGGATTCCGGAAGGTGCAAAAAAGATGGCCGCCCAGTCATCGACCAATCACAGGAGAGAGGAGGAGAGCTCACTGTTAGCGATGTTGGAGGCGGTGTAGGAGTCGGCCATGCCCGACACCTGGCTGGCGATGCTGGCCTCGCTCGCCCTGCGGTGGGCCCGGGCGTGCGACACACTCGGCTGGGGGGAGAGCGGGTACTGGGTGTCCACAAACACGCCACAGTGGGAGTGCAGCAAGTCAGCTATGGGGGGGGGGGAGGGAGGAGGAGGAGGGGAGGAGGGTCAGAGAGAGAGAAGGGGAGAGAGGGAGAGAGAGACAGAAAGAGAGAGAGAGATGGAGGGAGACAGAGAGGGGGTGACAGAGAGAGGGAGATAAATAGGGGGAGACAGAGGGAGAGAGAGAGAAAGAGGATGAGAGATAGAGGGAGACAGAGGGAGAGAGAGAGAAAGAGGATGAGAGATAGAGGGAGAGAGAGAGAGAAGAGGATGAGAGATAGAGGGAGAGAGAGAGAGAAAGAGGATGAGAGATAGAGGGAGACAGAGGGAGAGAGAGAGAAAGAGGATGAGAGATAGAGGGAGACAGAGAGAGAAAGAGGATGAGAGATAGAGGGAGAGAGAGAGAGAAAGAGGATGAGAGAGAGAAGAGGATGAGAGATAGAGGGAGAGAGAGAGAAAGAGGATGAGAGATAGAGGGAGAGAGAGAGAAAGAGGATGAGAGATAGAGGGAGAGAGAGAGAAAGAGGATGAGAGATAGAGGGAGAGAGAGAGAGAAAGAGGATGAGAGATAAAGGGAGACAGAGAGAGAAAGAGGATGAGAGATAGAGGGAGACAGAGAGAGAAAGAGGATGAGAGATAAAGGGAGACAGAGAGAGGGAGAGAGGGAGAGAGAGAAGTTTATAATCTAATAAACGCTGTGTGTAGGATAGATTGTATTAGGCCTGAGTGTGAAATGATTTCAGTCCATAAATGATTAATGATTAAGAGGCAGCCAGACAGAAAGACAAAGAAGAGAATGGCAGCCTGGTGTCTGGAGCAGAATAGAGACAGAAGTAGAGAGGGGAGAAACAAGAGGACGAGAGAGAGAGAGAGAGGGAGAAGAGAGAGGGAGAGAGAGAGAGAGAGAGAGAGAGGAACAGACACAAGATGGAGAGATGGAGCACAGGCACGCCTGGACAGCAGACATAAAGAGGTACACACTCTTTGAGGGGGGATGTAAAGGGGTACACACTCTTTGAGGGGGGATGTAAAGGGGTACACACTCTCTGAGGGGGGATGTAAAGGGGTACACACTCTCTGAGGGGGGATGTAAAGGGGTACACACTCTCTGAGGGGGGGATGTAAAGGGGTACACACTCTCTGAGGGGGGGATGTAAAGGGGTACACACTCTCTGAGGGGGGGATGTAAAGGGGTACACACTCTCTGAGGGGGGGATGTAAAGGGGTACACACTCTCTGAGGGGGGATGTAAAGGGGTACACACTCTCTGAGGGGGGATGTAAAGGGGTACACTCTCTCTGAGGGGGGGATGTAAAGGGGTACACATCTCTCTGAGGGGGGATGTAAAGGGGTACACACTCTCTGAGGGGGGATGTAAAGGGGTACACACTCTCTGAGGGGGGATGTAAAGGGGTACACACTCTCTGAGGGGGGATGTAAAGGGGTACACACTCTCTGAGGGGGGATGTAAAGGGGTACACTCTCTCTGAGGGGGGATGTAAAGGGGTACACACTCTCTGAGGGGGGATGTAAAGGGGTACACACTCTCTGAGGGGGGATGTAAAGGGGTACACACTCTCTGAGGGGGGATGCGAAGCCTGCCAGTTGAGGACGGGCACGGGGATGGAGGTCTCAATGACGCCGCCCTCCTGGCATCGCAAGGGTACTGCGCCCCCCGAGTCCAACAGGAGGTGAGGATTACTCTGCATGGTCTCCACTGGGCGGGGAGGGGTGGGGGAGGGTGGGGGGAGAGTGGGGGGGGAGGGAGGGGGGGGGGAGAGAGGCAGAAAATAAAAGACGTGTAACAGACACGGAAGAGGCTGAAAGACCAGACTGACACAGCACAGGCTCCAGGCGGAGGAGAGATGCGATTGGATGACAGGATGTGGACAGGACACACACGCGCGCTCGCCCGAACGGCCCTCACAGGGTCGTTGGTGTGATGTGGCGTGAGTGTGTGTGTGTGTGTGAAGAGCGTGCAGGAGCCTCACCCAGCAGGGCCGAGTGCCCGTCCCCCAGGGGGAAGCGCTGGTAGCGGGGCACGCTGAAGGGGGGCAGCAGGTGGAACCTGTTCTCCAGGAGGGGCTCCAGGCGGGAGGCCGAGGGGTCCGCTGGGTGGAACAGGTTGTACACCTGCTGGCAGGCCGGCCGCAGAGCCGACACTGGAGAGGAGGGAGGGAGAGAGGGATGAGAGACAGAAGGAAGGAGGGAGGGGAGATGAGGGATGAGAGACAGAAGGAAGGAGGGAGGGAGAGAGGGATGAGAGACAGAAGGAAGGAAGGAGGGAGAGAGGAAACCAAATTAACACAAGACAAAAGGATTTCAAAGGAGATTTAAACGAGAGACAGGAGAAAAAAAGAACATTTAAATTCCTTAAAAAGTCTAACCGGGGGGGGGGGGGGGGGGGCGTCTGTGAACGGCTATGATCAAAGCTAGTCTTCTGCAGGGTTCGGAGCCCAAACCCAGCTGTTCTCAGATCACGTCTCTCTAGAGGACGCTCTCTCTCCAAGGCTTTGTCTTGGATCCTCTCTCATGTCTTCATCTCTTGGATGCGGTCCTAATTGACGGCCGGCCTCAGAGATCTGAAGCCTGACCTACGACCTTCGACAACCCCCGCCCACCCCCCCCCCCCCCCACCCCAACAGGAAATGTCTATATCACAAAGGAAACACTGACGGCAGGATCCTGATTCAGCGGCTGCTCATGTGAGGGCCGTGCTGACTCAGGGCCAGAATAGAGAGAGAGAGAGAGAGATAGAGAGAGAGAGAGAGAGAGAGAGAGAGAGAGAGAGAGAGAGAGGAGAGAGAGAGAGAGAGAGAGAGAGAGAGAGGCTGACTCAGGGCCAGATCCTGACTGAGGAAGTATTCAAACAGTGAGGGAGAGAGAGAGAGGAGAGAGGTGAGAGAGAGGAGAGAGAGAGAGAGAGAGAGAGAGAGAGAGAGAGAGAGAGAGAGAGAAAGAGAGAGAGGAGAGAGGTGAGAGAGAGAGAGAGGTGAGAGAGAGAGAGAGAGAGAGAGGGTGAGAGAGAGGAGAGAGAGAGAGAGAGAGAGAGGCTGACTCAGGGCCAGATCCTGACTGAGGAAGTATTCAAACAGTGAGGGAGAGAGAGAGAGAGAGAGGTGAGAGAGAGAGAGAGAGGTGAAGAGAGAGAGAGAGAGAGAGAGAAAGAGAGAGAGAGAGGAAGAAAGAGAGAGAGGAGGAAGAGAGAGAGAGAGAGGCTGACTCAGGGCCAGATCCTGACTGAGGAAGTATTCAAACAGCTCCCCGGCACGAGGCAAAGCGTAGCCCTAACGTCACACGGCTTAGGAAGCCGCACACGTCCCGATGTGACCCGAGGAGGGCGGGGCCTTTCCTCCTCACCGTCCAGCGAGGGCACCACCGTCTTCCTCAGGGCCAGGACCAGCCCCAGGGGAGAGCCGAACAGGAAGAAGTCGGCCACCTCGAAGTCGAAGCGTCCCAGCGGGCCTCCTCCCTCCAGCATGGTGCTGCTGCTGGAACGTCTGGAGCCGGGCTCCGCCCTCAGCACGCTGGAGTGGAGGCTGGGGGGGGGGGGGGGGGGGGGGGGAGGGGGGGGGCGACAGGGTTAGGGACCGGTCACCAAGCAACACTGTGTGTTTGATATGGCGTTTGGTAGTGTGTGCGTGTATCTGTGTTTCTGTGTATGTGTGTGTGTATCTGTGTGTGTTGGTGTATCTGTGTATGTGTGTGTATCTGCGTGTGTTGGTGTATGTGTATGTGTGTGTTTGTCTGTGTGTGTTGGTGTATCTGTGTATGTGTGTGTGTATCTGTGTGTGTTGGTGTATCTGTGTGTGTGTGTATCTGTGTGTGTGTGTATCTGTGCATCTATGTATCTGTGTGTGTGTGTGTGTATCTGTGTGTGTGTATGTGTGCATCTATGTATCTGTGTGTGTGTGTGTATCTGTGCATCTATGTATCTGTGTGTATCTGTGTGTGCTGTCTGGGACCTGGACAGGAAGGCCTGGTGCTGTCTGATGGTGTCCAGCTCGTAGGTGGAGGAGTCGCTGCGCTTGCGGGGCAGCTGGGTCCGGGGGTCGTCGGAGCAGCGAGGGATGTCGATGTTGCTGCGGCTCAGGTGACGACTCCCCTCCAGAGAGGGAGACGACGGAGACACACTGTTTATGATGATGCCAGGGGACAGGAGGTCTGTGTCCTGGAGGGAGGGAGGGAGGGAGGGAGAGGGAGGGGGGGAGGGATGGGAGGGAGGGAGGGAGGGGGAGGGAGAGAGAGGGCGAGAGGGGGAGGGAGGGAGAGGGGGAGGGAGGGAGGGGGTGAATGAAGAAAGAGGGGGAGAGAGAGAGGTGAGGACAATGAGAGAAAAAGAGAGAGAGAGAGAGAGAAGACAACAGTGTCACTATACACAGTATTATTACAGTATGTTTTGAAGATTAGGAAGAGGAGGAAGAGGAGGGGGGGGGGGTACCTGAACACTGATGGTACTTCCTCTACGGCTGCTGTTCTGGCTCTCAGACACCGTCACGTTACTGCTGCACAGAGCATCGAAACCCAGCACCCCTCCCACGCAGTCACCGATCACACACACCTGCAGGAGGACACACACACACATGTACACACACAGTCAGACTGTGTCTGTTCAGCAGCTTCTCATCAAACTCAACCCTGACCCCTTGACCCATGACCCTGCACTGACCTGGCCAGAGAAGGATGCCCCCTCGAGAGACCTGATGAAGTCACCGTACACCTGATTGGCTCGCACGATGACGGTTGCCACGGCGTCCTGGTACTGTGGTGCGGAGGTGGCCAGTAGAGGGAGAGCGGCCAGAGGGATGTGGTCCTGACTGGTAGACAGGCAGCCCTCGTCATAGCTGTAGGGGCTGAGGCTGGCAGGACAGAGACCACAGCGATTAGTGTGTGTGTGTGTGTGTGTGTACAACATGTGTGTGTGTGTGTGTGTACAACACGTGTCTGTGTGTGTGTACAACACGTGTGTGTGTGTGTCGACACGTGTGTGTGTGTGTACACATGTGTACAACACGTGTGTGTGTGTACAACATGTGTGTGTGTACAACATGTGTGTGTGTGTGTGTACACGTGTGTGTGCGTGTACAACATGTGTGTGTGTGTGTACAACACGTGTGTGTGTGTACAACATGTGTGTGTGTACAACATGTGTGTGTGTGTACACGTGTGTGTGTGTACAAACATGTGTGTGTGTACAACACGTGTGTGTGTACACGTGTGTGTGTGTGTACAACACGTGTGTGTGTACAACATGTGTGTGTGTGTGTGTGTACAACACGTGTGTGTGTGTGTGTACAACATGTGTGTGTGTGTGTACAACACGTGTGTGTCGACACGTGTGTGTGCTCACTTGGACACCAGAGAGAAGGCCTCTGCACACACGGCGGGGCAGGGGACGAGGCGCAGGGCGATGTGTCCCAGCGCTGCGGGGGTAGTGCACCCTCATCACCGTCTCAAAACGCTCCCCTCAGGGTGTTCACGTCCGCCTGCTTGCTGCTGGCGTCTCCCTGCACCCGTCAGCAACGTTTAGTTCATGTAGCACATTTCACACAGCCACGGGTCACAACGGACTTTTTGCGAAAAGTTAATTTGTTAAAAACCAGACCGTGGGAATTAGTGGGAAAAGAAACAAACAAGGAAAAGCTAGATAACAGCAGAGCTGGAGATGTGTGGAGGTGTGGTTTGGTCTCACCTGCGCCTGTGTCCAGGATGTTCCCTCCGTGGAGGACCAGGATGAGGACGTGGATCTTGGAGGGCTGGAGACACTGCTGGGGGAGCCATCCTGCCGGAGGGGGGAGGAGAGAGGAGAGAGGGAGGGAGGAGAGAGGGAGGAGGAAAGGAGAGGGGAGAGAAGGGGGGAGAGAGGAAAGGAGAGGGGAGAGAAGGGGGAGAGGAAAGGAGAGGGGAGAGAAGTAGAAGAGGAAGTGGAGGAGGAGGGAGGAAGGAGAGGAGGTGAGAAGGAGAGAAGGAGGGGGAGGAGGAGAGGGGGACAGTGAGAGAAGTGAAGGAAAGAGAGGACAGAACAGAAGAATCAGTACCATACACTGCAGTGTTTCTGACGGCGGATATAGGGGAGGACAACATCAACCCTGTTCTAAGGGTCAGAGTGGAACTATAGGGTTCTGGAACGTTCCACAGAGGTCAGCTACCACATCTCTGAACAGCTCTGCTGTCTATCCACACCCAAACCCTGGACCCTACGCAGTCCGCTGGCTCTGACCACAGACGCCCCGGGGGGGCGGGACTTACGGCAGGACGCCGGGACGACTTGACCGAGGGCCGTGTGCGACGCTTACGAGAGACGCGCCGTGGGACAGACTGAGCGACACACACACACACACACACACTCAGAACGTGCACGGCTGACACACACCCTGAGGTCTGCACACAGACTCATCCCTGAGGTCGTTAAGGGAGTCAGGTGGCTGAGCGGTTAGAGAATTGGACTAGTAATCAGAAGGCCGCTGGTTCGATTCTTGGCCGTGCAAAAATGAACGTTGTGTCCTTGGGCAAGGCACGTCATCCTACTTGCCTCGGGGCAATGTCCCTGTACTTACTGTAAGTCGCTCTGGATAAGAGTGTCTGATAAATGACTAAATATAAATGTTAAGGAACTGGCCTTTCTATCACTTCGGTTCAAGTTCAAGTCTTTTATTGTCAGATGCACAGAACAACACAGGGGTCAGACTGGGCACTGAAATTCTTAGGACAAGACAACGCAAAGCAACCTGGCATAACATTCTGAAAGCGCTAGTCAGTATTCATAGAGAAGTGTACCTCAGTAAGTCTTTCCTTCGCCACTGGCTACTCCATACTCTCCACCCATTCCTGATACAGGTTTTCTGTAAGGACACACACATATATATACACAGACAGACACACACACAAATTATGATGCAGCACCACTCCCCCAGAGAGAGAGAGAGTGTGTAAAGTTGAGTGTGTAAAGTTGTGCAGTAGAGAAACTGAGGTCCGTGTCTCCTACCCTGTCCTTCCTCCACCTCCATCGTCTCCATCTTGTCCATCAGGTCGTTGGAGCTCCACTTGGTGATTTCCTTGGAGAACATCTCCTCGTTATCAGACAAGCCCTCTGGAGGAACAGGGAGAGTCACACAACAGGAGACACAGACCTTTTACATTTAGCTTTTTATTATCAAAGTTGTTAGTCGAGAAGGAGCTTCCGGTGACAGGGAACGGCTGTGTGTGTGTCCCCCCCCCCTCCCCCCCTCCCCCCCTCCCGCCGGTTGAGGTACGGGCCTAAGATTTTACCGTGAGCGTCGAAGAACTCTTCATCAGTGCTGTCCTCCGAGTCGCGGGCGATGCTCTGCATGCGCCACTCCGAGATGCTCTGGTGAGACGGGCTAGCTGCACGAACACGGGGAAAACAAACTGTCACCTTGACGTTGCAAATAACCGCGAGGGTCCTCACACTCACTCGCATCTCACTCCGAGATCAACCCCCATCTCACTCCACTCTCACCTCCAGCTAACCCCACTACCACCCCAAACTCATCCCCAAATACACTGCCGTTTCACCCTCGACTCACCGCGCAACTCACTCAGGAAAACTGTAATTTCATTGATGTGCCTTATTTGATTAGATTTTATTCTGACTGTATATTTATATTTTTTCTCTCTTTTTAGTGTTTTTTTTTGTTGTAATTATGTGGAAGGAGGACATTGCACTATAAGAATTTCATTGTACGGACTAACTTAGTTAAACCGTATACATGACAATAAATATCTTGAATTTTGAATCTCCCAATTCACCCCCATCTCACTGCCAACTGATACCCACATCAACCCCCCTCTCACCACAAAATGACCCCCCCGACTCACCCCCTCTCTTGGACGACAGGTTGGAGGAGCGCGAGGACGTGGACCACTGCTTGGTGAGCTCCCCTCTGTTCTGCAGGGTGTCTCCCAGCCCCGCCGGCCCTCCCTCTGCCTGGCCCGCCCACCCCCAGGGCCTCGCCCCCCTCCTGCTCCTGCTCCAGGGGGGAGGCGGGGGCCCCGTGGGCCTCGGCCTGGCCCTCCTCCCCCTGGCTGAACTGGGCCATCTTCCTGGCCAGAGCCAGCTGGGTCTCCAGCTCCAGCTGTCGGATGTCCTCGATGGTCAGGCCGTACCACTCGTCCTGCCAGCACCAGGCCTGCCGGTGGGCCCTCACCATCACCTTCCTCACCCTGTGGGAGACATAACCCTCGACCATCACCTTCCTCAACCCTGCTGGGAGACATAACCCTGACCATCACCTTCCTCAGCCCTGTCCGGAGACATAACCCTGACCATCACCTTCCTCAGCCCTGCTGGGAGACATAACCCTCACCATCACCTTCCTCAGCCCTGTGGGAGACATAACCCTCACCATCACCTTCCTCAGCCCTGTGGGAGACATAACCCTGACCATCACCTTCCTCAGCCCTGCGGGAGACATAACCCTGACCATCACCTTCCTCAGCCCTGCGGAGACATAACCCTCACCATCACCTTCCTCAGCCCTGTGGGAGACATAACCCTCGACCATCACCTTCCTCAACCCTGTGGGAGACATAACCCTGACCCATCACCTTCCTCAACCCTGTGGGAGACATAACCCTCACCATCACCTTCCTCACCCTGTGGGAGACATAACCCTCACCATCACCTTCCTCAGCCCTGCGGGAGACATAACCCTGACCATCACCTTCCTCAACCCTGCGGAGACATAACCCTCACCATCACCTTCCTCAGCCCTGTGGAGACATAACCCTGACCATCACCTTCCCTCAACCCTGTGGGAGACATAACCCTGACCATCACCTTCCTCAACCCTGTGGGAGACATAACCCTGACCATCACCTTCCTCAACCCTGTGGGAGACATAACCCTGACCATCACCTTCCTCAGCCCTGCGGGAGACATAACCCTCACCATCACCTTCCTCAGCCCTGCAGGAGACATAACCCTCACCATCACCTTCCTCAGCCCTGTGGGAGACATAACCCTGACCATCACCTTCCTCAGCCCTGTGGGAGACATAACCCTGACCATCACCTTCCTCAACCCTGTGGGAGACATAACCCTGACCATTACCTTCCTCAGCCCTGTGGGAGACATAACCCTGACCATCACCTTCCTCAACCCTGTGGGAGACATAACCCTGACCATCACCTTCCTCAGCCCTGTGGGAGACATAACCCTCACCATCACCTTCCTCAGCCCTGCGGGAGACATAACCCTGACCATCACCTTCCTCAACCCTGTGGGAGACATAACCCTGACCATCACCTTCCTCAACCCTGTGGGAGACATAACCCTCACCATCACCTTCCTCAGCCCTGTGGGAGACATAACCCTGACCATCACCTTCCTCAAGCCCTGCGGCAGACATAACCCTCACCATCACCTTCCTCAGCCCTGTGGGAGACATAACCCTCACCATCACCTTCCTCAGCCCTGCCGGAGACATAACCCTCACCATCACCTTCCTCAGCCCTGCGGGAGACATAACCCTCACCATCACCTTCCTCAGCCCTGTGGGAGACATAACCCTGACCATCACCTTCCTCAGCCCTGTGGGAGACATAACCCTCACCATCACCTTCCTCAGCCCTGCGGGAGACATAACCCTGACCATCACCTTCCTCAGCCCTGTGGGAGACATAACCCTCACCATCACCTTCCTCAGCCCTGCCGGAGACATAACCCTCACCATCACCTTCCTCAGCCCTGCGGGAGACATAACCCTCACCATCACCTTCCTCAGCCCTGTGGGAGACATAACCCTGACCATCACCTTCCTCAGCCCTGTGGGAGACATAACCCTCACCATCACCTTCCTCAAGCCCTGTGGGAGACATAACCCTGACCATCACCTTCCTCAGCCCTGTGGGAGACATAACCCTCACCATCACCTCCTCAGCCCTGTGGGAGACATAACCCTCACCATCACCTTCCTCAGCCCTGCAGGAGACATAACCCTCACCATCACCTTCCTCAGCCCTGCAGGAGACATACCCTGACCATCACCTTCCTCAGCCTGCCGGAGACATACCCTCACCATCACCTTCCTCAGCCCTGTGGGAGACATAACCCTCACCATCACTTCCTCAACCCGTGGAGACCAGGAAAGCCTTGGAGAATGAGAGGCTGGGTCTTCTTTAGCGTGACAAGGGTCTGAGAACTGGCACACACCACCGGCTGGAGAGCATAGAGACTTTGTCATTGATATTTACGGTTTGTTACACATAACCATCTGGGAAGTCGTCATTGGAAACTGTTTGGAAAAAGGGGGCACTTTTCCAGGGATGGAGGGGGGGGGGGGGGTGTGTGTGTGTGTGTGGAACTGGAACATTGTGTTTATTGACTGATTGATTAGAGCCTTTGAAGCGTTATTAGAGCAAAGCTGTTTGTTTAGTTTATGACGGCGTTGCTGTCGTCGGTAAACGGGGGTAGATGGCCACTTTACAGCAGTGTCAATCCCAGGGTGTACGCGCTTGCTGGGTGAGTTCGGGTGGTATTAGTCCATGGCCAGTGGGAGGGGAGGATGCTGGATCTGGGAGGGTAGGCTAGGCTAGGCTAGGCTAGGCTAGGCTAGGCTAGGCTGTGCCAGGCTAGGCCAGGCTGGGCTATGCTAGGCTATGCTAGGCTAGGCTAGGCTAGGCTGTGCCAGGCTAGGCTAGGCTATGCTGGCAGAACGTGGAGCAGGAACAGTTAGTATATAAACAGCCGTAGATCACTTTAATGAAGCAGACTAAGGAGCTGACAGCAGAACGCTGGCAGGAAATTAATCCTGCCTCCCTTCTTATCTGAGAGAAGCGGCTCTCTCTTCTCTGCTCATCTCTCTCTCTCTCTATCTCTCTCCATCCCTTTTTTCTTCCTCTCCTTTCAATGCACTTGCTTTTCCCTTTGTTTTTCTCTTTGTCTGTCGCGGTCTCTGTTCCTCCCTTCTTCCTCCCCTCCCTTCACCTCCCTCCCTCCCTCTCTCCTTCCCCCCATCCCCCCCCCTTCGCCTCCCTCCCTCTCTCCTTCCTCCCTCCTTCGCCTCCCTCCCTCTCCCCTTCCTCCTTCCTCCCCTCCCTTCGCCTCCCTCCCCTCCCCTTCCTCCTTCCTCCCCTCCCTTCGCCTCCCTCCCCTCTCCCCTTCCTCTTCCTCCCCTCCCTTCACCTCCCTCCCTCTCTCCTTCCTCCCCTCCCTTCGCCTCCCTCCCTCTCCCCTTCCTCCTTCCTCCCCTCCCTTCGCCTCCCTCCCTCTCCCCTTCCTCCTTCCTCCCCCCCTTCGCCTCCCTCCCTCCCTCTCTCCTTCCATCCTGCCTCCCCTGCAAGCTTTCATTAAGCTGTGGTTAATCATTATGAAGACAGGAGCCTGTGGCTCTTCATATAGTCAAATTAGACGGTCTCAGTTCGACACCTGCAGATACACACAGAAACTCAAACACACACACACAAACATGCGAGTACATACACAAACATACAGGTACAAGCACACACACACACACACACACACTGAGATAACAGCGAGTCAAGCTTGAACCACAAGCAAATATTAGAGAGAGCCGAGGGGAAAGCAATGAAATCTCAGTCAGGTGTCTCTACCAGATATCTGCTCAGTACACTCTCTAATGGGCTACATATAGGGAGTCAGGTGGCTGAGTGGTTAGGGAAGCGGGCTAGTAATCTGAAGGTTGCCAGTTCGATTCCCGGCCATTGACGTTGTGTCCTTGGGCAAGGCACTTCACCCTACTTGCATCGGGGGAATGTCCCTGTACTTACTGTAAGTCGCTCTGGATAAGAGCGTCTGCTAAATGACTAAAATAAAAATACATATACACTTACACACACACACACCCACACAAGTACAATGTCCAGACTCACCCACGTCGTGGATGAAGCGCTCGATCTTGGACTGCATGCCCCAGTATCTGAACTCCACCTTGCACAGCTTGTAGGCGCACATGACGGGGTTTTGGTCCGGGTGCTGGTTGATCTCCTGGATCCAGTCGTCCGACAGGGGGCCTCGTCTGGTCTTCACTGACTGGTACAGCTTGGGGTCCTCCTCCACCAGGTACTCGTGAGGGGGGATGGAGTCACGTACGATGTCTATGGGGTCTGAGATGCACGCACAAGTTAATACACCTTCCCACAACACACACACATGCACACACCATACCCACACACAAAGAGTTCTGTATCCTGCAGATGTATTTAAATTTACATTTAGTCATTTAGCAGACGCTCTTATCCGGAGCGACTTACAGTAAGTACAGGGACATTCCCTTGAGGCAAGTAGGGTGAAGTGCCTTGCCCAGGGGCACAACGTCATTTGGCACGGCCCGGGAATCGAACCAACAACCTTCTGATTAATAGCCCGACTCCCTAACTGCTCAGCCATCTGACCCCCCTTATTTCTGTGATCAGTTCTATACTTGACGTGAATGTCTGTATCTACTGTGTGCTTCAGCTCTGAGTCTAGAGGGTTTTCTCTAACGTGTAGCCAGTTCTGTCTGCGGACCACTAGAGGTCCCTGCAGTAAGCCTGTGGTGTTATGTTTATGTGTGTGTGTGTGTGTGTTAAAGAGTGTGTGTGTGTGTGTGTGTGAGAGTTATGTAATCACACACAGGGGGCACTTCCCCTGCAGGCAGGCTGTCTGATCCAGACGACACACCTATCTCACACTCCACTGGGGGCTGTGTGGCACTGCAGCATGACGCCAGCAGCTCCACACACACACACACACACACACACACGTATACACACACACACACGTATACACACACACATATACACACACACACACACACTTACATGTACATGTATACACACACACACGTATACACACAGACACACTCCCACACACACACATATACACTCCCACACACACACCCACACACACACACGTATACACACAGACACACTCCCACACACACACCCACACACACAGTCCCACACAGGCAGGATCGTGTGCACACCTCCCAGTATACCACAGCACTCACACTGTCTGCATCTTAAGGACCACAGTCGTCTCTGACAGCAGTGAATCAGTTACTATGATCTGAGACTAATCAGAATCAGACTGTATGTGTGTGTGAGTGAGTGTATGTAAGTGTATGAGGGGGTCAGATGGCTGAGCGGTTAGGGAATCGGGCTATTATCGGTTTGTTTCCCAGGCTGTGCCAAATGACATTGTGTCCTTGGGCAAGGCACTTCACCCTACTTGCTTCGGGGGGAATGTCCCTGTACTTACTGTAAGTCGCTCTAGATCGTCTGCTAAATGAGTAAAATGTAAATGTATGAGTGTGTGTGAGTGTGTAACACACCTACGGTGCGCTGCCTCTTCTCTGCGGAGGACATGTTGAAGACGTCTCCCTGGTTCCCAGTGTCTGGTTTGTAGTACGTCTCGATGTCGATGGAGAACTTCTCCACGAACGGACACGTGTACCTGGGGAGGGAGGGGGGGGGGCCGTCAGTACGGGCCGGACACCCTGTCGGTCTGTGTGGGGGTAACTTTGGGTGTGTGTGTGTCTCACTGTGTGTGTGTGTCACTGTATGTGTGTGTGTCACTGTGTGTGTGTGTCACAGTGTGTGTGTGTGTGTCACTGTGTGTGTGTGTGTCACTGTGTGTGTGTGTCACAGTGTGTGTGTGTGTGTGTCACTGTGTGTGTCACAGTGTGTGTGTGTCACCGTGTGTGTGTGTCACAGTGTGTGTGACCGTGTGCGGGTGTGTGTGTGTGTGTGTCACCGTGTGCGGGTGTCACAGTGTGTGTGTGTGTGTCACAGTGTTTGTGTGTCACCGTGTGCGGGTGTGTGTGTGTCACCGTGTGTTTGTGTGTGTCACCGTGTGCGGGTGTGTGTGTGCGGTTCACCGTGTGCGGGTGTAGGGGTATGCGTTCCAGGACTCCTCCTCCACACGGAGCGCCGCCTGGGGCAGGATGGAGCAGAACCAGGAGGGGATGTGCTTGCCGATGTGGTACACCTTGTGTGTGTACTGTCCAGAGCCTCCGGGGCCGTCCTCGTACGGCTTGTTCTCCAGGATCTCCACCCCGCTGCCCTCGCCACAGCTCTCCTCCCGGCTCTTCTTCTGCAGGGGGTGACGGAGGGAGGGAGGGAAGGAGGGAGGAGTGGAGAACAGGGAGAGAGGGAAGGAGGGAGAGAGTCAGACAGTGCTCCCAGTGGTCAGACTGTCAGCGAGCATCCATTAAAATGATACTAGAACAATAACAATGTGATAACTTAGCCGACGCCTATCTCCAAAGCGGCGTAAGGCAGAAGGGGGAGATTTGAACCTACGATTCCCTGATCTGCAGTGAAATGCTCTAACCACTGAGGATCAAATGTAGATAGTGTGTTGGTAGCAGGCTGCTGTGTACTGTCAGACTTCCCAGAACATCCTGGCTCCACAGAACCACGCTCTGGTAAAGGAGCACTCACCAATACACCACAACAACCTGGCTTGATATAAATATCTCTCTCTGAGGAAGACAGCGACATCAATAAATCTCTCTCTTCATCTCCCCCTCCTCATCCTCTTCATCTTCCCCCCGGGCTGATCTACGCTCTGACTCTCCCCCTCCCCCTTTCCTCCCTTCTCCTCCTCCTCTCCTCTCCTCCTCTCCTCCTCCTCTCCTCCTCCTCTCCTCCTTCTCTCCTCCTCCTCCTCTCCTCCTCCTCTCCTCCCCTCCTCCTCTCCTCCCCTCCTCCTCTCCTCTCCTCCTCTCCTCCTCCTCTCCTCCTCCTCCTCTCCTCCTCCTCTCCTCCCCTCCTCCTCTCCTCCCCTTCTCCTCCCCTCCTCCTCTCCTCCTCCTCCTCCTCCTCTCCTCCTCCTCCTCCCCTCCTCCTCTCCTCCCCTTCTCCTCCCCTCCTCCTCTCCTCCTCCTCCTCTCCTCCTCTCCTCCTCCTCCTCCTCTCCTCCCCTCCTCCTTTCCTCCTCTCCTCCTCTCCTCCTCCTCCTCCTCCCCTCCTCCTCCTCCTCCTCTCCTCCTGTGGCATCGTGCAGACGGGGGCTGGGTGATGATGGGCCGCCCCTCTTCCTCGTTCAGAAGCAGGGTGTTTACTGTCATCTGCAGCAGTGAAATGACAGCTGCTGCAGTAATCAATATCTGGACACGATATTCACGCTCCCTGCCTCCCCTCTCCTCCCCTCCGAGGATTAATTGTAGTTAGTCTGATAACTAGCCATAACTAGCTGGACTTGACTTTTTGCGTTTGTGTGTTTGTGCCAAATCAAATCAAATCCAAATGTATTTGTAGAGCCCTTTTTACACGCAAGCATGTCACAGAGGGCTTCACATACGCCCACAGAACTGCCCCTCAACCAACCTAAACCTTCAAGGAACTAACTCTCAGAAAAACTCACCAGAGGAGAAAAAAATGGAAGAAACCTTGGGTTCCCCATGTGTTATTACCTGTACAATGCCAGCGTGTGGGTTCGGTCTATTTCTGCTTCTCAGTTCACGAGAGGGTGAGAGAGAGAGGAGCCACAGAAACGAGGCGCTCTGCGAGGCGCGCGTACGCAGGGCCACGGCAGGTGGCCGCGCTCAAGCGATCCTGTCTAAGCCGGTCTCCTGCATTAACCTGCCCCCCTAGGGAGGGGGCCGAGGGGTGCTGTGGGGTGGGTCGGTGGCAGGGTGGGGGGGGGGGGATAGGATTACGTCTTATATTATTAACAGACTACTCTTACTTAAAGGCTATCCCACAAGACGTGCTCGGAGGCTCCGGGGCACACGGGCGGAGGTTTATCTGACGTTATTTCCAAACCCATTCAGAGATTGTGGCATTTGAATGAGATCATTCTCGGATGAAGTGTGGAAGCTTCCGGCGCCTCTCGAAACGCATCGCCGTCAATCTGTAACCTTCCCCAGCGGAAAGATATCTAAAACAGAGAATCGCTTTATAATTTCTAAATTGTTATTCTGATTATAACCAGAAGTAGTCAAGCGATCCAGATGGCAAAATGAGGGGCCAAAGTAGTTGGTTGAGCATCAGCTCTGAGCATAAGCGGTCTCACAGGCTTTGGGGAGAGACAGGAGGACTGAAGGTCAGAGGAGGAAAACAGCTGTAAAATTGCTGTAATGTAGCAGGTAATGTGATTAATGCAAGGAGCTGGAGCAAGGAGCTGAAAGCCCTTAGATGGGCTCCACGCCCTGCTGCCTCTCAGACTGTAACACACCCTGTAACACACCCAGCTCCGACTGTAACACACCCTGTAACACATCCAGCTCCAACTGTAACACACCCTGTAACACACCCAGCTCCGACTGTAACACACCCTGTAACACACCCAGCTCCGACTGTAACACACCCTGTAACACACCCAGCTCCGACTGTAACACACCCTGTAACACACCCAGCTCCGACTGTAACACACCCTGTAACACACCCAGCTCCGACTGTAACACACCCTGTAACACACCCAGCTCAGACTGTAACACACCCTGTAACACACCCAGCTCCGACTGTAACACACCCTGTAACACACCCAGCTCCGACTGTAACACACCCTGTAACACACCCAGCTCCGACTGTAACACACCCTGTAACACACCCAGCTCCGACTGTAACACACCCTGTAACACACCCAGCTCCGACTGTAACACACCCTGTAACACATCCAGCTCAGACTGTAACACACCTTGTGAGACTTTCACAAGGACAAGGGTTAGGATCCACAGAGGCATCAGCGCTGACTGAGCTACAGAGAGAAGCGACGTACAACACCGTGAAGCCAGCCTCCGGAACATTCTGTTTTACCCGACGGAGCAACATCCGCCAGTGGCCTCTAGTCACATGGTCCACGTGCACTCTCTGCATGCTGACTCTGCAGTGAACTGGAAGCAGTTGCTACTGAGTCTGCAACTTCTGAGACTTGCCTCCACACACACACACACACACTCTCGCTCTCTCTCACCCTCTCTCACACTCGCCATCGTTCTCTTTTTTCTCCATCTCTCTTTATCTCTCTCACTTTCTCTCATCATCACTCTTCATCATTCTCTCTCTATTTCTCTCCCTCCATCTCTCTCTCTCTCTCTCTCTCTCTCTCTCTCTCCCTCCATCTCTCTCTCTCTCTCTCTCTCTCTCTCTCTCCCTCCATCTCTCTCTCTCTCTCTCTCTCTCTCTCTCCCTCCATCTCTCTCTCTCTCTCTGCTGTGACTCTCTCATCTGTTCCCAGGGTTATGGCAGCACAACAGTTCTTTATTAGTGCTGACAGGAGACTTCCTGTTAACCCTGACACACACACTGTACATACACACACACACTGTACACACACACACACACACACACTGTACACACACACACACACACACACACACACACACACTGTACACACACACACAGAGACATACAAACACGAACTCACGAGCAATCATACACATTCACACACTTTGAGGAAAGAAAAAAACAAACACTTAAACTTCAGTTTCTTAACAGCTCGTTCTTTGCCTTCACAGGACGACGACTCGTGTGTCTCTGACCAAGGACAAAGACACATTCTGAATCAGATCATTACAGTAGGAAAAATGACTTGAGAAGCCAAAGGAATTAAAGAAAGAAAGAAAGAAAGAAAGATAGATAGATGAGGTAGTTTTAGTTCCAGCTCTGAGAGACGTCAGATGAATGCTAATAGAGCAGCTTTGCTGAGGGTTTCGTGTCTGCGGGGCTGAGCTAACCCTGAATAATTTATATGATACCGCAAGGTTAGCATAAAACAGTCCTCCAGGGTGGCAGGGCTTCACATCTCCCCAGACCTGGAGGCCCCAGGACGGTGTGTGTGTGCTGCATCCCAGACCTGGAGGCCCCAGGACGGTGTGTGTGTGCTGCATCTCGGAGTCAGGTGGCTGAGCGGTTAGGGAATTGAGCTAGTAATCCAAAGGTTGCTGGTTCGATTCCTGGCTGTGCAAAATGACGTTGTGTCCTTGGGCAAGGCACTTCACCCTACTTGCCTCGGGGGGGAATGTCCCTGTACTTACTGTAAGTCGCTCTGGATAAGAGCGTCTGCTAAATGATTAAATTACTAAATGTAATCGCAGGACTGTGTGTGTCCCAGGTTACAGGAGGGAGAGAAACGTTCTGTTTTCGCTTGTCCGCTCTTCTGACTATCTGTGTTTAGCTTTGTGATCTTAGCAGATTCCTCTGGGTCAGAGTGCAAATTATACAATGACAAACAAGGGGGTCCAAAAAAAATTCTAAGTAACAATCGGAGGGGGGCAACTTGTTCTCCAGGGCATAAAGTAATATTTACGATTACAGGTAAGAACGATATATAAATGTATCGACCCCCCCGACCTGTTGTGTTTACCTCTTTTGGGGGGTCCAAGCCCCCCCGTAATTAGCACCCTGCTCTGGCTATGCGTGCACACACAAGCACACACACACACACACACACACACACACAAGCACACACACAAGCACACACACACACAAGCACACACACAAGCACACACAAGCACACACACACACAAGCACAAACACACACACACAAGCACACACACAAGCACACACACGCGCGCACACACACAAACGGCAAAACCCACCGCTGACGGACTAACGAGTCAAAAGGTATGACAAAATCGGCAGCGTAGCGTTGTCATGGCAACGCCGTGGCTGCATCACAGCAATTCCTCGCCTGGATCTTTCCCTCTTTGACTCTCACTCTATCCCCCTATCTCTTTCTCTCTCTCTCCCCCCTCCCCCACCATCTCTCTCTCTCTCTCTCTCTCTCTCTCTCTCTCTCTCTCTCTCTCTCTCTCTCTCTCTCTCTCTCTCCCTCTGTCATCGCTCACAACCGCAAAACAAACGCTGCCACGCTGCTGCTGATGTCACCGGTTGCCACGGCAGCCTGGGCTGTGCCATGACGCCCCGCCGGGTTGAGGGCGGAGGCAGGGAGGCGGGGAGGCAGGGAGGTAGGGAGGCGGGGAGGCAGGGAGACAGGGAGGCAGGGAGGCGGGGAGACAGGGAGATAGGGAGACAGGGAGGCAGGGAGACAGGGAGGCGGGGAGGCAGGGAGGCGGGGAGGCAGGGAGGCAGGGAGGCAGGGAGGCAGGGAGGCAGGGAGGCAGGGAGGCAGGGAGGCAGGGAGACGGGGAGGCGGGGAGGCAGGGAGGCAGGTCGGGTTCCCAACGTTGTCCGATGCCGTGTGTGTGATGGGTGAGTTTACTACGTCAGGAGTCTCCAGGTGACTCAATCACCCATAATCCCTTGGGATTACTTCCTGGGAGATTGTGTCGGTCTGTCAGAGCTGAGCTCAGTCCGACAGGAGAGGCAGAAACTCAACAGTCACAGTAAGGCTCTGAGACTCTACTGCTGATATATTACAAGTCCAAGTAATGCTAATAGCTTCTTATGACTAATGGGACTTTGAGCTTTCTTATTTTATCCACAGTGTGTGTGTGTGCATGTGTGGTAGTAACCAAGAGTGTGTGTGTGGTAATAATCCAGAGTGTGTGTGTGTGTGAGTGTGTGTGTGTGTGTGTGAGTGTGTGAGTGTGTGTGATAATAACCCACAGGCATATTGAGAGCCAGCTGGGCTGAAACGGCTCACATTAACCTTTGACCCCGAGCCTTGTCTGGGCCTCAGGTCGGGGAGTCGACCTCAGACCTCAACATCTGATCAGGGTCACCAGGAAGCCCCGCCCCCGCTCCCCTGACTGGCTGCCCTTAATTAACTACTGATCAGGGATTGGGTATCTATCCACACCTACGCACAGCTCATTGGCCGAGGTTCAACCAACCTCGTCTGCCGTTCAACTCAACTTCCTCCCATGCCCACAGGTCTTTAATACAGTTTGAAAACGTACGATTTCAAAAGGAATATTGAATAAAGGGTAAATGCCCACAATCATTGATTATTTCAGTTGCAAGAGTATGAACATTCTGTGCTGTTCTGTGGAAAAGCCCTTGGCGACGTTTTTTGTGTAATAAAATAAAAAAATAAAAAAACGTGTGAGAAAATAATGTAAATCCAAGTTGGGTTCGAGATTGAGAGTGCTGCCTCACCTGGATCATGTAGAGCTGGGCGATGCGGTACTCATCCACGCTCATGGGCATGGGGATGCGATACTCCTTAATCAGCATGGTGAGTCTGGACGAGGGGGCAGGAGGGGGGGGGGGGTGGCCGTGCCTGGGGGAGGAGGGGGCGGTGTCGGAGGGGGGGGTGGGGGGCGAGGCGGGGGGGTGCGGGGGCGCTCTACCGGAGCAGTAGCATCACACAGCCGGGAGGGAACTCACCATCACCTGTGAGAGAGGAGAACACACCTGAGTTAGACACACACACACACACACCTGAGTTAGACACACACACCTGAGTTAGACACACACACCTGAGTTAGACACACACACACACCTGAGTTAGACACACACACCTGAGTTAGACACACACACCTGAGTTAGACACACACACACCTGAGTTAGACACACACACCTGAGTTAGACACACACACCTGAGTTAGACACACACACCTGAGTTAGACACACACACACCTGAGTTAGACACACACACCTGAGTTAGACACACACACCTGAGTTAGACACACACACCTGAGTTAGACACACACACACCTGAGTTAGACACACACACACACCTGAGTTAGACACACACACCTGAGTTAGACACACACACCTGAGTTAGACACACACACCTGAGTTAGACACACACACACCTGAGTTAGACACACACACACACCTGAGATGGACACACACACATCTGAGTTAGACACACACACACCTGAGATAGACACACACACACCTAAGATAGACATACACACACACACATCTTAGCTAGCCAAACACACACACACAGAATACAGCATACAGAATACAGGTGTAACACACAGGTCGGAAAACAAATCCAGTCTGTTTACTGACGGCCTACAGGAGAACGACTGTGCCGTAGCTGACCTATCCAGGAGCTCTCCCTCTCTCTCTTGTCTCGGCACTAATCCCTCCTGTTCAGTCACTTCCTGCTGGTGTCCTTCCTGGATCACCGTCACGACTCAGCTGCCTGTATTCCAGATCTGTTACAACCTAATCCAGCGTCCTCCCAAACATCCCCGCAACATCCAAACAAACACGATCCAAATCCCGAAGCCTCCCGACAAAACGTTTCCTCCCAAAGCTCAGACTGCCGATTCAGCTGTTCCTTCTCTCCACGCGTCCGAACGGCATCTGAATAACCCGGTAGCACGCAGCACTCTGCTCCTAGCAGACACCAGCAGCTCAGCCTGGCGTGGTTCGCGTCGGAGGGGAGATCCAGGGTAGCGTTGCTCGTCCTCCAGAAGCAAGATCAGTACTAGCGGGCAACAGCGTGGGGGCCAACCAGACAGGGACCAGTTTAGGAGCATCACATGACAACGGTGCTTAATCTTACATGGATTAACAAGGTCTACGTTATACAAGAGAGTCTTAGGGCTGGGCAGGGGGAGAGGGGAGGGGCGGAGAGGGGGGGAGGGGGTGGGAGGACTGGCAGAAGGGCTGTCCCAGGTGCCAACTGTGTGTGTGTGTGTGTGTGTGCATGTGTCCGTGTGTGTTTGTCTAAGCTTGTGCACTGACCACACAAGCGCTTCACAGGTTTGTGTGTGTGTGTGTGTTTGCGTGTGTGTTTTGTGTTTGCGTGTGTGTGTGTTCTGTGTTTGCGTGTGTGTGTGTGTGTGTGTGTTTGCGTGTGTGTGTGTTCGGTGTTTGCGTGTTTGTGTGTGTGTGTTTGTGTGTGTGTGTTTGCGTGTGTGTGTGTTCGGTGTTTGCAGTGCCTCGCTGGTCAAACACGGGCGTCAGAGATCTCTGCTGTGTAAACCCTCAGTGATTGAGTTCCAATCAGCTAATACTCCAAGCCTGCACAAAGACATGGCCACTCTGCTCTACAGGCAAATACCTGAGCTAGGTAGAGAGAGGAAGGTTACACCAACCATGGTACAATAGTAGATAGACAGATAGATAGATAGATAGACAGACAGATAGACAGATAGACAGATAGACAGATAGACAGATAGATAGATAGACAGACAGACAGATAGACAGATAGACAGATAGACAGATAGACAGATAGACAGATAGACAGATAGACAGATAGATAGATAGATGGATGGAGGGGATGGATGGATAGATGGATAGAGCGATGGATAGATAGATAAATAGATAGATAGATGGATGGAGGGGTAGATGGATGGATGGAGGGGTAGACGGATGGATGGATCACGTTTGGAGCACACATCAAATACCTCAACACTGACTGTAGTAAATCCCGTCTGCAGCAAAACCCTGTCGTTCCCGGAGGCGGTGAGTTTAAGACACAACACAATTACAGTTGTGGAATGGACACGTTGCTCCGGTGTCACCGGGAGGCCTTCGCCACTGACTCCTATTAAAAATGAGTCCTTGACCCTCAAAAAGACTCCTATATATAGTCAATAATCCCCCAGCTAGCCAGGTGTGAGATGGAGAGAGATGGACGCATGAAGAGCCTGCCTACAGCCTAGCTTCTGACTGCGAATCAGCGCCTCGAATATAGCAACAGTATACTACTACTAGCTCTGGCTATCAAAGCCTCAACATCAAAAGGCTCAGCTACACATAACACCTAACCAAAGCTGAAATAACATTAGCACAAGTCGACGAAAATTTAACGTAGCCTACAGTACAGCTGGAGAAAAAGCACCCCGTTTGTGTGCCAAGTGTCTGTGCCAGAAATAAATGCCAACAATATTGAATGGATTTACAGTATATCCCCTGGAAACTCACACTCAGCTAACACGAGGAGTGGAATAACTAACGCCATTAGGTTTTGGTCTGCCGTCAACTTATAAATGTTTCACATCTCTCCTGAAAGACGGCATTGATTAAAAAGACAGACAAGATGAAGTGCACCACTCCAAGAGTAACATATAGCCTACACTTTGGGTATTGTATTTTCTTGCCATGCGTATTGTATTGTCCACTGTGGGTATTGTATTTGCGCTATGGGTATTATATTGCGGAAGCAGATGCAAGCCAAGCCAAGCAACAGAGGCTTGATATTCAAGTTTCAAGTAATAAGCCCGAGCACTTAGCCAGGAAACAGACACATTAAAAATGCTGCTCTCTGACTTGGCAGTGAGCGGCCGACTTCTATTACATCTTCCGGTGGAGCCAACATGGGGAGCACTTTGTCAACTTGTGAGGTAAAGGCTTTTCAATCTAACGTCTTTTCTCTCTCCAGGGGATTCAAACGGCTGCACACTTCTAATTACTTTGGGAGTGTCCACTGCAGTCGTCAGTTGAAATACCAAAGCTTATCCCTGCCAGAAGCCATCAACCTCAGCTATACTGACTGCCTGTTCCCTAACCTAGTAGACCTGGGTAAAATACACATGCATTATGGAGGATTCCCACTTGAAACTGATTATGTTATGCATATCCCTAACAACAGCCAGAACAACGTACAGTAATGTCCACAGACTGCTATTCCTGAATAACCATGTTGGTCTCAGGATACCTCTTGAAGTAGACCAAGCAGACTTTCACCCACTCTCACTGTCCCCCGGGTCTGAGTCCCCCCGGGTCTGAGTCTCCCCGGGTCTGAGTCCACCCCGGGTCTGAGTCCCCCCCGGGTCTGAGTCCCCCCCGGGTCTGAGTCCCCCCCGGGCAAGCTGGCTCTCTCCTGCCTGGCTTTCATCATAGTGCTTTTTCAGCAGCGCTTGATCACCACCAGGCTGGTCTCAGGAGCACCAACAGCTCTGCCGCTACTGAAGGTCAGGACTCACATCCAGATTCACATCCACTACCGTCACGTCCTCACCCCTTCACCCTCATCACCCCCTCACCCTCATCACCCCCTCACCCTCATCACCCCCTCACCCTCATCACCCTCTCATCCCCCCCTCACCCTTATCACCCTCTCACCCTCATCACCCCCTCACCCTCATCACCCCCTCACCCTCATCACCCCCTCACCCTCATCACCCTCTCATCCCCCCCTCACCCTTATCACCCTCTCACCCTCATCACCCTCATCACCCTCATCACCCTCATCACCCCCTCACCCTCATCACCCTCTCACCTTCATGCAAGCTGCCTGATGGGGACACGAACAACAATAACAACAACAACAGCATCAACAATCAACAGCAGCACATCACAGAGGCTCACGTTCATGTTTACGTTAAAGATCGTTTGTCTAACGTTGGCTCCTGTGAACATCAACGATCACCAGTCAGGGCCGATACAAGCCCTGTGATTGGTCACTAAACTCCTAGGCAGCCCTACATCAGAAACACACACATACTAGAAACACATTTACAATTATTTTTTGTTTGTCATTTAGCAGACGCTCTTATCCAGAGCGACTTACAGTAAGTACAGGGACATTCCCCCCGAGGCAAGTAGGGTGAAGTGCCTTGCCCAAGAACACAACGTCATTTCGCACGGCCGGGAATCGAACCGGCAACCATTCTGATTAATAGCCCGATTCCCTAACCGCTCTGCCTGATTCAGGTCCTATAGGAAACCAGATCATTTCCAGCTTAGCACACGGCTGCAAAGCCAGATGGGAAAGACAGCCTTCACCAGCAGAAACCCTGGGAGGCATCTCGATAGTCTATAGTTGTCTCCTCTCCCGTCCGGTCTACAGTCTTAGAAACCCTGGGAGGCATCTCGATAGTCTATAGTTGTCTCCTCTCCCGTCCGGTCTACACTCTTAGAAACCCTGGGAGGCATCTCGATAGTCTATAGTTGTCTCCTCTCCCGTCCGGCCTACAGCGATGTAACAGAGCTGAACAGGTACCTGGTAAACAGCACCCCAATGACGCCTTCAATCACAGCCTTGGGATTTGAGAACAGCAGAGCAAGAAAGAAGATCTACGCTCTGAAACGAAGCAGGGAAACGTTTACCTTTCTGAAGCTAGCAACGTCTCAGCTTAATCAACAGGTCCAGAGACCAAGGTGTGGAGGTCCATCTCTGTTCTGGGTCCCAGCTTCTAAAGAAGCTCCTGCTGTGTGGCATCCTCCAGGCCAGCCTGGGCTGCAGCTAACTGTGTTTGCTGGCCGCGTCTGAGATCACTGGCGAACTGAGCGCTGTCTCGCAGCACCACACAGGACTACGCTGGGATATTGTCACAGGATAAAATAAGAGACGGCATCAATTCTCTCCCTTCCTCCCCTTCTTTTTTTTTTTTCTTCCTCTCTGTCTCCACCTCCTCTGGACCAAGGAAGCCCAGTTACCATGGAGACGTATGAGGCCGTGTCCTGATTGGTGGAGCCCGTTCTGATGCAGCAAGACCTAAGGACGGCCCACTGGTTAATCAACGCTGCTGCACTTCTCCATTCCTTCTTCATTCTCTCTCTCCTCTCTCTTTTTCTCTCTCTCTCTCCTCTCCTCTCTCTCCCTCTCTCTCTCTCCCTCTCTCTCTCTCTCTCTATCTCTCTCTCTCTCTTTCCCTCTCTCTCATCCATCCTCTTTCTGTGTCACGATTATCAATCACAACGTACAAAAACAAAAGCTACAAAATTCTTTGACACCTGCGTTGTGCTTTGAATAGTCTCTACTTATTATACTAATATCATGCAAAATATATAGAGAGCATCCAGTAGATGTGTTTAGTATCAGAGCTGGGAGCAGGGAAGAACAGAGGCTTGTTCCATGTCTACCATCAGTGTGTTAAGGTCACCAGTGCAGCCCTGGTGTATATTTATCTTATTGTCTTCGTCAGCATTATTTGAATAAGTAATCCTCCATCAGACACCTTTGTTTTGACTACCAGATCAAAGGACCAATGTGTTCTTTTAACGAATTGGAATTAATTCAGTATTCGCAGATTTCTGACCAATCAATCAATAAATCCCCCAAAAAGGACGCACGTTAAAGTCAACTAGTACTACCAACCGACAAAATCGTGAGCTTGTGAGTATATGAAGATTGCCCTGATACACCGAGTCCTGTTGTTCAAGCTGTGGCCTGATGTGTACTGATTTATGAAGGCAGTGTCTTTTAGACTGCACAAGACTTTGTGAGTGTGGTGAGTGTGGGGTTAAAACTATCTCCAAACTGCCAGGACCAAAACATTCTGTGTGAGCAATTACTGCACATTCAACTGTGAGAGATGAAAATAGAACAGTCTCGAAAAAGATCTCAGAGTGACGTAATCTTCCTGTTTTTCGCGGTTTGGTGTGGGACACTTTCACTATATTTGCCACACACATTGTTCATCATTTCATCTGTTTTCTTGTTAAGATGATATCATCTCAGTGTCAAGCTTTTTTTTCTGGAGCTACAGCGCTGTCACACACGATCACAACCACTCACACAATCAGAAGACGTCCCTGGAGGTGCCTTCACTCGCCTATCAACAGTTACGGAAACTTCTGGAAAGCCTCATCATAGAGAGGGAAGTTTTGTCATTCACAGCCCACAACATCACTGTTCTCTCCCTCTCCTTCTTCGTTTTATCTGCAAGCTGCAGGGACAAGCAGACACAGAGGGAGAATAAAATGGCTTGTTGACAGGTCCTCCACCTAGTACACACACGTACACACACACACACACGTACACACACACACACACTTTATCCTCCCATCAACAGGGCTCTGTTAACAGATTCAGCCAGCAGCCTCTGCAGTCTGTTACAGACCTAAATGACAGCCGGTTAAAGCGAGCACAGGTGTGGAACATCAATGTCTGCTGCTAAGATCTCTGCCGGTTTCCCCCCTCCCCCCCGCCCTCGTGGCCATCTTGTTTTTATCGCAGCCAATCCCACAGTCAAGTGTGTAGGAAACAGCAGACGTCATGCTCTCAGGCTGGCTCTGGGCCTCTCATTCAGTCACACGGGGCTAGCTTAGCACACTCCTTTCCGCTAAGGCCAAACAACAAACCTCCCAGGCTAGCTAAGGCTAGCAGAGGCAGGGCAGAGGCGGGGCAGAGGCGGGGCAGGGGAGGGGCAGGAGCAGGCCAGACAGGATTAAAGATGCTAAAGGAGTCAGATGGCTGAGCGGTGAGGGAGTCGGGCTAGTAATCTGAAGGTTGCCAGTTCGATTCCCAGCCGTGCCAAATGACGTTGTGTCCTTGGGCAAGGCACTTCACCCTACTTGCCTCGGGGGGAATGTCCCTGTACTTACTGTAAGTCGCTCTGGATAAGAGCGTCTGCTAAATGACTGAAATGTAAATGTAAAGCTGGAAAAGCAGTTTGGTGGAGGCCAGGGGGGAGTATTGATTCTGAGGGGGAATCCATTGAGTAAGCAGGGCCCTATCACTGTCGTTAGGCAGGCTTTGGTTCTCCACTGTTTGCTGTCACTACCAGAGAGCTGAAACTGTAACGGTTGGGTAGTCTGCTCTGAGCTAGGCCAGTGTTACTCTGGGCTCGAAAGCCAGGTACTACGGCCGTAGAAATATTTATAGCATTTGTACGCACAGTAGCAAACCACAAGTTGTCATTGCTTACCTGTATTCCATTGTTAGAGATTCAGTAGCCTCGTTTCAATACCTGTGAAGAAGAACAGAAGCTTGTTAGTAAGTAACAGTGAACGTCAATTGTTCTTGAGGTGTGAACTCAAAGAGATCCATACTCATGTACGACGGCACAGCTCATTGCAACAAAACCGATTTTGCATAGAGACTCAAGTTACCTTCTGCTTTTTCCAGTTTGCATCACTACACATTTCACTATGCACTTGCGTTATCCGTTCAACATCACTTTAAAAAGCAAGACTCTGTCACAGAACGGAATCCCAACAGAACACACCAGAACGGACATTCCGACTGCACGAGGATTCCTGAACGGAGGAAGACTGCCAGATTTTCCACTCTCTCTGGCACAGGGACTAAAATTGGAACCCCCCGAGCTCTGATGCGATCATCTGACACAGCTCCAACGTCACAACATGAATGTGGGCCTGGGAGGGGGGGGGGGGGGGGGGGGGGGGGGGGGCGGGGGTCTAGGTGGGCCGCGGGGAGCGAATGGGAGACAACGTGCCCGTGACGTGGAGACTGGATGATGAGAGAAGCTGGGCTATTTATAGCTTCTCTGGTGGAGGCAGGGGGCTGAGGATACAAAGGGTGGGCTTGCGTGTGTGTGTGTGTGTGTTCTTTGTGCGTGTGTGTGGTTTTGTGTTTGTGTGCGTGCGTGTGCGTGTGTGTCGTGATGGGTGAGGGCGGGGTGGGGGGGTGAGGGCAGGGGAGGGAAGGTGTCATAACATGCTTCCGAATACTCCCCTCTCCCCTCTCGTTCCTTAAAACGTCGTCGACAAATCACGAGCCCTCGGGAAAGGATGGGACCTTAGATAATCAGTCGCCCCGGCGACCACTCGGCCCTGTCCCTCCCT
>CM042865.1:11404990-11452490 GCA_023658055.1 Thaleichthys pacificus
ACCGCAGAACATGGAATCTCTTCAGAGTCATGCGAATGGACCCCAGATCACGGTTTACTCTCTCCAGACGGTTCTCTAAGGCCACCTGGGTAAGAAACACACAATAAACAACAGCTCTAATGGTAATAGGACTGCACTTACATTGCACTTTTCTACCTTAAGGCTACTCAAAGAGCTTCACATGTTTTGCCTCTCGTTCAGCTTCTCACTTTCGGCCTCTCATACACACGCACACGCACGCACACACACACGGAACAACTAGTGAGTCAGGTGGCTGAGCGGTTAGGGAATCAGTAATCTGAAGGTTGCCGGTTCGATTCCCAGCCGTGCAAAATGACGTTGTGTCCTTGAGCAAGGCACTTCACCCTACTTCCCTCTGGGGGGAATGTCCCTGTACTTACTGTAAGTCGCTCTGGATAAGAGCGTCTGCTAAATGACTAAATGTAAATGTAACTTGGGGTTCAGAGTCTTGCTCAAGGACACCTCGCCACATGGACCGCAGCAGCCGGGAATCAAACCTCCAACCCTGTGGTTAGTAAACGACCCTCTCTACCTCCTGACCCACAACCACGTCCCTAACGGCTCCACACATCCACCCATCCATCCATCCACCCACCCATCCACCCATCGACTCGTTTTTCTCTGAACTCGGAGGAGTCGGAAAATCAAGAATTCATGGATTCCATTATAGATTATTTACTGGATTGTGATTGGTCGTCGAGTGAGGGGGAACGGTGACATGGAGAACTCACCTCATCTAACCTGGTCTGTAGACTCACTCTACTCACCTGGTCTAACCTGGTCTGTAGACTCACTCTACTCACCTCATCTAACCTGGTCTGTAGACTCACTCTCCCCCCAGCTCCGGGCATCCGGCTCAGCGCAGACTCAATCTGACAACACACACACACACACACACACACACAGCAATCAATCAATGAGTTCGCAACACACACAAATATTACAGATATCAATGGACCAACACATTGCTGAAGCCATTTCACAGCCCTGATAGATTAGTCATGCTGGAACTGATGAAGCAGACTGTGTGTGTGCTGTGATGCCTGTTGGCTTTTTAAAAGGACATGGAACACAACATGACTCCACCCACCCCTAAAAATAGCCCTGGGCAGTAGCTAAAAAACAACAATGTCTGTTGCATAACAGGTCAGGCAAGGATTACAGAGGTGACCTGTGGCACAGCTGGCTATTAAAGCTGGAAAGTTGGGTGGTGTTTGTAAAGCATCACCCCCTCCCCCCCATCCCCCCCCCCCCCCCCCCCACCCCACACCCCTCCGTTTAATTCGTTGGACTACTTTCACACCTGTGGATTGACTGTCAGCCCATCTCACCTGCTGTTTCTCCTGCGTGAGCTCGTCAAACAGCCTTTCTGCATCAGCCAGTGAGTAGAGCCTGGGCTGGAGAGAGAGGGCGGGATCCTCCATGGAGGTCTGGAGGTCTGGAGGAGCTCCCCCTGGCCCCGGCTCCTCCCAGCCCAGCCTAGGGCCACCCTCCCCTGGGTCCGCACCCTCAGAGGAGTCGGCCGGACAACGGGACTGCTGGGAGGCTGGGGAGGGGGCAGCAGATCAGCTGGTTATCACTCCAACTGGTGTTAGTATCAGTAGTATTATGGGATACACTTTGGCAGAGCGTTTCCTGTCACATGACAGGTTGTGGACGGTACCTTCCTGTGCTGTGAAGTGCAGTCTCTTCCTGGGGCTGGCACTGTGGAACGAATGGCGTCTCTGGTCTAATGGCACGTCAAACCTACCGAGTTAGACCGGCAGCCAATCAGGTTTAAGGTTACTGACGGTGCAGGGCACACACGTTAGATCAGAGCTAAGTGTCTAGGGCACAGGAGGAGCAGAGTTAAAAGATGCTGGAGTCAAAGTGGGCCACAGTCATTTGTGTTTGGGAAAAGACGCCTGTGATTAACAGTGAGAAGACTAATTAGGATGGCATGGATTCAGCTACAGTGTCAGAGAATTACACTGCAAACATAAATTTGATAAGGCATGTTAAGTGCAAAAATGTTAGTCACAAGTTTTGCTTATACTTAAGCACATGTTGCTGCCAGCGCAGTAAGAAAATGTCACTTAATTATGCATCTTTAATCAAGTCACTAGATAAGCCATTTATATAAGAGGTCCAACTAGATAAAAAAATGTAAAAACAAGATTATCACTCTGTTTTTGCAGTGTACAATGCCTATGAATCCTGTTAGGCTTGCCTGTTGTGCAGGTATTGTTGTCGTGGTAGCGGTTGACCAAAGGCAGTTGAGAAGTTCTCTGTGGGACAGCGTTTGGGACTGGACTTGGCCGACACAGGCTTGATCAGAGTCTCTCTTTTCGCTGGAACAGAAGACAGATATCTGTGGTTTAACACAACAGAACTACAGACGACAGCCCTGTCCTGCCTTACGCCAGCATGGAAAGACAGCAGCACGGTGTTAATACTGTCGAGTTGCTTAGCCTAGGGGCCTAAACCAGTGGTCTTCAACCCTGGTCCCCAGTGCCATGTTCCAGATGTTTCCCAGCTCCAACACGCCTGGTTTAAATGAACGGTTGTTATCAAGTTGTGCAGAAACCTGACAACTACCCTTCATTTGAATCAGGTGTGCTGGAGCAGGGAAACATCTGGAACATGCAGGACAGTGGCGGCCCTGAGGACCAGGGGCCCTGAGGACCAGGGGCCCTGAGGACCAGGGGCCCTGAGGACCAGGGCCCTGAGGACCAGGGGCCCTGAGGATCAGGGCCTGGAGGGGCCCTGAGGACCAGGGGCCCTGAGGACCTCTGTGGGAGGGAGGGTACGTACTGGGGGTGGATGGGGGGAAGGTGTTCTGGCCTTGGGGAGGCAGGGAGGAGGACCTGTGGCCCTCTGGAGACAGACTCCTCTGGGCCCTCAGCAGAGCTGCTGCTCCCACGACACGCCTCGCAGGTCCAGCCCCGCCCCTCTCAGGTCCAGCCCCGCCCCTCTCAGGTCCAGCCCCGCCCCTCGCAGGTCCAGCTCCGCCTCTCTCAGGTCCAGTTCCGCCCCACTCAGGTCCAGCCCCGCCCCTCTCAGGTCCAGCCACACCCCCCGCAGGTACAGCCCTGCCCCTTTCCTGAACAGACTCCATGCGGCTCCGCTCCACAAAGCCAACAGTGGGCCTCCCACCGGCCAGCCCTGCAGGAGACACACACACACACACACACACACAGAGAAGCAACGTAAGCGAGACAAAACCACTCCAACAAAACACAAACTAAAGCCTCTAAAAGATCCGATATTGAGGTTTGGGCCCCGATGTGGGACGCGACGACAGAGAGGTGGGGGAAGAGGTGAGCAGATGACCGAGTCCTACTGTGGGGGAGGGAGGAGCTGTTCTTACAGGGGGCCCTGCTCTCCGTGGCCCGCGTCTCCTCCAGCTCGATGAGGGCCCTCATCACAGGGGTCAGGGGCCCGTCCCTCCTGCCTGGCTCCCTCAGGGCAGCCCCCTGCTCCAGGCCCTGGCCCTGCTCTCGTTCTGGGGGACTGGGACACCTGGAGGACAGGGGAGACAACAGTCTAACATCCATAACATATCTACATAATGTATTTTTAATCCGTATTGAAAGGTTTAGAGACAATAGGTGACACTTTCAGCGTACATTAGTAAGTCTGAACATATATTTCATGTTAAAAAGCATCTTATAAAAGCCTTCCTACATACCTATTCACTAATGATTATTGCAAGCACCTGGATCTAAAGAGTTATCAAACAATGCTACCTCCGACTGTCAGAGGTGAAATAGTTGTTCACAGAGCCATCACAACCGGATTGGTCGGTTTGAGGGTGGGGTGACTTCCTGTAGCCACCGGATTGGTCGGTTTGAGGGTGGGGTGACTTCCTGTAGCCACTGGATTGGTCACTTTGAGGACCGGTGGAGTTCCTGCTGCCGTTTGATTGGTCTGACTGAGAAGCAGATGACCTCCTATAGGTGTTCTCTGGCTCTCTCAAGTGTTTACTTGGCGACAGCAGCAGGTCGGGGTGGTGGTACAGCCTGGACAGTAAACAGTAAAGAAAAAACACAACTCGTTTCAAATTCAGAAATGTCGACATTTCTTGAATACTTTAAACTGGTTTCCATTCTCAGTAAGGAAACAGAATCTCTCCTACGCTACTGTGTGGCCCAGGCAGTGCCTCCAGCTCTAGTGGAGGAGGAGGAGGGGGGGGGTGTTCCGAGTACGTACCCAGCTCCTGAGGGCTGTGTGTGGCTGTGGGGAGCGAAGCGCGTCCTCGCATGGCTCTCGTGCTCCAGCTGTTTCACCTGAGACTCCAGCTTAGAGATCACCCTGAGGAGAAACACACACACACACACACTCTCAATTCAAAACCGTCCCTTCCAAAGACTACAGATGTGATGTTCCGTCCCTAAAAGACACAGTAAAGCAGAGCCTGTCACAGACAGGTTGCAGGAGCGGCTCCAGCTGTCCAGGACAGGCAGGCGTCATGGCGACACGACACGTTCGGTCTCTCTCTGGTCGTAGTCCTGTAAAAGCTGTCGTCCTAAAAGGGAAAGGAATGTGCTTACCTCTTCAGGTCCGATATCTGCTCATTGGCATCGAAGAGCTTGTTCTCCGTCGACACCAAATTGTCCTACGGAGCAAGAATTTCACGTTTGAACTCGAAACGGGGCTCAAGACGGAGTGGCAGAAACGACGGAATAGAGAAGAGGAGAATAATTACCTTCACGCCCTCGTGGTCTTTCCTCAGAGAGTCGTACTCCCCCAGGAGCTGGGAGGACACAAACACACACACTACCGTTAGTTACTGACACACACACACACACACACTACCGTTAGCTACTGACACACACACACACAGACTCCCTCCCCTCCCCCCCCCTCCCCCTCAGACGGTGGGCCTCACGTCCTGCAGCATGTTGTACTCCCTCCCTCCCTCCCTCCCTCCCTCCCTCCTCCCTCCTCTCTCCCCCCTCCCCCCTCCCCCCTCCCCCCTCCCCCCTCCCCCTCAGACGGTGGGCCTCACGTCCTGCAGCATGTTGTACTCCCTCTCCCTCCTGGCCTCCTTCTCCCCGGCCTCGTCGCCGGCCCTCTGGGCCTCCTCCTCCAGCTGCCGCACGCGGGCCCGGAGGCGGCCCGCCTGGGCGTCCTTCTCGCCGCCCGAGCGCTTGCTCTCCTCCAATCGCTGCTGGAGGGCCGTCACCATGGCGCCCGCCACCGCGTAGCGCTCGGGCCAGTCGGCCTGGAGACGGACGGCAAGTTTAGGGCCACACACACACACGCACACACACGCGGTGTGTCTGGAGGCTGAGAGAAGGGGCGAGGGTACAGTACCAGTTTCTTCTCCAGGATGCAGTTGTTGTTCTCCAGCTCCTGAATGCAGCTCCTGGCTTGAGTCAGAGCTCTCTCCAGATGATCACACCTGCCCACAAGTACAGTAGCCGGGCGTTAGCACTTAACACACACACAGACACACACACCCCCCGCAGACACACACACACACCTCTGCTGGAGAGCCAGGTTGCTCTTCTCCAGGTCCTGGGGCAGCTCTCTCAGGCTGAGTCGGTCTCTCAAGGCTCTGATCTCAGCCTCGTAGTACGCCTTCAGGTCGGCCACGTGCCTCGAGTGCTTCTCTCTCAGGTTCTGCCTCAACCTGGGGGGGGGGGGGGGGCAACCAGAAATACAGGTGAGGAGGGGAGAAGAAGACATCAGGCTCACAAAAAGGCATAGCTGCATTCTTGGTTCAAAGCCATATTCTTCTACAAAAACCACGACAGGTAGCGATCGAAAACGCCCGCTCCTGCCGGTGCGAGCAGCCCCCACTTACAGAGAGACGACCACCGGATCCTCCAGGGACGCTGCCCTCTCCACGCCAGAGCGCCCGGCGCCCTGCGCGCCGACGCCGAGTGTCGTGTGAGCGTCTGGCGAGCGTGGGCTCAGCCTGAAGGGGCCGGCGTGCGTGCGACATCCCTCCTCCTCGCTGGCGAGAGGGGCCCTGACCCCGGACGGCTGGCCTGCCGCAGGAGGCCGGTGCTGGGGCTGGGAGGTGGACGGGGCCCCCTGGAGGGGTGATTCCCAGGGAGGGTGCCCTTTGGCTGGGGTGGGCACGGCAGCGGACAGGCTGGAGGCGTTGGAGGTGCAGTCGGTGTCTCCGGGCTGGCTGGCGGCGTCCGCCATGCTGTCGGGGGTGCCGGGGGCGCCCTGGCGGGGGGGCGCGGGGAAGGAGGGGCTGCTGAAGTGGGAGGGGGAGGTGAAGCCCGAGGTGCGGTCTGACTGCCGCAGGTGGACCGTGGGGTCCAGGGTCAACACCTGCACACACACCAGGGAACATGTAGAGGCTGACGCACTGATGAGGGGTGTGTGTGTGTGTGTGTGTGTGTGTGTGTGTGTGTGTTACCTGCGGGGACATGAGACTGTGTGTGTGTGTGTTACCTGCGGGGACATGGGACTGGGGGTGTGTGTGTGTGTGTGTGTGTGTGTGTGTGTGTTACCTGCGGGGACATGGGACTGGGGGTGTGTGTGTGTGTTACCTGCGGGGACATGGGACTGGGGGTGAGAGAGCCATCCCAGTCACAGTGTATGGACTCTCTCTGCTTGCTCTGGTAGATCTCTCTCAGAGACAGTCTGGGCTCCTCCTCCTCTGAGGGGGTCTGGGACACACACACACACACACACATCCATGTTGTTCTTCTACAAGGTTCTGTCACTAGAGACTAGCTGCAGGCTGGCGTCTCTCCTTCCTGCTGTCTCTCTCAGCAGGGCTCGTTGTGATCACCTACCGCGCTCGTGGAGGCCTCGTGCAGCAGGAGGTAGGCGCCGCTGTCGAAGCTGTCAGGCAGGGGGCGGTAGAGGTCACTCTCGTCCAGGCGCCAGTACGTCAGGCCTGAGGGACGAGGAAGAACAGGCGACCAGCGCCGACAAGGTCCCCTCAATACTGTTTAACCAACCGCTTATTAAAACCTAATGAGACAAGAGTGCTTCAACCTGGTGACACCAAACACCTCGCAGCATTCAGACAGGGCAGGGCGGAGAGGGAGAGGGTGGTGAGCTGGTGCCAGACACACACACACACAGATCTAATCTGCAGAGAGTGTTTTTTTGTTGATAGGTGTGAGTGTGTGTGATCGTGTGTGTAGTTATTGATGGATATGTGTGTGTGTGTGTGTGTGTGTGTGTGTGTGTTTACCTGAGGCCTCAGACAGGAGACTGTCACTTCTCCTCAGGGGAAATGAGTTTGTTGATGGAGCAGCCGATCGATGCTGGAACCCACCCAAACACACCCCAAAGCAGAGGTGCAGCGACCACGACAACATTAGACTCCACAAATGACAAACTAACGCACAAAACACTTGTTTACATATTTGCCATATGTTCAACCCTGTTTGTTTGTATGGGAGACGGAGTAGAGTAGCTTAACCAGGGGAGCACGGCAGAGTAATCAGATAAGGCAAGATAAGGTTACGGCAACAAACAGAGCAGATTGGAGCTGTTGTGGTTGTGTTCACCTGGTCCTGGAGGTCAGTGTGGTCCATGGGGCTGTGTGCGGGGCTGGCCAGCTGCTCCAGGGGCTGGGAGGAGGGCTGGGAGGGCTGGGGGGAGGGCTGGCCTGGCCCTGTCTTACTCTTCTTGGCCCTGAGTTTCTGTCTCTGGGCCCAGGAGGTTAGAGGTTGGCTGGAGTTCCTGATAAGCAATAAATCAAATGTTATTTGTGTTGTCTTTTAGTTTTTAGTTTTTTTTTGAGTCACAGAGGGTGTATTTCCACTGGATGTTTTGATGAACATTACCTGGGGGATCTGTGCTGGCCGGCCAAAACGCCGGGTGACCCTGCGCCCTCTTTAGGCGTCCTCTCTGTGGGCGAGCTCTCCTGGCAGCCAGGCTCCTCCAGGTCGGGGCCAGTCTCCCAGGCGGACAGGGTCCCATACCCACTGCTCAGCCCCGTGGCTGCCCGCACCTCACCACTCTCCCCTGGGTTCCCCGCCGCCCGGCCCGGGGGCGGGGGGGAAGGAGACGTGGAGCTCAGGGAGGGGGGAGCGGCCAGGCGGCGGGTCCCGTTGTCGAGGTCTGCGGAGGGGGTCGGGGGGTGGGACGTGGGCTTGTGATGGTGCTCCTGCGTGAGGGCGCCGAAGGGGGTGGAAGAGTAGTCGGGGTGGGTGGGGCCAGTGTTGGGGCGGTTCTGGAGCTGGACCAAGGCTTTAATCTCATCCTGTATCAACTGGAAATGGAGGAGATGCCTTGTGTTTGTCGCTGTGCTATAACCTGCATGCTCGTAGCTCTAAATCAGTGGTTTCAACCCTGGTCCTCGGGGCCCACTGCCCTGCATGTTTGAGATGTTTCCCTGCTCCAACACACCTGATTCAAATGAATGGGTCGTTAGCAGGCTTCTGCTGAGCTTCAATAAAGTGAATTTCATTCGAATATAGTGTGCTGGGTGAAGGGAAACATCTCAAACATTCAGGACAGGGTGCCCTGAGGACCAGGGTTGAGAACAACCGCTCTAAATCATATCAAGATGAATTATGACTAACATAAACGGCGTTCCACAGCCAGCCAGCGTACCTGTATTTGGCACTGGTACTGCTCTTGTTGAGCTAGGATCTGCTCCTGGTATTGCTTCTCCACCAGCTGAAACAAGTGCAGCCATCGGCCCTGTTCGAACAAGAGTAGGAATCATCCTCAACGTGATTCGTTTATGATTCCAACAAACAAACGCAGAAAAGGAATGGTTTCATATCATCATGTCAAGCAGGGGACTCAATCAGGGGACCAATCTGTGTGTGTGTGTGTGTGTGTGTGTGTGCGTGCGTGCGTGCGTGTGCCAAAAGAAGCAGCTGTGATCCACATATGGTGAAGGATGTGCTTCAAAGACACGAGGGACTGGATAGCAAAAATATGACCTCTAGCCAGTACGTTTGCCCAATCACAGATTAGGAGAACTGTACGAACGCCCCACAGCGGTGTGAGGAAAGATGTCATCCTGCAGCTAGCCACTACTGCTAGCTCCCCACTCCTGCTAGCTACCCACTCCTGCTAGCTACCCACTCCTGCTAGCTACCCACTACTGCTAGCTACCCACTCCTGCAGCTAGCCACTCCTGCTAGCTACCCACTACTGCTAGCTACCCACTCCTGCAGCTAGCCACTCCTGCTAGCTCCCCAGCATTAACTCTGTCTGGGAGGCAAGGTGGCACACTGAATTACAGTTGACGGTTCTCTGCAAATCATCTCTCGTGTCTGTAAGGATCAGCTGGAGAGTGGCGCGGTGCTGGCCGTCTGGGGCCTGTGTGTGTGTGCTGTAGTGGTGTGTGTGTGTGCTGTAGTGGTGTGTGTGTGTGTGTGTGTGTGTGTGTGCTGTAGTGGTGTGTGTGTGTGTGTGTGTGTGTGCTGTAGTGGTGTGTGTGTGTGTGTGTGTGTGTGTGTGTGCTGTAGTGGTGTGTGTGTGTGTGTGTGTGTGTGTGTGTGTGTGTGTGTGTGTGTGTGTGTGCTGTAGTGGTGTGTGTGTGTGTGTGTGTGTGTGTGTGTGTGTGTGTGTGTGTGTGTGTGTGTGTGTGTGTGTGTGTGTTGGAGCGGTGGGGGTGTGTGTGTGTGTGCTGTAGTGGTGTGTGTGTGTGTGTGTGTGTGTGTGTGTGTGTGTGTGTGTGTGTGTGTGTGTGTGTGTGTTGGAGCGGTGGGGGTGGGGATGTCCCGTTGTCAGTTGAGATTCACATAGAAAGCAAACGCGACAGCCCAGAAACGAGGCTGACGGCTGCCCAACGCGCTGCACATGAGGAGCAGGGGGCCACGCCAGCTACCCTCAACATAACCCCCCCAGCACTCAAGACAACGTGGGGGAGGGGGGGGGGGGGGTTTCTTTGACAACACGGAAGCACAATCACAGTTATTTTGCTGGTGCTCAACAACCAAAACAGAGATTTCCAAAGCAGCAGAAAGTCGGCAGATACTTTTTTTGGAGGTCGCTGAGGAAGGTGAGAAGTCGCTAAATATAGCGACAACGCTAAACTGTCAACACCGTAGGCAGACAGAGACAGTTCCCGGGCACAGATAAACGTGGAGGTCTCACCTCGCAGTCCTTCCACATCTCGGGGTCTGTCTCCCCGCTGCTCTGGATCTCCTTCACCAGAGCCCTGAGGGTCTCCAGAGAGCTGGGGTTGATGAAGGGCAGGCTCCGGCCCTGCCCGAACGCCTCCTCCGTGCTCAGACACAGGCTCCTAACCACACACAAGCAAGATTACACACACACACACAGACAGAGACACACACAGACAGAGACACACACAGACACACACAGACAAACAGAGACACACACAGACACACACACAGACAAACAGAGACACATACAGACAAACAGAGACACACACACAGACAAACAGAGACAAAGACCCACACAGACAAACAGAGACAAAGACACACACAGACACACAAGCAATCAGTCTGTCAGATCCGCGTACGGTCTGGATGGGTGGTGGGTCAGACATGAGGGGGATTTGCACCGTCCCGTTTCCACACCTGATCTTCTGGGGGATACTGCACGCCGACGTGATGGTCCTGGATCTGCTCTCCACAGCGCCGACCGTCGTCTGCGAGGTGTGGGTGTGTCCATCGTCCGGCCCGGCCAGCCCCGAGGCCGAGGTCCCCTCCGAGGACGCCAACGAGGCCTCGCTCTCCTTTCCCTCGTCCCCATTGGCGTCAACGTGGCAATGGCTCAAGGCCCCAGAGCTGGACACGTCCTCAGATATACTGTCATCTGTGGACATGCTTAAGGGCCCACGCACTGGGGGACAGCCTGATAACTGGATGGGAAGAGGTCCAGCAGGGTTCAAATATGAAAAGCAAAGTCAAAAGCCAGGGATCATTTGAGTTTAATAATGACTGTTCAATCTGGAACTGAGGTCCGAAACACAGCATGCAACAGTGCTAAATCGTTACGAAAACTAGAGCTAAATAATGACATTGTTCTAATACATCTCATCCTGATTCCCAACTCTGTGGCCAACCGTATGCCAAGGATGGATCCGACTGCTACCATTATCGTCAAATGACCTAAAACACAGTCAGAATCAATAAGGTCTAAAAGACCTTCCTGTTTAAAAGCACAAGCTCACAAGGGCACCGTGAACCGTGTTGTGAAGATGATCTGTCAACGCGTGCACTACATCTAGAGCTTGTATGTGAAGGATGCAGAACTTGAAACATAAATATTCAGATTCACAACAAGCTAGCAAAACGCTAGCTCGCCGATCTGGACAGCAGGATATCTTTGATTGATCAGATTGCTGGCCCAGCGACGTAACAGATGTTACCCTATCTGATCAGTTAGTTGGCTCAATGTAAGCCTGGGTCTCGTAGCTAATTCAGCAAGTTAGCCAGCTAACCGCTAGATGCTGTGTGAGGTGAACTGACAGGTTTGAAAACATCTCAATCTGGTTTGATTTCCAGGGAATTAGCTAGTCTACACAGTAGCCATACGTGTGCGTTATGTACGGATACTTCTTCATGAAATAACAAGCATACAGTTCCACCGTGCATAGTAGTGGCTAATAAACAGAAATGCGTAGCGACTCACCGGTAAACTTGTAGCATTACTTCACCCATATTTCCAGGACTAACTGGCTATCAACAGTCACATTCAGTACTGCAGCTAGCTAGACTAGCACTGCAGAACCAACCTCCGCCTCGTCAACTGCCAAATGTTACGCAATGTCTCATTGGATGAGTAGGAATTGAAACCTGTTATCTGATTGGACAGTGTTCTCTCCTACACGTTTTGGTTCTGTGTTTAAGGGTACTGAGTGGTTGTAATTGTTGAAACGGCTCCGTCTCTGATTCGCTCTTGAAAGTGAAAAACTATCTACTTTTTCTGTGAAAATATAATAACATGAATTTGTCTTAATTCTCTCTGGTTCCTACCACAAGTTTTAATATGTGTAGTGAAAACAATTTATATTCTACTAACCTTTATTAGCTTTTCAACGAATTGACAAACCACAAAGCTTTTCCCATTTGTTTTGTATGATTGATTCATTTCCAGATAGTCTTGACAAAACCCATATGTGTGTATAAATCCACAATGACCACTGTATTGAAAATACAATTTATTACACTGAGTAATAAATACATACAAAGATGCAAGTAACAGCATTTTCATTATAACTACCAAAAACAACCTGAACATGACTAAACCAATGCATTTTGGCACATTTTAGTCATTCACTTCCCAACCAACCAATCAGTGTTATAAGGATCTGAAAATCAGGCCAAATTAGGTCTATCAAAAGAGTATCCGTCCTATAGGCAAGCTCTGTACAAGCCATGCAGTGTTTACAATGAACCACGGGCCGCGTGGGCCTGTTTACATGCATAACTGACTATTTTAAATATGGAGTGAAGAAACCAGGAAGTGGGAGACAGTTGAAGAAAAGAAAAGAAAAAAAACAATTCAAATACTTTGAATTCTAGAACGCTTCGTTCCTCCTCTTTACAAGTCACATCTCAGCATCACAACCTTGTTTGTCCTGTGTTTCTTTATCCGCCCCGTATTCGTATCGTGTCTCAAAAAGGGGGAAATACCATGCAACAAGTTCCTTTTATTTTTCTTCTTCTTTTTTTTAAAGGATAGAGACACCGTTGATTCTTCTTTCAGAGAGGGGTGATGCGCTGCCTTTACTAAGACCTAGCGTTCCTCTCCGTCTCTGCCAAGCATTCACGCACCAATCCCCTCGCATGGATGATACCTTAAGAAGAAGAAAAAAAACATTCCTCAAATGATAACTCAGCACAAGTAACTGTGGCAGTATAGCATACATGTAATCCATGGGGTTGGTAAACAAGCATTTCTTCGTACTATTTAGCTCTGCATACGTCATAGCCTACGTGATCTGAAGTGTGTGGGGGTTGATGTTGTTGACAGATGTTCACACACCTCGTTTTAGTCTCTCCATGGCGCTCTTACTCCCTGCGTATGTCGGTCTGATCTCCTTCCCCAGTTCCTCGATGATAGCCAACAGCTCTGCATATTTACTTTGAGGCACTTGACTTCCGCTGGAACCCTGTCAGGACAACAGGCTTGTCATCCCGCTTGACACGTCAATAATAATTTTGGGTGTAAGAGTGTTTTTTTTTTAGGTACTGTTTACCTGTGAAAACCCCAAGGAGGGTGGTCCATAGTCGTTCACGAGGGGTCGGTAAGACTGTAGAGTTGCGAGGGTTGCTGAGGGAGACTGGATGTTTCCAACTGATGAAAAACACGGAACACATCGGAAAAGTTATTTTTAGGTGGAAATGAATCAATCAAAACGTGTTTTTTTTGTTTGTTGCTTTTTTACAAACTGCTCACGTTAGGACACAGGGCACGTTGTTACAATGCAATAAACCCTGTCAAACACTAGATGTCCTCGATGGGGCATAACAGAAAACCCAGGCAGATCAATCAACAGCTCTGCGCGAGGGGACTACCATGGAGGAAACGGAACAGGGCTGACTTAAGAAGCCAAAGTGATACATTTTTGTCACAATGTAACGACACCCTCCCGGCTGGATTCGGACAAAGAACAACGAGCCATCGTTAACGGAAAAGAAGGATTTTCAAATCCGCGACCTTGATTTGCCGATGTAGAACAAATGCGGGGTTTTTTACATTAGTAATAATGGCGGATATGAATTAGCCTAGCTCCCAGGATCTGACCCTATATATATAACTGGACAAAAACTACAGACACGGTCTTTCTCCAGGTATTCACCGAGACCCCGAATTTAACATTCGACAAAAACGGATGGATGCTTCAGTTTTTAACCGATATTTTTTCCTTACCCTGACTCCCGGAAGTTCCTGGAATGTGCTGATGGACATTGGGTTTATAAGACATTCCCAAAGACATTGTAAATTAAAGAAATAAAAATGACCCGAAATTCAGTGAAGCGTCTGTCTCACTTTTTGTTTACAGCAGCGGCACCGGCAAATATGGCCGTCACTTTATATTGACACCCACAATGCATTCTATCACTACAACTGTCCATTCAGGATATTTTGTCATAAAATGGTTAAAAACGTTCCTTTCCTTTAGGAATCAAAAGTAAAGTACGGAAAGCGCGGTTTGTCACGTTAAATGAACAAAACAACAATTAACTTCAATATTGAAGATATATTTTAGGGTATGTGGTTGACATAGATAGATTAGGACTTAAGCTGAGCACATGGGAAACTTTTAGGTTGATACACAATGATGCTCATCGAAGAAGATACACAAGTGAGAAAACTGCAGACATGAAGATTATAAAAATTGAAAACATTTTCTCCCATACATTAAATAAAATTGGCAAGCTTTGTTCCAACATAGTCGGAGCTTTTATTATTTCCACATTTACCAGGACAAGGGATAGTATATTTTTAAATACCTGTCTTTGTCTGTGGAGTCGCATCCATTGTTGCCTCATTCACCATTTAGTCCTACTTCAGTTTGGCAGATTTTAATCGATTTAATCCGTTACAAAATGTCAGTGCATGGCATGTGGCCTGCAAGTCCGTTTGCGGAGGTTTATAAATTGTTTTACCCCCAGTTGAGTTGTGTTGTCTTAGGTCCGTGCTGATGAGAGGCCGGCGGGACAGGACGCAGTCACTGTTGACCACTGGTGGACAAACAGACAAATACAGGGACTTCTTCTAAGGCCCAATCACTGCGTTCATCGTCAGGACCGTTAACGTATACTGAAGTAAATAGTTACTTGAGCAGCCATACTCTTAAATACCCAACCGAGACCGGTTTGTTCATTCATACATTGCATTGGGGGGGGGGGGGGTTTAAAAGATCCAAGTCAGACAGCAATTCAAATTTCTTTAGGATTTATTGGTCATATGCAAGAGGTAGAAATCTTGCCCTCGTTCAAATCATACAATGCAGATTCCTTTGTACAACAAATCAGTCAGTAGTGCAACTCGTGCAAGTATGACACGACACTGTCCTTCAAGTGTTTCAACAAACTAAGCAAAATTGGTTTCTCATTTCAATATACAACTCTATACACATTGGTATAGCAAAGAAGCATCCTAACAGTTTGACATTACATTTAACTGCACTCATAACCCCGAATAACTTTTCAGAAAGCATTTTGCCCCCGCACATCACAGCTGACATGAGAAGCAGAGGATGAGAAGTACCAAGGAGACCAAGCCACACCGAGCGATTTATTTCCAACGGACATTCCAGTTTACTTTGAACGATTTGCTGTCCCCTCACACATCAGTATTAGTAGATCCCTACCAGTGCAGATGTATACTCAGCCAAGAAAAACGTGTTATTTTATTAAAAAAGGATTGATTCTCAACAGCTGAAAAAACTCTGATACTTAGTATCCAACAACTATCATTCCCAGAATCCTTTTTAGGAGCGCAGGGGTAATAATTTAAAAGGAAGTGAATGAGTTGAAACCATGCAAGGTCAAGCCTGTTAACAGCTTGGAGTGGGTCACAAAAAAAGTCTATGGTGGTTAAAGTGGTTTGGTTTTTTTATATTATAACTAAGCCACATAATCAGGAGGCTAAACACCATCAATTTGACCTTCTAGGGGAGGAAGTTGCACAAAAGCTCTGTGAGACACAAGCTTCTTTTAAAGGCTTTGAGGAACTACCACACACAAGTAGGTAGATTACACAAAACGCTGGATGCACTTCAGTTTTGATGGCCCGAAATGAACAAGATAATAGAATCTGCCAGAAAAAAAAAGGAAAAAGAAAGCGTTTCGGGAACGATCATGCATTTTGGGTAGACATTTTGGCAAATGTCAGTGTGTTTTGTTTAAAGAAAGGGTCACTGTAGGTCGGGGGTAACCCCTGAAGGCCCGCCCTGTGTTCCGTCACAAAACAGACGTTGGAGCCTTCTAATAGAGAAGGAAGTCTTCGTAGAGGCCACACACAGGACAACACAGGGAGCTGTTTAAATAGAGCTCACAGCCAAAGGGAGGTAACGGTACACAACCTTAGGCATTATTCATCACACCTTTCCCCTCACTCTGACCTGCATTCTCTCCCCCCACCCCTACCCCCACCTACCCCCACCTACCCCACCCAGTTCTTGAATCACGGTCCAGCAAGACAGCGAGTAAACTCCTCCAGGTGAAAACAAAAAAAAACGCACTCGTCTTTGGGCGGAAACCCTGAAACGTTTTTTCCCCCCCTCTCTTGACTACCGCTGCGTCGCATCTTTAAAAAGTGCCACAGCACTAGCGAGGAGGGCCCTTCCCGAGGGAGCGTTTGGAAGGGGTGGCTAGCTGCAACCAGAGCCCTCTGGGCGGCGGAGTCGTCGAACCCCCTTCGGGGCGGGACGTGAACTCGAAGACGGTGGGAGCCGCGGGGCCTGGGGCGGCCCCTGGTGCTGCGTGAGGGCCCCCGGCCCCAGGCTATGTGTTGGCAATGTGGCTCAGGCTCTGAGGGTGGAGCTGTTGCCACTTCTGCTGCTGCTGGACAGCCAGCTGCTGGGACTGGTCGGAGGACGACAGGATGTTGGTCAGGGGGGACACGCAGTTTGCTGGAATGATGAGACCTGGACAGGGAAGAAACATAACAAAAAACAATGTTTTTTTCCATAAACAAAAAACGGAACCTTGGAGCCTTGCTGCCGAAGGTTCCAAGACGGAACCTTGGAGCCTTGCTGCCGAAGGTTCCAAGACGGAACCTTGGAGCCTTGCTGCCGAAGGTTCCAAGACGGAACCTTGGAGCCTTGCTGCCGAAGGTTCCAAGACAAGGAAGCGACAACCGCCGCCGTGCAGAACCATGGCTCCGGTGTTCCACCCACCTACTATCCTCTGTCCATCCTCCGTTCTGAGGCGAACGATCTGCATCTTGACGTTGGTGCCGCTCACAGACGCGAGGACGCCCTCCACCTTGGTCCACACGCTGAGCACGGAGCCACACAGCACGTAGTACGTCCGGCACCGCAGCCCGATCTCGCACTGCAGGCCCACCGACGCCTTCCTGCAGTTCCCGCGCCTGGACACAGCAGAAGAAGAAGAAGACGTGAGACTCGGAACGCACGAGAGACAGAGGAACCAAAACAGGATGTGTGATGGTTGAGTGTTGGATTGGAGTCAAACTCACCAATAAGCGTGAGAGCAGATCTTTGCTGAAGACTTGTACTGGTCTATCCAATGCTGCTTGGCGTCATCTGACAAGACCTGTTCAAAGCCAAACATCATGAGCCACAGCACCAACAAAACAATAAAAACTAAAATCACCAACCCACATAGAAACATTACATAAAACTCTAGGTGACATCGAGTATTCTCGCTAGGTTTTTGATTCTGTGAGTTAGAAACTGGCGTGAGACCTTTTTACACTTCTTCTTGATGTCGATGTAGGTCTCCAGTTTGAGCTGCTTTCCTGTGTTGGGCCTGTACACCAGGAACAGTCTCTTCTTGGTGTTCACCTCCTTCACCAAGATGGCCGTCTTCTTGTTGTTCCTCACCTGAGGACCACATCCACACAAGTTTGAATGATGAAGCAGAAGACTGTACTAAGGTTACAAATAAAATAAAGTGTGTGGAGATATATTTGATACTACTTTAGACTTGTATAGCTATTTTGTAAGTACTCAGACGCATCACAGAGTGTGTACACACGGGGGAAATCGTTTAAAAGGTTATCGATTTACAGGCGCCCTGTGAATCGTTTCCTTCCTACCTGCACATAGAAGCCGTCGTCGGCTCCGCTCTGGTCCGCCCAGGCATGGGTGGCCTCCTCCCAGGACATGCCCCTCTCCACACTCACCTGAGGAGAGAAGAGCGTGGAGGAGGGTTTAGGTACGGTTCTTCATTTATTTATTTTTTGAAAGATGTTTTTGGAGGCGTTTGGCCTTTGTTCTTCGTGACAGTGTGTGCTTGTACCGTGTACAGCTCGACGTGTCCTGACGTGGAGTAGCCTGGGGTTAGGAACTTCTTAGCTTCTACCTTCCTCACCTTCTCGTCCCCAGAACCCAAATCTGTGTGTGTGTGTGTGTGTGTGAGAGAGAGAGAGAGAGAGAGAGAGAGAGAGAGAGAGAGAGAGAGACAGACAGAAAAGAGACACATGGTTTAAGACGGGGAGTGGGCGGGGGGGGGGGGGGGGTCTGTGCACTGTAGACTAGCAGCAACACAGATATCTGCAGATATCTATAATTCCGTAAAGTTGCTAAACGTTCAAGGTGAACCGGGTCAGGATGCCCATGTCGTACCCAGGATGCCCATGTCGTATCGTCCGTTCTTCTTGGCGTCCAGTATGACGGCCCCCAGCGTGTCGGAAAAGTACTGGAACAAGGCGTTCTGCTGCTGCACCTCCATGCCCAGGATCCGGTTCAGGAACTTCCCGATGTTGTTGTAGTCTGACGGGTAAAACAGACACAGGCGTGGCATCAGATACGTACAATTAAAAAAAGCACTTTTCATGCCAGTTTGGAAACTCCTCACCTGAGGGCGGGACAGTTAGGAGGGCAGACACGGTTAAGTTATGTGACAACAACAATATATATATTTTTTTAATCTATATTTTTCAAATGTCAATGTTCATGCTTTGTTAGACCATTTTTAAGTGAAGTGTGAAAGAAAAGGGCAGGGAAAGAGAGAGAGGGGGAACATTTTGAATGTGCTCACCTTTATCTAATGACAGGATTTTGGACCTGTCTTCCACATTGATCAGCCCAACACCAATGAGTCCGTTGCAAATTTCTGCAAAAAAAAAAAAAATCTTATTAGTTTGATACATTAGAGATGAATTAGGACTTCTACAATCACAACTGCACGTCAGAACTAAAAAAAAAAAAAAAAAAAAGCCTGCAATTTTTTAATTCCCCTCCCTGGTATCAACCACACTCATGGGTCAACTGGGGAAAACTCAAACAAGGAAACAGATCCAACTATTCACAACCAGGCAGGGGAAAATCCAGTGATTCATACCTTTGAAGAAATCCCCGTCAAAGTCAGCGGGTGGAGACACCAGCGGAGAGTCTAGGTTTACAATGGACTTCATCACTATTTCCAGAGCATTTCTGCCATACTGTGACAGAACGAGGAGGGGGGGGGGGGGGGAGGGAGGGGGTAAAGGTTGAGATTAAAGTTAGACTCCTGAGACAGACATGCCGATGCACGCACGCACACACAAACACACACAGTGTCCTTACTTTGTTGTCGAAGTTGAACCTGCTCAGGTCTCTCGTTTCAGTGGCTCTCCGGTCTCCGTGAGTGAGGGCTCCCTGTTCGACAGAAACATTTGGATGTGACACACAAAGCATTTAGCAAAGTTCACCCGCTTTGCAAACATTAACCCTTGTGCTGCCTTCGGGGGTCACAATGACCCGAAGGTTCACAATGACCCATCGTTGTGCTGCGACAACTTTACCCAATACAAAAACAATAAAAAGCATTTTCTTTTAACCTTTGCGCTGTGGGGGGGGGGTGAGGCAGCCCGACGGTGAAAAGAAAATGCTTCAGTTTATTTTTGTATGAGGTCAAGTTGTCACAAAACGTGGGAGGGGGTCCCAATGACTGAAGGGTCCCAATGCCCCGAAGACAACACAAACATTAAGACGTCCTCGTGAGGAGGCTGTTCTACTCGAGAGTGATCATTCATCTTACCAGGCTCTCAAGTCTTTTGGCCACGATGGATGCAAACCTCTGCTCTCCTGCCAGCTCTGATATCAGGAAGACATACTCTGGAGCGGTGACTTGATTCGACCGGTGGGTTCTCCCTGCGGGGCAAAGAGGATATTAGACCACAGCAGGAGTCAGTATATATATACACACACACACAATGTATTTTGAAGGGGTATTTGTCATGATTTATTGGACAGGTTTAAGTGAAGTGTGACAGGAAAGGCAGGGAGAGAGGGAGGGGAAGACATGAAGGAAAGGGCCCCGGCCGGACTCGAACACGACCGTCGCAAAGTGCTACATATTCCGAGGAGCCAAACACAAACGTGGGGCTTTGAGGTCTCGACTAACCGAACTGCTGGATAGCTCGGTCTGCGCTCCAGGGCAGCTCCAGGGTCATGTGGACGCGGCGCCGCTGGTTCTTGACCCGCCTGTCAGCCTGCAGGGAGATCCCGGAGCTGGCCGCCTCCGAGATGATGGCGATGTTCTGGAGGAGGAGGAGGAGGAGGAGGAGGGAAAGAGAACGAGATGAAGTCTGGAGGACTGGAGAGGTACCACACACACACCTGTAGAACCACCTGAGCAGTCCGAGCGAGGCCGCCAGCCGTACCTTCTCCCCGTCCATGAACCTCTGCTTCTCCGTGAGGTTGAGGATCTCCACGGGGACGTCCAGCTCCGAGCGAGACTCGTAGGAGATGCTGCCGTCGTCGTTGCTGACCACCCGGCCTTTACGACCCGTCATCTGAGACACGGGGGGGAGAGAGGGATGCTTACTGGAACTCTGGACACGGCTGGTGTCAGCCACTAGAGTCATCAACTCCATCTACCCAGGAACTAATAGCTTAACCCTCTGAAAAGGTCAACTACTAGGAAGAAAAAAAACTAACATTGTCATCATCAACTACAGATGATATATTTAACAAATTCATAAACCTAAACCATGAAACATCCAACCAATACAAAAGATGAGTCTTCAAAACAAATCAAATAAATAGGACCTTCCACTGCATATGGGTACGCTCACACACAGGATATGAGTTCAATATTAACATGGAGAACATGAGCAGGGCGTCACAGGGTGGTGGGTACCTCCGCCACGTTCTCCGGCCCCCCCAGCTCGTCGATGAGCTCGTCCAGGGTGTTGGGGGGCAGGTCGGCAGCCAGCTTCTCCAGCTGGTCCAGGAGATCCTTCTTCATGTGCTGGGCGTCCTCCACGGCGTCCTGGCTCGTCACGCAGCCGTCCTCGCTCTCCGCCTTCACTGTGGAGACCAGGAAGTTAGCTACTGTGGACACCAGGAAGTTAGCTACTGTGGAGACCAGGAAGTTAGCTACTGTGGAGACCAGGAAGTTAGCTACTGTGGACACCAGGAAGTTAGCTACTGTGGAGACCAGGAAGTTAGCTCTCTCCGCCTTCACTGTGGAGACCAGGAAGTTAGCTACTGTGGACACCAGGAAGTTAGCTACTGTGGACACCAGGAAGTTAGCTACTGTGGACACCAGGAAGTTAGCTCTCTCTGCTTTCACTGTGGACACCAGGAAGTTAGCTACTGTGGACACCAACCAGGAAGTTAGCCCTCTCTGCTTTCACTGTGGACACCAGGAAGTTAGTTACTGTGGACAACAGGAAGTTAGCTACTGTGTAGACCAGGAAGTTAGCCCTCTCTGCCTTCACTGTGGACACCAGGAAGTTAACTCTCTCCGCCTGCCCCAAGGGCGGCTGTGACGGCGTGTGAACTCGTGGGTGGTGGGCGCCGTGGCTCTTACCTGTGGCGGGCGTGCTGGGGGTCTTCACAGCCGGGGCGGTGAAGGCCGGCCTGTTGGAGCCGAGGCCAGAGGCCAGCAAGGCGCTGTGGATAGAGTCTGGATCGATGCTTTTCTTTTTCTTCTTCTTGCTTTTTTTCTCTTTACCCTTTTTAGGCTCTTTTCTGATGAGCCAGGGATCTGAAAGATTGAGAGAAGAAGAAGGGGGGGGGGGATGACACGGTCAGCTACGAGGTCATCGTGTCTCCTGCGCTGGCAACAGCGGGAGAGGGGGGCACGGGAGAGGGGGGGGACGGGAGAGGGGGGGACGGGAGAGGGGGGACGGGAGTGACTGCGGCTCACCATCTTCCTCGTCCTCGCTGGACTCGTCCCTGAAGGGGTTGAAGTCGTCGTCGTCCTCCCCCGAGCTGACCGACTTGAAGCTGTCGTCGCTCTCCGCCTCTTTCTCCGACTCTTCCGATTGGCTGTCGTCTGAGCTGCTGCCGGACAGCCCCCCCGACCTGCGGGGCTTCTTCACCTGCTTCCTCACCTCCGCACCTGGACCTGGTCAGGAGGGAGGGACACGTGACGGGACTGACATCGTTCACGCCGTCTTTCTCGCTCTCTCATTTTTCTTGCAGGTCCAGTGACACCCACATACAAGAGTTAAGGGAGTCAGTTGGCTGAGCGGTTAGGGAATCGGGCTATTAATCAGAAGGTTGCCGGTTTGATTCCTGGCCGTGAAAATGACTGTGTCCTTGGGCAAGGCACTTCACCCTACTTGCCTCGGGGGGAAATGTCCCTGTACTTACTGTAAGTCGCTCTGGATAAGAGCGTCTGCTAAATGAAAATGTATGACGGGTCTGGTTGACACCGTGATATAAAGCGTACTCAAATGAAAACATGCGAGGGATAAGCAGAAAAACAGATCCTGCTGTGAGAGATCCACACAGACAGCCTACCTTTCCTCTTCTTGCCCTTCTGCACCGCCGTGGTCTCGATGGGAGAGGGGGTCTTCTTGGCCGAGAGGTCGATCCCCAGCAGGCTGAACAGCTTCTGCCTGTCTGGAGCCGGGAAGTGCTTCTCAACCAGAGACTGCAGCACGCCTCTGGAGAAACCAACATGAAACGCTCCTTCAAACCACATTCCCAGGCCGTGTTCTTCCAGAAAGTGGCGTGGTTTAATATATTTGAGCTTATCATAGGTGTAATCTATGTTCTGAGTACTTGTTACGTTAACATGTTATGTTATGCCAGGTTCGCTTTGCGTTGTCTTGTCTTAAGAATTTCAGTGCCCAGTCTGACCCTGTGTTGTTCTGTGCATCTGACAATAAAACTTGAGGTTGTGCCAGAAAGCGGCGTGTTGGTGTGGTTGTGCCAGAAAGCGGCGTGTTGCTATGGTTGCGCTGGGGACTCACTTGGCTGTGGAAACGAAGTCGTTGAGCTCTCCGCCTCCCTCCTCCAGGGCCTCCAGAGTCCGGGCTTCTCCTGTGGACTGCAGCCCGATGACCACACACTGCAGACAGACCCCGCAGTTTATCACACACACATTTACATTTAGTCATTTAGCAGACGCTCTTATCCAGAGCGACTTACAGTAAGTACAGGGACATTCCCCCCGAGGCAAGTAGGGTGAAGTGCCTTGCCCAAGGACACAACGTCATTTTGGCATGGCCGGGGAATCGAACTGGCGACCTTCAGATTACTAGCCCGACTCCCTCACCGCTCAGCCACCTGACTCCCTGACACACACACGATACACAGCACCTTCCAGGTACTAGCATGCTACAGCCGGACCCAGGGGCGGAGCTCTGTTTTCAAATGTGGGTGGGGCAGCTTTTTCTAATTGAAGATGCGGCCGATCATTTTATTTAAATAAGAAGTGATGGGGGGTGGGCGGGGCCAGATTTGCTGTTTTCAAACAGTTGTTAGGACGTGTATGAGGAAAGCTCCGCCCCCCGGGCTGTCACATCCAGGGATCTGGGTTGAGGATCAGACGTCTCACCTTGCCGTTCTTCACCTCCTCCCTGGCCAGCTGCACCACCCTGCGGACCTTGGAGGCGATGCAGAGGTACTTGAAGAAGCGCTGGTGGGCCGACCAGAACTGGCCCCACATGGACTTCTTCATGCGCTGCTCGGCGTCCATCAGGTTGGCCGCCTGCTGGAACTTCTCCCGGGCGCTCACCCACTGAAACACACACACGGGCGCTGGTCAGCTGACGCCAGCAGAGAGGCGGACACGGGGTCGAGGGTGCCGGTGTCCTGACAGTACGTGCTCCCCCGTCAGATTGTCCTACCAGGGGCTTACCGGTCATCGACGTTGCGTCATTTTTGTCACGCTGTAAAATCATCCTACCTGTTTATTTTAGACTGGTAGGACAAATTATATAGCTATGATTTTGAGCTACGGTAGGAAAACCTGACAAGGAACGGACACAAGAATAGACAGAACACCGAGGGCGTGTCCGCTGGGTCCTCACCAGACGCACGGACTTGTTGTACATCTTGATGTAGTGCTGCGTCAGCGGAACTTCCTCGATCTTGAACGTCACTCCTGTGAAGCTCAGCTGCCTCGCGATGTACATGCCTCGCAGCTTCATATCCATGGCAACTATCTCCATGGCACCGACACCTCTGTGAACGCAAAGGGGAGAAAGAAAGAAAAGAATCGACCACATTCGATATTTACTTGTCGTCGCTATCCAAAAGGGTTCTGATTCCAAGTTCCTTCCTACGCCTCAGCAACAATGAAATGTTTCGCTAAAAGCCCCCCAAAAAACACCTCGACACAAAGATGGAACGGTGGTAGAGCCTCTCACCTGCGCTCCACAGCCTGGATGAAGTTGCTGAATTCTTTGAAGGGAGTTCCCTCCCCCCAGATGCCCAGCCGGTTCATGTAGGCCATGTTGCGAGGCTCAGAAGCACCTGGAAGGACAGACGCATGGCGGTGAGACGGCGTCCGTCTCTACAGGTGAACCGTGATGGTGTCTGTGTCTCCACCTGGCCTGATCCTCACCTGTGGCACTGGCGTAGACCACGCGCGCTTTGGGAAGTTTGTTCTGCAGCTCCAGGACTGCCAGGCCAGTCTTGGTGGGCTTGGACGAGCCGATTGGACATACATTTTTGGCTTTGTGACACTCGTCATAGACAATCTTACAGGTGTTGGGTTAAAGATAAATCAAATATATAGTTCTGGATAATTATTATGTCATAACATATTTATGCTTCAAAAACAAATTGTATAATATCAAAAAGAATTAAAAGTATGATAAATTATAGAAAAAAAGTATAAAAAAACAAAAAAATATAAAGAAAAATATAAAGAAATAATACATATAACTTTTAAATGCTTTTAAATATAGCATTTTCTTTTAAATTCCATTTAAGGATACAACTCCGTCAAAGTCCTCCCCACACCAGTGGAGGAGCTGTTTGAACCTGGTCTTATACTTTCCCCCGGACTGGCTCTCCCCAATCAGGGACGAGTAGGTGGCGAAGATCACACCCTTCTTCACGCTCCCATTGTGTTTGGAGGAGATCTTCCCATACTTGAACTGAGGAGACCAGAAATTAAACTCAGAGAGGAAGCAGAAGAGGGATTCAAGACCAGCTGCAGAAGCAGCAGACCTGCTCCGGGTCACTTCCTGCTCCTTTTCCTTAATTTTGTGAAAGGACCGGGTCACTTCCTGCTCCTTTTCCTTAATTTTGTGAAAGGACCGGGTCATTTCCTGCTCCTTTTCCTTAATTTTGTGAAAGGACCGGGTCACTTCCTGCTCCTTTTCCTTAATTTTGTGAAAGGACCGGGTCATTTCCTGCTCCTTTACCTTATTCAGTGAATGGACCTGGATGTTCTTGGCTCCGATATCTCTCAGATCTCTCTCAGCGTCGTACTTCAGGTCGTTGGAAACACTGAACCTGTAGAACCAACAGACAAACCAGAATCACAACTCACTCCTCTGAAAGTACCGTGGTTTCCAGATCCCCGTGTCTTCTAGCAGCACGGGCGAGCGGCTTCTAGAAAGTTCTTGTGTTTTTACCAGAGCGATCTCTTCCTGCCTAGGAGGTAGTTCTCGTAGATGATCCCAGCGATGGTCCTGCCCTTCCCCACGCCGGCTCCGTCGCCGATCAGATACGACGCTCGGTCCCCGTTGGGCAGGAATGTCTCGTGTTGCTATGGGTACAAGAGAAGATTTGAAATAAAAACGTTTTTTTATTTATTTTTTTTATCTGCCTTGTAACGGCTTTGTAAAGTAACCTCATCTCTTAACTCGACTAGTACGAAGGAACTGTCCACACTCGAAGCAGCTAAACATTTAGCAGCTAAACTTGTCAGAGATCTAATGTTATTTCTTTTAACAAGCAATGTCACAGAAGGCTGTAAGTCACTCTGGATAAGAGCATCTGCTAAATGACTAAATGTAAATGTAAAAAGACATCATCTTCACTAGAAAAGGTTTTACCAATTGAAAAACGTCTATGTTTATTTTACACAAAGCTAAAAAAATACACATAACCGGAGCTAAACCCTGGAGGGGAAAGAAAAAGGCAGGGAATCCCAGAGTTGGGTCCTTCTCCGGAGCGTTGAGGAGCGTTACCTGGGCAGCGTACGTGATGGCCTCCAGCTGCAGAGCGGAGAGCCAGCCTCGGTCGATGGTCTCCTCTGGGATGGACAGTCGGTACCACACGTTGGGGGGGTTCACGCTGGACAGGGAGCTGGTCTCCACCACAGGGTCCGGATGCCTCAGGCCGATCCTCACTGGACACACACACGGCCGGCAGTCAGAGGTGAAGCGTTTTAACCCGTGTGTTATCTTCGGGTCATTGTGACCCTTCAGTCATTGTGACCCCCCCCCCCCACGTGTTGCGACAACTTTATCTCATACAAAAATAAAGTGAAGCATTTTCTTTTAACCGTCGGGCTGTCTCACACCCCTCACAGCGCAAGGGTTAAAAGAAAATGCTTTTTATTTGTTTTTGTATTGGGTAAAGTTGTCCGGCGCAACGATGGGTCATCGTGACCCGAAGGCAGAACAGAGTTAAGACCCAATACCAGTGAGTTGTTCTAGCGGAGCAGCCTTACGTTTCATGGGCATGTACTCTGCGTAGGTCTCAGCATGACCCAGCTCCTCCTCATCCTCCTCCTCAGGCTCATCCTCCTCCTTCATCCCGGGTAGTTTCTACGAAAACACAAGGCGAAGCCGGAGGGAATGAGTGAGAGGTCGGCTGCGCCACCTCAAATCTCCCCCGTCAGTGGATGAGAGCCGTCGGCCGGCGCCGGAGCGAGCGCGGCCCCGGAGGGAGAGACACTCACGAGGGTCGGCGAGAAGCTCCGTACTTTCATGTCGTCGTTCACCCAGATTCGCGCCATGTCTCTGCCCATCACCTCCTTCTTCACCCCGTTGTTCAGTTCCGCTAGAGGGGGGGGGCGAGAGAGAACACAGGCCTTTGTCAGAGAGCGGGACGCGAGCGGTAACCCGTCTGAGATCAGGATGCACGATGAATTTAGGGGCTAATCTTTTGCCAACTCCCATGAAGAGATCATCCTCTGATTCTCAAAGGGAGAAAGGGGGAATTTGTGACATTTATCATAGATTAGTTATACATTCACATCAAAATACAAATGCATCCTAAGATGCAAGACCAAGCATAGCTAATGTGTGATGTTAACAAATGACAAGACTGCTTTGAACGTGGAATACCCAGACCAGTTTAAATATCTATTTCCAGCCTTAACGGTTCACCCTGTGAAACACCTCAAAATTGACCATCCCTGCCCCTATCTGGAGCCTGTCCATACCTGATTTAGTGATCATCTTTGTCGTGACCAGAATTATTTCTGCGAGGATGAAAGCATGTGTAATCAAGGGTCAGTAAATCATAAGAAACAATATTTGCCGATGAGAAAAACATGCTTAGTACGGGGTGACCATAATGGCCAACTCCCAGAGGCACATTAGAATATTGGGAGTCTCAGATCTGTGATTCCATGAACCATCCCTACTACTCTAGAGAGGATCAACGTACAAATCGAGACCACGACCAGCTCTGGACGGACTCTGCATTTCCATCCCCCTGTCATAGAAGTCATCCCCAGCCACCCTTACAATTCAAGACATCCTTTTGAACATGAGGCGGGGAACAGAAAGGAGAGGAGGAGGAGGAGGGAAGGGGGGGGGGGGGGCGTGGCAAGGCCTCGCGACTCACTGGTTCCTGTGGACGTTGCCGTGGCGACGGGCTGGGCTATGTCGGGCGGAGGCTTGAGCTTCATGAGCTCCACCAGGCTGCTGCTCTTCACCCCGCTCTGCCTCAGCAGGTCCTTCAGCTGGATCTGACACGCAGGAAGTGACACGCCCCAGACCAGAAGACAGGCAGGAAGTGACACGCCCCAGACGAGAAGACAGGCAGGAAGTGACACGCCCCAGACGAGAAGACAGGGAGAAGCACGGGAAATATCGTGCATTTTAAAAAAAGGATGGAAAAGAAAGTTAATACACATGCCTAGCTGCTCACGTAATGTTAATGAAATCACAGGTGACTGACTTTATTAGCATTTTCTTTATAGTTTCATTTGAAAAAAATAAATAAAATGTTTATCCTAGAATCAACATGTAATGTAACAACTTGTGGTAGCCCCCAGACCCTGACAGACTGCCTGACCTGCTCTCTGCTGGGCACCATGGAGGGGCGGGACATGGAGGAGCTGGAGGTTGCCATAGAGCCATGCAGGGCTGAAGGGGTGGTGTGAACCACCTTGGTTACGGTGATGGTGTGTCTGGGGGTGCTTGTGGTCGACGGTTTGGTCACGACGACGGTTCCCAGAGATGGCAACTGATTCAGTTGATTTAAGACAAATGTAGTGGTTGAGGGCTGGGGCTTGTGCTGTAAAGAGGAAATATAATCAAACCAATGTTATGAGGCAAGTTAAAGTAATGGTCAAATGATGCGTCATTGTATACAATACAACTATGAGTTTGTTTAACATTTGTGATGAAAACATTGGAGCTCATACAAAAAGCGAATTGGGCTAGGATGTCAATAAATGACATCACTAAACAATGAGCCTCGGTGATGTTATGAGCCCTTATGATGACTGTGTGAGTAGGTGATGTTACCCTTATGGTGACTGTGTGAGTAGGTGATGTTACCCTTATGATGACTGTAGGTGATGTTACCCTTATGGTGACTGTAGGTGATGTTACCCTTATGGTGACTGTGTGAGTAGGTGATGTTACCCTTATGGTGACTGTGTGAGTAGGTGATGTTACCCTTATGGTGACTGTGTGAGTAGGTGATGTTACCCTTATGGTGACTGTAGGTGATGTTACCCTTATGATGACTGTGTGAGTAGGTGATGTTACCCTTATGGTGACTGTAGGTGATGTTACCCTTATGGTGACTGTGTGAGTAGGTGATGTTACCCTTATGGTGACTGTGTGAGTAGGTGATGTTACCCTTATGGTGACTGTGTGAGTAGGTGATGTTACCCTTATGGTGACTGTGTGAGTAGGTGATGTTACCCTTATGGTGACTGTGTGAGTAGGTGATGTTACCCTTATGGTGACTGTGTGAGTAGGTTGAAGTGTTGTCTCTGTTCTACCGGCTCCCACCGCCTCGGACCCCAACCCAACATCCAGGGCATTAATGGAGATGGACTAGAAAACAAATAGAAACATTTCTACGAGCATGTTCACCAGGAAGACTACAACAATGCAGTTTCAACTTACATTTAGTCATTTAGCAGACGCTCTTATCCAGAGCGACTTACAGGAAGTACAGGGACATTCTCCCCCCCCCCCCCCCCCCGAGGCAAGTAGGGTGAAGTGCCTTGCCCAAGGACACAACGTCATTTTGCACAGCCGGGGAATCGAACTGGCAACCTTATGATTACTAGCCCGACTCCCTCACCGCTCAGCCACCTGACTCTCAACTTAACCCAAGTAGCGATTTGAATAAAACGCTTGTACAAACTGGCTGTTTACTACTACCCCCCCTGTTTAAGTGGCAAAAGTGGCCGTCATGGGTCATGTGACTGATGGTCATGTGACTGATGCATCACCTGCGGACTTCTTACCTGCTGGAGGGGAGAGGACTGGGCCGCATCCTGAGGTTCAAAGTCGAACAGATCGTTTGCACAGATGCCGCTCTCGCTCAAAGCAGCCAGGAGTAAATCCTGTCCAGGATCCATCATCTGCACGAGACAAACGTCATTAACTCGCTATTGACACCAAGAGAGGATTGATACCTACTTACAATGTGATCTGTGTCTTTAACATCGAAACAATGCAAAAGGGAGATTTTCTACTTGTAAACGTTAAACACAACTGCATGAAAACAGGCTAGGCTAGATCTTCATAGATATGCAATGCATTATTAGTAGCATAACTTCCTCAAGTCACATGGCAGCCGAATGTGTGAAACGAACAATCATTTCTCATCTTGACAATTTTCACACTGAATACATTTTAGGATTAAACATATCCCAATTTTTCACCGTCGGAAATTACCGGAGCACGAATTTGCAAAGGCTGTGACAAACATTCCACAGCAAAGTTGTTCGTAACTATAGGAGTAATTACACTTACAACTGTTTTGTTTAAGGAATGTAGTCCTACGAGTAGATGATGTAGTCGTACATAGTAGTGTCGATCAGGCACTGGCCTGGTAACTTAAAATCCAGTTATCTGATCTTGAGCTAGCCTACAAGTTGCAATGTGACCCAGACCATTGCACGTGTTTGCACTACCTTGCTATTTCCAACTTCCTGGACTGACGTCGTTAACAACTACAGAGTATAATGTCAAACGGTACAACGTGTACCAAACTTGTTAGAATTCCCTCTAACAAATTGTCAGAGATAACTGGTAATTATGGGTTTGGCATATCTATGCTCTGATTTAACTATTGAAACCACTGGGCACCAACTACGGTTAATACACAACTGCAAATCTTAGGACTGCGCTAGGTCTACAGCTACGTTCTTTCGTTTCGTAGCTGGCTAGTAAATGGCTAAGCTAGCACTAACACGAATTTGCTAACGCATCGTTAGGGCTAACCGGTTAAGCCATGCTATATGTTAGCTGGGCTAGTCCTAGCCATGTCCACATGTGGTCCAGTCAGGAGGGTCGAAACTAGCAAAGGTTTCGTTAGCTTGCTACAAAGCTAGCAAAGTGAGATGTGGTTCGTTCGCTAACTCTCGCGCGTTGTCTACTTAATTAGCTAGCGAAGAGTAGCCACTGCCATTTACTGGTAAACCACCTGAATTATACCTTGTTTATCAAAGAACACACAACGTTGTTACTGCCTAGACTAGTAAGCACCATCGGTTTCTGTTGACGACGGTCACAACATTCAGGGATATCCTACTAGGCGTGGATGAGTCTAGTAATATTATACTATACAGCTACCTAATGCCACATACTGATATTTAATAGTTTAGATTATCTGTGAAGAACATAGTTGGAGTTACATCTGTTAAGTCTACTTTGTAACAATTATATTAATGCCAGCTGTGTTATGCTTTCACATTGTAGCTAGCACAACGTAACGTTAATCTACCGTTACGTAGCGTACGTTACGTTAGCATTGGGCTAACTAGCTTGCTAGCTAAGAGAGTGCTAAGTTGGCTGGCTAGCAACGCTACCTCACTGCTAGTCTGAAAACAACAAACAAATGTTTCACAACCAACAACGCCACACGGCTTTGAAGGCAATCTCAATGATCTTGGAACATTCCTGTGACGATCCCAGACATTATTACCAATCAGCAATACTCACTTGACAGTAAACGACTGTCACAATTGTCGCAGTGGTTTAGGGGTATGTCACCCTCTTCGATCCGCTGTGTTCTAACCACCTTTCGCCATATTTACCAAACACCAGCTGCGAGTTGATCACGTGACGCTCAATCCAAAGACTGGAATTTTTAGATTCGAATTCCTCGCTGGTAATCGATGAAAATCGCTCTTCAAGATAGCATCGAGTGTCCATTTGCGTAAAGCAAAGGATAACGATAAGAAAGTTGACATTTCAAGTATATTTGTCAACCTTACAGATTCGAGAAACAGAGCGCTAAACCTATATCACGTGACAATGTTTGCTCGTTCGCAGGAAATGACGCCCGATACTTTTTTTTAGGTGATGAACGTATCCTGTGATGATGCTTGGCAGACACATTACTGTTTGATAAATAAGGTTGAGAAAGCCATGGTTTGAATTCTTAACAAAATACAATAATTTGTGTCAGTGTCATGCAGTGGTGAGACACTTTCATGTAGAAATATGACGTTTGATTGGCTGTTGTTACATTCGCATGGATGCAAAGGCATCCATGCGAATCAAGGTCATGATGAATAAGCACATATTTTAGAAGCTATACACACATTGTGAAGTCTTTTTTGTAAACGAAGAACGAAGTTGTAAGGTACATCAATGATGTGGATAAGTAGCCTCCTAAAGACAAGTCTAGCATTTCCTGAACAGAGCTTAAAAAGTGTTTGCAGAGAGTGGCCAATGCAAATTGTTGATTTAATAATTTTGCAGTCACACACCTTTAGAAGAAGAATTTTAAAAAAAGTAGGGATAATTTATCTTAAGAAATTCCGTTCATTTTAAATTGAGCTAGAAAAACTTTGTATCCTTTTTATTTAGTCACACGAACCAAAATGTTGAAACTGTAGCGGTTCCGACAATTTATGAAAGTTTATGAAAAGCACGCGAGAAAATACAATTGTATGTATTCGCAAGATCCTTATCATGAATGCATGTACAACACAGCCATTGTTAAGCAAGTCTAACCATATCACATTTAACATAGTTATAATCTTGTTTGATCCATGCAAAAGTGATTAATGATGATGACCATTTGGAAGATCAACGACTGTTCCAGGTCAGTTACAGCACCGCCTACCGACATTTTGATGGAACTGCTGTACTAGTGTACAACAGCGTTTAAAATTTAAATGCCTCCCCCCTTGAAATAATTTCGAAGCCAAAACAAATAGACCAACGACAGCAAGCTAGAGAATCAATCCAACCGGGGCATCGAAAGGTACTCTTGGGGAAAGGGTGGTGGGATGACCATACTGCGTGAAACAAGGGAGATAGACCACCTTGTTGGACATCATTGTTTCACTGCAGAGTGGACCCAAATATTGAAAAGGAAAAAGTCCGAAATGAACGGGGTAAGTTCGCCAATGTACGGCTTTAAAATTGCGTTAAAATTCGCTGATGTTTAAACCCACATGTTGAAGCTATGCCCACAAAAATCTAGAGCTACGTCGATCGTTAGCAAAAACTAGCACATTTTGTCACATTTAGCACTACCTGCTAGCCAGGCTAACCAGAAAGAAGGAACTAGCCAGCTTGCTAGGTAGCCTAGCCTATGAACTTAACCTATTAATATATGATTTACTAAAGTTAGCTAGATGACTGTCGAGCTACAGTACAAACACGGTGTTGTTTTAGTGGTTGTGCACAATACATGATCGCCATTTAGCTAATTAGTGTTAGAGTCTCATAATGAAATGCAACGTGACAAGCTGTGTGCTAGCTAGCGTAGGTTAGCCAGCCATCAATGTAGGCCCTCACGAATCGTAATACAAATCAAGATGGAAAACGTTAACCAACAAATTCGGCAAAGTTAGCCAGAAGAGTCAAAGAGAAATACTCTGACGGATTTCCCCGACCGAACGCAAGCACTGATCTAATCAACTCTTGGGATGCAAATCTTACTGAAAATGTTATACAACGATACTAACTATATTAACGGACTAAACATAGTCTCTAGCCTCTATATGATTATGTTGTCCATCTTGCCCCTCATATCACAGGACATTGTATGTGGCCATTCCATCACCCTTTTAAGCCCCAGCAAGTCAAAGTCACCTGTCCACGATGAGATGACAATAAAACTAACTCAAGAAGGAAAGTGTCCTGGACGATGTTCTCTGCAAAATGACACATCAAAGCCAGGAGATGGTAAGTTAACGTTCAGGGCATGTCATAATATTTCCCTATGACTTATCTATCCAGGGGTATGTGTGTATTATAACCCTGTCTGTTTGTACGTTTCCCAAAGCCAGGAGACTTAACCCAGCTAACTCCGATACCTGTGTCTTGACTCTGACTGAGAGGGAAGGGTGTCAAAGTCAGCACCCTCCTTGCTGGACGGAAGATCTTGCCTCCTCACAGCAGCACTACCCTCCAGCTTGCCTTCGTTCCCCAGACGATCTTTCTCCTCCATCCAGCAACAACGTCATTCACAACCCATTCCTCGCGAACAACTCCGCTCACCTGACCAAGTACAGAAAAGGCGTCCGACACAGGGTCAAAGGGAAGAAGTCCACATTCAGAATGTAGGCACATTGAGCATAACTAGCAGTTTGGTAAATTATTTTAAAAAAAATATATATATATTTTTTTTAATAACTTTTTTCGATTAAATTTTCCTCATTTCTTTACAGTGCCGAGAATTCACAAAACCGTAAAGTAACTGACTACTATCCTATACGACGAAGCTCCAGGAAAAGTAAAGCAGAGCTGAAGGTAGGATTGGAGTGAATTTAATGTATAATGCAGTGTTTTCCCAGCAATACTTATCTTGTTTAAGTTCAAACTAAATCATAACAAATGAACAAAAAGAAAACTGTTCAATTAACAAAATAATATATTTCTTATTATTATTATTATAATTATAATTATACTTGGCTGTGCTTCATTGTTTAGGAAATGTTGGTATCAGAAAATGTAAATTATACCGTTTTCTATCTTTTTCTTTGTTTTTCCTTGCCAGTGTGAACAAAAGAAGCACATTGATGATCTAATCACAAATGGAATAGAGGAAGGAATGGAGGTACATTGTTACGTGGGCATGTCATGCTTGTCATTTCTCCATAACCTGTCACCTGTGTGCTCGGACATCTAAATATGGAGGAGTCAGGTGGCTGAGCGGTGAGGGAATCGGGCTAGTAATCCGAAGGTTGCCAGTTCGATTCCCGGCCGTGCCAAATGACGTTGTGTCCTTGGGCAAGGCACTTCACCCTACTTGCCTCGGGGGGGATGTCCCTGTACTTACTGTAAGTCGCTCTGGATACGAGCGTCTGCTAAATGACTAAATGTAATATGAGTCTCGTTTTTGTTATAGGTTCAGCATATAGAGGGGAAGGGAAGAGGAGTATTTGCAACTCAGTGTTTCCAGAAAGGCCAGTTTGTGGTCGAGTACCATGGCGACCTGCTGGAAATCACGGATGCCAAGCAAAGGGAGATGGAGTACGCTCAAAACCCCGCCACCGGCTGCTATATGTACTACTTCCAGTACCTGTGCAAAACATACTGGTAGGCCGGACAACAGTGCTTTTCATATACAGTCTGTTTACATGAGTTGCTTTCAAGGTAGGACTGAGCTGTAGGGCTTGTTATCTTTTAATTTCGAAGAGTACGCTACAAGCTTTGTCTTGTGTTTTTTTTTTTTTTTTTTGTATCTTCTCTTCGTCTAGCATCGATGCCACAAAAGAGACGGAACGCTTGGGCAGGCTGATCAACCATTGTAAAATGGGCAACTGTCAAACCAAACTCCATGACATCAACGGCATACCTCACCTCATCCTTGTAGCATCTCGAGACATCGACGAGGGAGAAGAGCTCCAGTACGACTATGGGGACCGCAGCAAAGCCTCCATCGCCGCCCACCCGTGGCTCAAACATTGATGGAGAGATCGGCTCGAAGAAAAGGGAAAAGCTGTTATTTCTTAATAGATTTTTTTTTTTTTAATGTAAAAAGAATTTGCCTTAGCATCAGAATGTGTAACAATTTATTAAGTGGGGGGGGGGGGTAGTTTGTGTGCGCGTGTAGGGGTGTATACAAATGGTTTTGGGAGGGGGATATAATGACAAACACATCTAGATCGAAGACATCAATACTTTTAATATATATTTATCAGTATATAAAACATGCTAGTGTTTTCCACCACATCTCTTTTGTATATTTTGTATTATCAGTAGAGTGCTTCCATGGCATGCAGGTAGTAGTTATAATGTTCTGCATTTTTATACAATGTTTTTCTTAATTGGTTGTGTGACGGTTAGTTGCTTAGCAATAATTATATTTATGGCACCAGAGACCTTCTGGTTCATGCAGAAAACAAAACTATGAGATGCAAACTACGGGCCCTCTTCAAATGGTTCTGTAAAACTGGAATGTGATTCCAAACATTGAAACACACTTTATTTAAAATGTTACCCTTATGCCATGCTGTGTTGGGTTGTTTTATGAACTTGAACAAATCTGTACCTCTTAAACACACAAAGCGGTCGCTTGACCACAACCAAATGCTCCATGTGAAAGTGTTTGAATAAGTCACTTTGCTCGGGTGAAGGCATTGTTGAATAAACTTGTTTTATGCAAAAGCATTTCCTGTTCGGAATCTGGTTTTAACCTAAACTTATGTCGCTGCTGTTTAATAAGTGCAGAGTAGTCTAACAGTTCGCTTGTTTTTACGTTTTCGAAAATATCGTGTGCGTACCCTGACCTAATTACAGAATGTCCAGAAGTAGGAGCCATTTAATTACGACCGTAGTTTACAGAGCCAGACGGAGGGATTTAATCGATGCACCAACTCGAGGTTAACGGAACCTTGTGTACAGCCACATTTTAACACGGGTTGTTTATATTGATGCACATATTTGAGAACCATCTCTTGCGTCGACAGTAACTCTTTAGGCGGCTATGGTAAGTTTAATTTCAAACTGTGAACACGTCTAATTTAGACTTCACCTGTTCTTTCTAGACTGCGGAGGCAGTACGTCGTTAAACCACGTAACTACCGACTGACTAATATGAACGATTGGAGCCCAATAGCGAAGGTGTACGATCCGCTAAAAGCAGGTAGCATCGATGGCACAGACTTGGAACCCCATGACCGCGCTGTATGGAGGGCGATGTTTTCCCGATACAAACCCAATAAAGGTGTAATGGGAGATCCCCTTCTTACACTGTTCGTTTCCCGCTTGAACCCACAAACAACGGAGGAAAAGTTACGTGAAGTGTTCTCAAAGTACGGCGACATCAACCGGCTCCGCCTTGTGAGGGACATTGTGACCGGCTTTTCCAAGGGATATGCTTTCGTTGAGTACAAAGAAGAACGGTCTCTTGTTCGGGCAAGGAGAGAGGCCAACAAATTGGTGGTTGACCAAAATGATTTGTTCGTGGACTTCGAGCAGGAAAGAACTCTCAAAGGATGGATTCCCCGACGATTCGGAGGCGGACAGGGAGGGAAAAAAGAGTCTGGACAGTTGCGGTTTGGTGGAAAAGACAGACCCTTCCGCAAACCCATAAATCTGGTGGGTGTCCCAATGAACCAGGACTGGGCAGACGGTGGGAGAGAGTGGGAAAGAGGCGGAGACCGGGAAGTTCGGCAGCGAGGGGGGAACGATTACTCCTCAAGCCACGAGAGAGACACTGACCGGGCAAATAGAGGCAGAAGAAATGACCACGAGAGAACGAGAGACAGAGAGTACCACAGAGAAAGAAAAGATTTGAGCCATGATAGAGGGAGGGATGAGAGAGGGAGGGATGAGAGAGGGAGGGATGAGAGAGGGAGGGATGAGAGAGGGAGGGATGATAGAGGGAGGGATGAGAGAGGGAGGGATGACATGAGACACCTGAACACATACAGAACAAGGGACAGGAGATGAACACCTGAGTTCTGAGATTTCTGAATCACATTGGGTGGAAACACAAACACGTGTTGTTGGTTAGTCACCTAAACACCTTTTTACAAGTTGAAGGAATTCAGAAGAGCTTTTATCGTTAGTTTGTGTGTGGCATACTCATGTCGTAACCTTCATTTTTGTGATCCGAATAAAGACCCCTTTTCCTCTGCAGTCGTGTAATTTCATTGATCATGATCAAGTCAAGAAACATACAACACTGCACATTATGTGGCGCAATGGTGAACAAAAATTATATTCTGGATCAGACGATTCTTTATGTTTATTAAGCAGGGATTTTTGCACACTGTATGATAAAACTGATAATGTTATACATTATAATTATACCAATACTTAGGGTAGGAGCTGAGTAGTCATGGGGTTTTCAACCACAGGATAAAACAGGGCAAAACAGCGTTTGTTCATCAGGTTACAAATTCACCCCATAAAATCAAAATACTTCCCTTTAAATAGAATTTACTATCTGACAGAATTCAACACATCAGTAAACCTGCTCCCTTTTACCCCCTTCAGTGTTCATTTAGAACCTTAAATACGAGTATCTTACATCAGGAAATACATAACTTATCAGTTATTGTCAAAGTAATGGCACCTGTGCTCTCTGTGTTTGCCCTACTTAACCCTTGTGCTGCCTTCGGGTCACATGACCCAAAGGTTCATAACGAACCATCGTTGTGTTTACCCAATTTTACCCAATACAAAAACAAATACAAATTATTTTCTTTTAACCTTCACAATGTAGGGGGTCTGAGACAGCCCAACGGTTAAAAGAAAATGCTTCACTTTGTTTTTGTATGAGGTAAATTTGTCGCAATTAAAACATTATATGATATCGCCTCAGACTTAACTGTTGAATGAAATGAGTCAACAGCTTTCCATCAGTGACAGCAAACTAAGTTTAAAAGTCAAACACAAAACAGTTGTTGATCATTTTGCTTTATCTAGGATGTTACATGAGGTGAGTGGACAGGAGGGTTTAATGAAGTTGCACTTTACTACAACCCCTTAAACTGCCTGGCAATCATACTGTTGTTTCTGCTTGAACATGAGCTAGTCATCCATGAAAAGGACAACAACAAAGCCTGAATAATACTTGTTCAACAATACCAAGTGAAAACCATTGTTTTAAGGACGTTTTTTTGTGAAAAAAAGAGAACAAATACACTGTCTGTGCTGCACTTTCTACCAACAGGGCCTGATGTACCGTTTGACTGAGGACAATAAGGAAATATTTTTTAAAACGTGCCATGTTACCAGTAGACCTTGGCACGGATTTTCTCGGTAGTGTCAGGATTTTAATTTAAAAACATCTCACACAACCAATTCATGTGCAAATCTCAGTTACTCGTGTTATCGATTCGTTTAAAAGCCTTCACATCAGTGCCAAAACGACTGTACAAAACCTGCCAATGCTGGTGAAGGAGGAGTTGAGCAACAATTCCCCAGAGCTGCCTGGAGTCACTATCTTATCACAAGGTCTGTGGGACCAGGTCATACATCCAATCCATAACTCATTTTCAATATTACCAATATAAACGTCAAAGTGAAAAATGTATCCACGTCTTTTCTGTCACTGAAACCTTCTCTATAGGATCTTTCTCATCCAATAAGCTACAGGAAGAGCCACTTCCTTCTGTATTCCACTTCCTGTATTCCACTTCCTGTATTCCACTTCCTGTATTCCACTTCCTGTATTCCACTTCCTGTATTCCACTTCCTGTATTCCACTTCCTGAACTTCTCTCCTCACCACGTCTGCTAGCCTCCCTCTCGGCCAATCACACACTTACAATTCTCCTGCCGTTTGGAGCCTGCGTTCCCATCGCTCTATTCTAAACAGTCCACTTGGGTTTCACTTTGGGATAAATAAAGATCAAATGCATTTTTAATGAGAGTCTCCTTCAAGCTGTCCCAGACCACAGGTCCCCAAAGTCCCGTCACCAAAAACACGATCTCCTCGACGTCTCACCATGCCTCGGGTGCTGGAGGGAGCAGGTAAGCAGAAGCTGGGGATTAGAGTGCCTTAAGGGATGGGCTGGGTTGTTACAGGAAGGGTGTTTAGAGTGACCTCATCAAACGCTGCCCAGGATGACTAGATCTGCTGCAAGGCCTCCTGGGCCTCTTCTGTGTACACATCATCTTTCCGCGCCCAGGAGCCGAAGCTGTCATCATACTGTGCGTTCCGCTGAGAGTTCCGCCTCTTGTCTCGGGAGAAAAAACTAAACCTGGAGGGGGAGAGAGAGAGAGAAGGAGAGAGAGAGAGAGAGAAGGAGAGAGAGAGAGAGAGAGAGAGAGAGAGAAAGAGAGAGAGAGAGAGAGAGAGAGAGAGAGAAGGGGAGAGAGAGAGAGAGAGAATGAGAGAGAGAGAGAGAGAGAGGAGAGAGAAGGAGAGAGAGAGAGAGAAGGAGAGAGAGAGAGAGAGAGAGAGAGAGAGAAGGGGAGAGAGAGAGAGAGAGGAGTTTGTTACAAACCCTTGTTCAACAATGATTTTGTGGTTATGTGACTTTATGGTGGTCGTAAAAGGCTCAACATGTAATAATACTGTAATTATGTTAAGTAGTTCATGTTAATAATAAATAAATAGTCCCTACTTCACATGCGTTATTACCAGAACTGCTTAACTATGTCAATATTTTAGTACAATTTTATTTATTGATTGATTTGAAGTAACATGTGAACATTAATACAATTAAACTGTGAGAAAATGTGTTTAGCTTTACTTAGTGAAAGAAGAATTAAGTCTCCTTGATGAGCCACCATGACTGAGGAAAGTGGAAACTATATACTGTAGCAGGTGATTCTCCAGAATATTCGTCCTATGTTGAAAGATCAGTCCAGTTAAAGGAAGGAAGTTATCTTAAATCGTAATTTTGAGCTGTACCAAGATGTGCTCTATGGTGATGACAGAAACTGAATCTTAAACATCCATCGCAATTAGTGTTATAAGCTGTGGTCAGTCATTAAGTATTCTACAAACATTTTAGTGAATTACACAGTGGGGATAATAAGTGAATTTTCTATTCTGACTGGCTGATTCCATGATTTTGTCATCCCTGCATTGGGAAATGATTCAGAATGCTCCACTAATCAGCAAATCAAAATACACGCATCTGCGGAAGGTTGAGGGGCCCATGCGGGTGTAGCAGACGTGGTCGCGCCACCGTCGGAGGTCGGCCTACACTCGGCCGACGTTCATCCACACGACTTTTCAAGCGCGACCACTACCAGCTACGCCAACGGAAAGCTAGCGATCTACACCGGCTACAAGGGCCCATCACATGCAGGGGGTGGAGACGTCCGAGCATTCTAACAGAAGAGTTGCGTCAACCTCATAGACCATGATGTCATCATAGTAGCCAACAATGCTCAAACAGGAGATTTGTTCCGGAAAACTGCTAGCTTGATAACGTTACTTTAAACGTTGTCTAGAATGCAGAAATACTGTACGAGCGAGATGAAAACAACAATAATCATTCATCATCATCATAATAATAATAAATATATTTATATTACTCTGATAAATACGAACACAAGCAATGAAAGCCAGCTATAGAAGCTAAATCACAAGTTTAAATGCTTTTAAAAATGTATTGAAGCAACTCTTCTACAAGGTGTTAGATGTGAAAGTAAGTGACAGAGAGGCCAACCAATGAAAATTGTCATACAAGAGACATGAGACGTCTGATTGGCTGTAAAGTGGGGTCATCTGGAATCAACCCAGCTGCCACCATCGGCATTATGGCTGTAAAAATCCTGTCACACAGAAGTAAATAGGTATAAACACACACATACATACGCACAAATAGTGGAAGAGAGCAGAGAGGGAAAGACAGGGACCACATCAACCTAGTATGTTTCATATCAGACTTCTCACTACAGAGTGAATTCTAGAACTGTGGTGAAATGTAGCTGTTACGGCCTTTCATACCTCTCACACCACTGAGGATGAACCAGAGCCGCGCCTTAGTTGCTTTAGTGTGAATATGAGCCAGAGATGGATGCAGACATGCCCCACTAAATTGCCCAAACTTATTGAAAGGCTGTCATCTTATAGCTGCGTGGCCTTTTGCTATTGATTTGAAACATGTTTTGACTTATGTGTCTCAGATTGACTAAAAGGGCTAGTGTGTGTGTTTGTGTGTGTGTGTTTGTGTGTGTGTGTGTTTGTGCGACAGCGTGTGGTACTGTTACATACAGGCGCTTGATTCCTGACTCTGGCTGTGCATGGGCCCGAGCCCTCAGTTCAGGAGAGGGGGACGAAGTCTGAGATCCAGTGTCGTCTTCCATCTCCTCACTGGAGACAGAGAGCAGACATCATCATCACCATCATCACCATCCTCACCATCATCACCATCATCATCCTCACCATCATCATCACCATCACCATCATCATCATCATCCTCACCATCATCACCATCATCACCATCATCAACATCATCATCATCATCCTCACCATCATCATCCTCACCATCATCATCATCACCATCATCATCACCGTCATCATCCTCATCATCATCACCACCACCACCACCACCATCATCATCATCATCATCATCATCATCATCACCACCACCACCACCATCATCATCATCATCATCATCACCATCATCACCACCACCACCACCACCATCATCATCATCATCATCATCATCCTCATCATCACCACCATCCTAAACACAACGTAGCACCGACTCAAAGCGGCCTGCGTTTCCCGAGGTACACCTCCTACCTTTTGTAGTAAGCGATCTCCTCCTGCAGCATGAAGACTTTGGACTTGAGCTCGTTCCTCTCGTGAAGAACATCCCTCAACTCCTGCAGGGTGAACCTGGGCCGGTTGGGGTCCTTGGTGTCCAACCCTGCGGTGTCCTCGTCACACAGAGCCTCCTGCAGGGACACAGGGACATCACCCAGAGGAACAGGGGGTGGACAGCAGGAAGGAGGGAGGGACGGGAGGAAGGATACCTTGGTGAAATATTGGAACACGGCAGACATGTCCTCATCATACATCGCCTCCTGGTGGTACATGAGGTGAACTTCAACCAGACACCGCGGCCTTGTACCAATACCTCTGAAAATCATTCTTCCTAACCCCCCTTTCCTTCCAGTCAAAACAATTCTTTACACACTATGTTCTGATCAAATTGGCAATCTGGATTATGGCGGGATCATAACCCAGTACTGTGAAAACTCTTCCGAAAAGCGTTTTTCCTTCTGGGAGGTGATTATGAATCTGTAGGGGACGCTTAACCTAATGATGTAATCTAGGAAGGGAGAGAGGAAGGATGCAACACAATGATTCGGACCAGACCTGAAACTTCACAGCAACTCAAGTCCACTGCATGCAGCAAACAGAGCTAACCAGACATTGAGCAGACAATGGCCGCGTAAAAATGTAAAAAGGTGCTACATTAATCGCCACTTTTTCTGAGTCTTTTTTTAGACGGTTCAGTGAATACAAACATGCTACGCATTCAACTGAAATCTCTCTTTTACTTACACGTTTGATTTAGTAAGGGGTGAGGGGTCTCTGGTGAGTTAAACTACCAAGGTTGAGTTAAATCACACAGCACACTCCATCAAATAAAAACATTTAACCAAACCCACAAACACATCCTCCAGGTCAGTGCGGCGGCATTTCAACTCCGTGCTCTACGGGTGTTACTACCTATTAGATGCTGTGCCAGCGAGCAGTGCAGAGTTAGAGTCACTCCGAAAACCTAGCATCCGGCGCTAACCCAGCTAGCACTACGAGATTACCCATAACAAAGCCGCCTCCTCCTCCACCTCCACCTCCTCCTCCTCAAGGCCCCCAGGGCAGGGAGAGAGGGACGGGGGGCAGGGCTCAGGATCGTACCCCCCCAACAGCAGCTCAGGGGGGTAGTGTCTCTCTGGCCAGGCAAAGCTCTCGGCCCCAGCGGGCAGAGCTTCCGTACCAGACTGGGGAGGCAAGACAAAGGTTTTTTAACTCATCATCGATCCATCAACCATCTCTGGTTTTCCTCAGACATTGTGGCAGCTGAAAAGAAGGTCAATTAGCTTCACGCTAGCATCCCGAGAGGAAAGTATAATGAAAAGTAGAGGAAGGCTAGTTTAAAAGAGATGCCTGTAGAAGTCCTGACCAGGTCACAAGTACACTCGCTATCCTAGCTAGCCTGCTAGCCTGCTAGCCAGCCCTGGTGGGATCTTAGCTAGGGCTAGTTATGGGCGTAGCCTCGTCATGTGATGAGGAAGTGCAGGTTCCTCATCTCAGACTCAGCGGTTGGTAATGAAAAACGCATCAGTGCAGCACTGTTGACTTCACACATACGTGTTTCCCGTGAGGTACCTGTGCTGGCGAGGGGGGCTGCGGAGGGGGCAGCTCAGGGTCCTGGGCAGGTGCGTCGCCCTTCAAGCGCTCCCGCAGACGTGTCACTTCCTGTCTCAGCGCGCCTACTTCCTGTCCCCGCGTCTGCGCGCCGGCCTCCAGCTCCACCTTCTGCTCGATGAGGGCCTTGCCCTGGGCCTCCACCACGGAGATCTTGTGGCGGAGGTCGTGGTTGATCTTCATCAGCCTGGACTGCTGCTGCTGGAGCTGGAGGGGGGGCGAGGCAGACACAGAGGCACGAAATGGGGCGGTTTATCGACCCGTCCAATCAATACACTCGAATCGACGGTGGTATTGGCTCGACGGCTGTCCGTGAGAGGAGGGAGGGAGGGAGGGAGGGAGGAAGGAGGGAGGGAGGGAAGGAGGGAAGGAGGGAGGGAGGTTCTCACAGCTTCCACGTCCTCGTTCCTCAGCGTGAGCTCTCGGTCCTTGGCCCTGATCTCGTCCCTCTGCTTGTCCACCACCTCCTTGAGCTTCTTCATCACCTGCCGCTCTCTCTCCGACATGCCTGCGAGCACAGACGAGAGGCGGGGGGGCTCAGGGGCCGACACAGACAAGACCTCATTTGTGTGTTTGTGTGTGTTTGTGTGTGTGCCGCGTGGGCTTGTGTGTGTGATTGACTGTGTGAGTAGAAAATAGTGATGAGCACTGAGGTGCAGTTCCTGTTTGTGAACGCATGCTGGGTTTAAAATAGCTTCCCCCACCCCTCCCTCTCTCACACACACACACACACTATAAAAGTATTTGTCACAGATTCCAGAAGCTCAAAATACACTGTGACACACAGCCTGAAGTTGTGGATGAGATTAAACCTACAACATAAATTGTTACATAGAAACTGCTTGTGTGAGTGTGTGTGTGGTATGATAGTATGTGTGTGTGTGTGTGTGTGTGTGTGTACCGCAGGTGTGTTGAGGCCTGAGGCTGCCCTGTCCCTGCTGTGCTCCTCTGTGAGGAGAGAGCGTGTCAGGGGGACTGGAGCCCCTCTGTGGCATCACGTCAGAGCCAGTCATGCAGCGAAGAGCCTGGCTCAGACTCAGACACAGAGAAGGCCTCCTTTGTGTGTGTGTGAGAGTGTGTGAGAGTGTGTGTGTGTGTGTGAGAGAGAGAGTGTGTGTGAATGTGTGTGTGTGTGTGTGTGTGTGTGTGTGTGTGTGTGTGTGTGTGTGTGTGTGTGAGAGAGAGACAGGGAGAATAGAGAGATTGAGAAAGAGTGAAATAGAGAGTTTCTTTTTTTGGAGCCAAACTGACCAGCTGGGCACCTTTTCATCAGCTCTTTTTCCTCTTTTAGTGAAGTCAACTTCCTGTCTGGGAGAGGTGAAAGGTCAAAGGGTTAAGGAGTGAGAGGAGTCCTCACCTTCATGCCTCTGGAGGTCTTCCTCACTCAGGGGGTCTTTGATTGACCGGGTGGTGAGGAGGGCCTTGTTGTCCTCCTGCAGCTGAGCGATCTGGGACAGAAGGTCTTGGGCCTCCCCCCTCCAGACATCCTCCACCAGCTCCAGCTCCTGCACACACACACACACACACACACAGCCATTCAGATAACCATACACACACACACACACACACACACGACCATTCAGACAACCGTACACACACACACACACAACCATACACACACAACCATACACACACACACACAACCATTCAGACAACCATACACACACACACACAACCATTCAGACAACCATACACAAACACACACACACACATACACACCGGCATTCACACACAACCATACACACACACATGCATACATACACATGAAAAGCACACACACAACAACCCACACGCACCCAACACCACACACACACAACCACACGTACAACCACAAAACCACATACACACATACATATATACACACACATACACCATCCTGCCGTGTCAGTGTCATAAGCTCCTAAGTCATAACAGACAGTTTACAGCAGCTATTCTGTCAGAGCTGCAAGGGTTTATGAGTAAACCCAGAACATTCTGTGATATGAGGTCTTACAGTGAAAGCGTGTGATCAGTAGCCAAGGTGTGGTATATTTGATCACTGTATGATATTAGACCCTTAGCCACCCATTGAAGACAGGACTCCCTGCAACGTTTCTAGGTGATTGATTGTTAGACCAAACATAACATGGCAAAACACAGAAACATGTGAGTGGAATTATCAATAATTGGCTTGATCGGGCGAAATATAGCCCAGACCTTATGTATAGCCTATTCATAGCTGTAATTGCATTGGCATGATACTATAATCTTTTGTAAAAAAAAAACTGCGATCTTCACATTTTGGTAGATAATCATAATCATTCGTGTTCAATCGTCTATGGCTTACTGACCTTTTTGTGCTTTTTCTCTTTCTCCAGACGCTCCATCCTCTCCAAGCGGAGTTTGTCCAGTTCCAGCCGCAGCTCCTCGGTCTCCGGGCTGATGTTGTTGCGGCTGACCATCACTTCCAGTATCTCCAGGACCCGCACGACTTTCGGCATGAGCCTCGACAGAGCCTCGCAGCCATACTGGTCAATGATCCGTTCAAACTCCTGACCCACCACTGCGGCTATATCGTAAACGTCCATGACCGTCAAATCTGCGACGTTCTTTTCCAACGCAGACCCAAATTCCTCCATGGTTGATTTCTATCCGGTACCGGGGCACTATCCGCTTACCGCAGTCCCTCCCGACTTTCCTATTCTATTTCCTTCGTCACAACAAACTTCCTTCCCTTGGAAGAAAACTGTTGACTTTCGCTTTAATAACTTGATCAATATCTGTATTTATTGATATTCATCTCAGCATTAACAAATGCGATTGTCGTTTTTCTAGTAGCTTCTAACATTTTTGTTAGTATGATTTGTTAAAGTTGCTATGATAGCCTACAATAGGCCGGTTCCTATTGCGGTCCCACTGCCAGCGCGCCGTGTCTGTCCCGGTTGTGGTCAGATTTCAGTTTGTATTGCGCATGTCAGAAATGACAAGCGGATGAGGTCGCTTAATTTATTTTATTTTTTTTAATACGTAGGGCATCGTGTATAGACTCTATAGTGTAAACTAGTGGCTTTAAAAAAAAAATGATGCGCCAGTGGAGAAATGAATATTCAAATGAGTTAAACAGTTCTGACAGTTTATCTGTGGTAATGAGCGAGCCTCGAGGTAGACGGATGAGGCCAATCAGATCTGGAAAATCCCATCTGTCTTCAAGAGCCTTATTGTTTATGTGCCTTGTTAAAGGTCAAATTCAACCAAGCTTTACATTTATGTTACATTTTTTATGCATCATCAAAAGCCATAATCACCCTTCTCAAGTGTGAAATTAAAGAATAATATTTACATTTCTCTCAATTTCATTGACATAAGATTCAAAATGTTTTAAATCAAAAGAGTAAAAGGGATGATGATTAATTTATCACACTTATGACATTACATGCAGGCACTTCATACAGACAGGCAATATTGTCCATCAGTTGGATATTTAGAAAATTCCATATCCAATGTCCAGATTCAGGATTCCCCAGTTCCAGTCTCACCTCGTCTGAACTGCAACAGCACAAAAAACAACAGATGTTCCATCACATCAGCGTGACTCGGATCTGCTCAGACCATTTCAACGATTTCACAACTACCACATGTACCATATCCTTTACTTAAAACCCTTTGCCCTTTATATAAACACCCCTCCCTACTTCACTTTGTCAATAGAGTTCTTACCACACTCTTCAGCAGAGCCCCAGACTTCTGGAAGATGGAGGGTCTCTTGGCCGGCTCAGGGTCGGGCTTGGCCGGCTCAGGGGTGGCGTTTGGGGGGTCCTGAGGTGGCGTCTTGGCCGGGGTGTGTGAGAAGGGTTGGCTATGAGAGTAGGACTGTGGCTGTAAGTAGGACTGACTGTTGCTTGCACCGTACGGTTGAGTTTGAGAGAAGGACTTGGTTGGTAGGTAGGGTTGTGATTGTGAGTAGGCTTGAGGTTGTGAGTAGGACTGTGTGGGTGTGTAAGTCTGGGGCTGGGAATAGGACTGGGCTGGTGAATAGGACTGTGTGGGTGTGCTAGCCTGGGGCTGGGAATAGGACTGGGCTGGTGTGCTAGCCTGGGGCTGGGAA
>CM042865.1:11457490-11487490 GCA_023658055.1 Thaleichthys pacificus
CCGCTCTCTGCAGCGTCGCCTGCAGCTTCAGCTCCTTCAGGAAGTGCAGGCAGTGAGACGCACAGTCCCTGCAGCTGTCTGTCAGACCTGGGAGGGAGGGAGGGAGGGTGGGAGGGGGGGAGGGAGGGAGGGAGGGAGGGAGGGAGGGAGGGAGGGAGGGAGGGAGGGGGGGAGGGAGGGAGGGAGGGAGGGGGGGAGGGAGGGAGGGCAGATTGTGGGTGTTAGAGGTGTTTTGAGTATAGATCTGTGTTTGTGTGTGTATGTATGTGTGTGTGTGGTATCTATGTATGTATGTGTGTATGTACATGTATGTGTGTTTGTGTGTGTTGTGTGTGTGTACATGTACATGTACATGTGTGTGTGTGTGTATGTGTGTGTGTCTTACAGTCAGCCTGGTCGGTGGGCACGGAGTGGGAGGTGGCTCCTCCGTTGACGATGGTGTCGGCAGCCAGGTGGGAGAATTGAGTCACAGCTCTCAGCAAACCACTGGCATCTACACAGAAACACACATTCTCAGCAAAACACTGGCATCTACACAAAAACACACATTCTCAGCAAAACACTGGCATCTACACAGAAACACACATTCTCAGCAAAACACTGGCATCTACACAGAAACACACACTCAGCAAAACACTGGCATCTGAACAGAAACACACATTCTCAGCAAAACACTGGTATCTACACAGAAACACACATTCTCAGCAAAACACTGGCATCTGGAAAGAAACACAGGGCGTCTCACGCACTCGTCCTGGTGATTTACTAAACGAACTGCAGTGACCTGCGCTGCACCAGTCTGAATACGCACCACTCATGTTGCCCACGTAGCACATGAGGCTCTGCTGCATCTTGTCAATGGAGCCCAGAGTGACCTCAGCACGGTTCACCAGGTAGTCTGGAGAACAGGGAGGGAGGGAGGGAGGGAGGGAAAGCACAGAGAAAGAATCAATGAGTGAATGAGTGAATGAGTGAATGAATGAGTGAATGGCTGAATAAATGACTGAATGACTGAATGAATGAGTGAATGAGTGACTGGGTGAATGACTGAATGAATGACTGAATGAGTGACTGGGTGAATGAGTGAATGAATGACTGAATGAATGAGTGAATGAATGACTGGGTGAATGAGTTCGTGAGTGAGAGGGTTACCAGGAGAGCTGGTGCAGCGTACGTGGATGGGGTCGTCCAGTTTGGCCACAGCGTCCAGGATGATGCCCTCGGCTTCCACCACGGCACACTGGAGCAGACAGAACTGTTCCTCCTGCAGCTTCTGAGTCAGCTCCCCCTCCCGGCACGCCTGGTGCACACACACACACACACACACACACACACACACACACACACACACACACAGAGACACACACACACACACACACAGAGAGAGAGACACACACACACACACAGAGACACACACACACACACACAGAGAGACACACACACACACACACAGAGAGACACACACACACACACATAAATACAGACAAAAGCGCACACACACTGATGTACACAATCATGACCCAAGGACACCCACAGACTACACACACACGCACACACCACACCTGTTGCTGCAGCTGTGCATGCATGGCGCCCAGCTCCCGTCTGCTCCCGTCTCTCTCCTGCTCCAGGGAGCTCTGCTGCAGCAGGCTCTGCTGCCTGAGGGAGGACAGCTCTGCTTCCTGGTCCCTCACAGAGCGCAGCAGGGCCTCCCTCTCCCCCTGCAGCCCGGCCAGAGCACCACTCATCTGGGAGCCCGCCTGGGGGAGGAGGGGGTGGTTGATGGTACAAATGGCACCAAAAAAAGACAGATAGATTGTATTTGGGTTAGGGTTATGGTTAAAGAACGCGTGAATATTACAGCCATGGGCATGTTGCTAGGATGAGACCACTGGTTGGTGTTGCTAGGGCTTGTGGAGGGGAGGGAAAGGTTCCTACAATGTCCTTGTTCTGGAGGGCGCTGTTAGCGTGTGACACCTCCAGCCGTCTCTGGTCCAGCTCTCGCTTCAGTCTCTCGATCTCTAACCTCTGCTCTGCGTTGATGGCAAGCTGTAACACACACACACACGTACATGTACACACTCACAAGGTTCAAACATGTCACCATACACACATCCTCCCGTGTGTGTGTGTATGAGTGTGTGTGAGTGTGTGTGTGTGTGGGCTCCAGCCGCGACCCACCTGCTGCTGTAGCTGGGCCCTGAGAGCCTCCAGCTCCCGTCGGCTCCCGTCTCTCTCCTGCTCCAGGGAGCTCTGCTGCAGCAGGCTCTGCTGCCTGAGGGAGGACAGCTCTGCTTCCTGGTCCCTCACAGAGCGCAGCAGGGCCTCCCTCTCCCCCTGCAGCCCAGGCCAGGGCACCACTCATCTGGGAGCCCGCCTGGGGGAGGAGGGGGGGAGGGGGTACAGAGGGCACAGGAAGATTTAATTAAACAGTTTACTAAAAGTTTAGTAAAAAGTACACAGACTAATCCTGTAACAGGGAGATTTGTTTTAAGTTGTGTGGAGTTTGATGGCCTGAAGCAGGCTTGCAGACTACCATCTCTTTGCCCTCCAGGGCGGCGTGCATGCGAGCCAGCTCTGCCCTCTGATCCATCAGCTCCCTGTTCACCCTGTCTGTCTCCTGCTGCTGCTGCTCTGCCTGATCAGGACCAGAGAACAGACATCACTCTGGAGAACAGACATCACTCTGGAGAACAGACATCACTCTGGAGAACAGACATCACTCTGGAGAACAGAGATCACTCTGGAGAACAGAGATCACTCTGGAGAAGAGATCACTCTGGAGAACAGACATCACTCTGGAGAACAGACATCACTCTGGAGAACAGACATCACTCTGGAGAACAGACATCACTCTGGAGAACAGAGATCACTCTGGAGAACAGAGATCACTCTGGAGAAGAGATCACTCTGGAGAACAGACATCACTCTGGAGAACAGACATCACTCTGGAGAACAGAGATCACTCTGGAGAACAGACATCACTCTGGAGAACAGACATCACTCTGGAGAACAGACATCACTCTGGAGAACAGACATCACTCTGGAGAACAGTACAGACTACCAGGCAGACTATAGTGAGCAGTGTTTCTCTGTGAGGGGAGGAAGTGGACTCCAGTTGTCCTACCCTCAGTCTGTTCTGCTGAAGGAGGTGTTCCACCTGGCTGGTCAGCTGGTCTTTGGCCCTGATCAGGTCATCCTGGCTCTGGTGGGTGTTGGTCAGTAGTCTCACTGTGTCTGCATTCTACAGAGGTACGGAGGGGAGAGGATGGACAAGCGAAAGACAGTTGTGATGTTTTAGTGTTCTGTTGTTCTGGTGTTCTAGTGTTCTAGTCTTCTGGCGTTCTAGTTTTCTGGCATCCTGGCGTTCTATGGTTCTATGGTTCTATAGTTCTATGTTTCTGGTGTTCTATAGTTCTATGTTTCTGGTGTTCTATGGTTCTATGGTTCTGGTGTTCTGGTGTTCTGGTGTTTTAGTGTTCTGTCCCCGGTACCTTCTTCAGCAGCTCTGCGTGGCCGGTGACCAGCTCAGCGTGTCTCTCCTTCAGCTGACAGAAGCGGATCTCTGCTGCCTGGGCCCTGCCTGTGAGAGAGGAGAGGGGTCATGGACCCACGGAGATGTCTGTGTCTCTTCATGTGTGTGTGTGTGTTGTCTGTGTGTCAGAGGGTTAGTGTGTGTGTGTGTGTGAAAGTGTGACGGCGTGTGTGTCTACGCACCGTCCGCCTCCTTGAACCCGACCTGCGCCCCGGCGTTGGTGGCGTTGGTGCTGCGGAGGGCCTGCACCTCCATGCGCAGGTGCTCGTTGTCCACCAGGGCCATCTGCTTGTGGGTGCGCTGCTCCTCAAGCTCCGCCTCCAGGCAGTTCACCTGGGCCTTCAGGTGGCTCACACACCTGTGGGCCTGGGTGGGGGGTGGAGGGGGTTCGCATCACGCTAAGAAGACACGGACTCGCCAAGCTAGTCATGTGATGGGAAGTGATGGACTTCCACGCACGTGCACACAATCGCACGCACGTAATCACACACACACACACACACACACACACACTGACCTCTGTTTTGATGAGCTGCAGCTCTGGTTTGATGGCTTGTAGTTCCTTCCTCATAGATTCCACCTCTGTCTCCCTACCAGGAAGAAGAAGGGGGAGATGTCAGACTCACTCTGCAGAGCTCACGCCAGACAGACACACGGCACCTCCAGAGAAACACTGTATCTTCACAGAAACACTGTATCTTCACAGAAACACCGTATCTTCACAGAAACACTGTTCATTCATGGATAGTCTTTCTGCAAAGATAGTCTATCTTCATAGAATGACTGAATATTCGCAGAAGGAAGTCTCTCCTGCTGTTAGAAAGCTGGCTGTACTTGGTTCAGAGGGTGGCGACAGGAGGGAACTGTACCTTGCTTCAGTCTCCGAGTCCGGAGCTCCCATCTGACTGAGGAGGTAGTACTGGGAGGACACAAGCACAAACAGACACACTGTAGTAGAGGATGACAGCTCCTTCATCGTTAGGATTCAACAGGGATGAGGGAACGGGTGAGTGTGGAGGATGATGCACAGGAAGAGGGGATCCCTCAAGGAATTGCTCCTCCCAGAGTTTCCTCCATTTTTTCCTCTAAGAGTTCTCCTGCGTGTTTCTCCATGAGGGTTTCGATTGGTTGAGGGGCAGTTCTGTCTGCGTTTGTGACGCCCCTCTATGACATCGCGTGATAAAAGCCAAATAACAAATACAAATCCTCCCCAGAGGTCAGGTGATCTCCGGTCGTACCTGAGTCTGTGGCGCTTCCCTGTAGTCTGGCATTGGCTCCGCCTCTTCCTCCTCAGGAGGCTCCTGATTGGGCACGACCACCACAGCCTTGACGTATTCGGCCAGCGCAGCGGCGCGGAGGAAGTTGGGAGGAGCCTGTGGGGGGTTCAGCGCACGAACACAAGAATGTTTCCACCGCTGTGTGGACGAGGAACACGACAATATCAACACAGGCTGAGGAAACTGATACTCACGTCTGGAAGGTCAGGAATCTGGATGACTTTTTTGAAGAACTCCATTTCTCTGGCTCGGTCGAAGAACCTGGTGAGGCTGAGAGACGAGAGGAGGGTGTGTCAGCGGATCACTTCACACCTGCTGTGGGCTGTGTGTGCACCTCTGACACACCAGAGCTTTGTGAGGAGGAAGAACTGTTGCTTGGTGACGGTGTACCTGTTGAACAGATCCCGGAAGCGCTCTCGGTGTCCCAGTAACGAGTCTGGACTCACTCCTACGTGACAGAACGTTTCACGTGGTCAGAGACTGTGATTTAACCACAGCTGTGTGTGTGTGTGTGTGAGGGAGTACATGCCTGGGTCACTCACAGCTATATATTTTCTGTTTGTGAGTGTGTATGTTTGTGTATCTGTGTAGGTCGGTGTGTGTGTGTGTGTGTGTGTAGATGAGCTTATGTGAGTTTGTAGGTGTGTGTGTAGGTGTGCGTGTGTGTGTGAGAGTGCATGCCTGGGTCACTCACAGCTATATATTTTCTGTTTGTGAGTGTGTATGTGTGTGTATCTGTGTAGGTAGGTGTGTGTGTGTGTAGATGAGCTTATGTGTGTGTGTGTAGGTGTCTGTGTAGGTGTGTGTCGCTCACGGCTGTGCAGTTTGAACATCAGTTTGACGGTGAAGTGGTAGAGGAAGCTGCAGTCCAGGATGAGAGGGATGAGAGGCGCCAGACGGCACTGCCCAGCGGGGGTGCTGGACTTGGCCCCGTTAGCATCCAGCTGGCGCCATACTGTGGGGATCACGTGGATGCAGGCACACACAGGAGCACACACACACAGGAGCACACACACACACAGGAGCACACACACACACAGGAGCACACACACACACACACAGGAGCACACACACACACACACAGGAGCACACACACACACAGGAGCACACACACACACAGGAGCACACACACACAGGAGCACACACACACAGGAGCACACACACACACAGGAGCACACACACACACAGGAGCACACACACACACAGGAGCACACACACACACAGGAGCACACACACACACACACAGGAGCACACACACACACAGGAGCACACACACACACAGGAGCACACACACACACACGGTCACAAGACATCACTCACCTAACTGACTCTGAAAGAAGCTTTTGTCGAGGGGAGAGACTGAGACAATAGTCAACTAGCAAACCTGTTTCGGCCATCTTGAGGCCGGAATCCAAGTAATCAAGCAGTTCCTGGGTCATGTCGAACCTGAGGAGGAAGGATAAGATGGAGAGAATGTGCACATGCATGTAAACATGAGATATTCTTTCAGTTGGATCCATTTTGTCAATGTGTTACAGGGAAAGTATGTTTTACAGAAGTTTTAAGAAAATTTACACTTTGTTGACATCATTTCCTGCCTCTCTCTTCCACTGTGTCATCACTGGCTTCCAGGTTACCTGGGATTGTTTTGTGCTGCAGGAGAGGAGAATGTATGAATAGACTTCCAGTTTGTATTCTGAAGAAATTCTCAACTATAAAAACGGTATTAGTATCTCACCTTTGCATGGAACTCCATTTTATTACACAGGAATTTAGCAGACAAGGCCACAATGTGTCCATATCGATCATGTAGGTTTCCCTGAAGAAGAAAAAAAGAGAAATGATCACAGTGACCTTTCAGGACTTCATTTCATTTCGGCAGAATCCGTCTTCGAGGTCGACCGGCATTGTTACTTGAAATATTTTGTGGGATTTGTGTTTGGGCGGACAAGAATTTGCAAGACAAAGGAGACCTACTCCAACATAGAAGTTCTCCACGTAGAACACATGCCAGACCCAGAACTCACCCAGAGAACACCCATATCTTTCACATTCCGGCTGTATCTGTGGGAGTCCCTCACAGACTGTGAATCAAACACAGGACAGGAGATTCATCAGCACACCACAGAGCGCCAGGAAAGATTCGATTCGATTGATTCGATGTTGTTGCAATACATTTGACATGTTCATTCGTTTCGCCAGACTCTTTCACCCCAATGAGCCACACAAACTCTGCTTGACGACCACCCGTTTCCAGGAAGTGTCGTTGCTTACGTTGGGGTGTCCGTCGCGAAGGAGCTTGTGGACCATGAAGCAGAACTTCCAGCTGACGATGGCGTTGCTGGAGAGGGGTACGTTAAGCATGTAGGCCCAGAAGGTCGCGGCCCCGGCCTCCTTGTGGGTCCCCATGATGATGTCAGCACGGTCGTCAAGGAAACGTTCAGACCAAGGCCGTAGCCATGGAGTCAACATTGGGGGAGACGAATATTTTTTTTAAATTATAATTTCAGACAGCGTGCGTGGTTGCCTGTCGTAGCGTAGCACATTTATATTTTTATATCAATATATTGGGGTATATGTATTATGGTCTTGGTTCAGACTAAACACCAGTGTCACACCCCTAAGCGGACCATTAAGCTAAACGACTGTGGCAGGTCATTGTTCTGCTTGGTACTCTGTCACATTATGGGTGTGTTTGAAACATGTTTCTGTGCAGCAGACAAGACATTGTGTTTTCAAGCATGAGGTGTGAAAGATATACAATGAGGTCCAAAGCTCACCATGTTATTTCACATGTCCAATCACACTTACTGATGGAACACACTGTTTTTTTTCTTCATATTTTATGAGACCCAGTATTTGTGGCCCTCATTGTCCTCAGTGTGTTGCTTTGAGTAAAGGATACTGCGTACATATTTCTCCTTGGGCGGGGATTCACTTGAGGTGATGGTTTTGCTGATGTTGTGGAGCTGTTAGCAGGGAAGGAGCAATGAAGGTGAAGACAGTCGAGGAAAAGGAAGCGTGGAGATAATAAAAAGCAGCCTAATTACTAACATCTCACATTTAAAACATTCTCAAAATGACTTATTATTGTTTAAGGACGATATAATGTAACTACAGCTTTACAAACAGATAGCTAATTAATGTTTCATGTGATGAGGACGATGTCAATGTTGTTTTTCTTTCTCAGACTGAAGGTATGAGGAAACTCACACTGCTAAGAATACAAAGTCAATCTCAATCACTGCACAACATCTATCTCAACTACAGATAGACCTGCCTTGAAAATAATTAACTATAATATAACTATAATCTAAACTAAATAGCGCTCTGAATATTACAGGTTATTAGAATACATAATAGACTCATTCCGAAAAAACTCAACCATATAAAAAACTCAGTTACAGAGAAAACCTTTGCGGTTTGAAACAAATATATTTGTACCTGTTCTTTGCGAAACTGTTCTTTCTCCGCAGCTATAGCCTTTTCGGTCTTATTTTCTGTTTTATTTTTATTTTTACTAGAACTCATCTTGTTGCTGTAATCCACTCACTTCAGATGAACAGGTAGGTTGTGTTCTAGGCAGGCTGTACCTGCATGACATCACGTCGAGAAGAACGACGTCAGTCTACACATTCTTCCTTTATCGCTGATGGGTAGTGATGACTGATGCGTGAGAGTTTCGGGTTTTTTACGTTTTTTTACGTGATTGAAGCGTATAGATTTGCTTTACGAACAATTGCGCAAATGTGCATCACCGTTCAAAACTTTTGACACTGTAGTTTGCCGTGGGCTACAATGACGACTAGGCTACAGTTCGGTGTTGAAAACAAGATTCAATCGTTGAGTAAAAATTACGGATAGGGTGTTCTGTTGGTATTAGATTGGAAAAGATTAAAATGAAACATTTTATGAACAACGTGGTTTAATTTCTATCTGAATAGAAAAAACATTTTGAAATTTTTCTCTTTTAAAAATACTTACGAAAATACAAACATTAATGACACAAAATAATATGCTAATGGACCGAGTACAGTTCAAGTCTCATTTAAATCCAGTTTCTATAGCCAAGTTAATAGTCCCCTGTGTGAGTCACGCATCAGGTTTAGAGGACAGTGAAACTGGAATGTTAACTAAGCCCTGCTCAGTAGCCCTGTCCGACTGGTTAGACATATTGGCAAGAGACTAAGAAGAAAACAACCTTTAAAATAGCTTTGGATCAAGAATGACCAACTTTGTTCCTCAAAAACATTTGGCAGTAAATAAACCTTTGTATTATACAGTACAAAAGGCACCACAGATGCTTGATAATACTTCAATATACTAATATATTACAAAGTTAAAACACTTTCAATGTGTAAAAACCTGTTTTTAATAATAACTCCTTTTTTTAAAGATATAAAAGTCCTTCTTTGGTTCCCTGAGATACAATTGTATTCATTCATTGGTTCTGATTGGCTTGGAGGAGGCTTCACCTCTGACCCCTGGTCGCTCCCTCCTGGCTTCCTGGTAGCCCACAATGCTCCTGGCTTCTGTTGAGGCGCTGAGCGGCCCTGGGCGGAGTTCCACTCTCCTGGTGTCGAAACAAAAGACATGTTACGCCTTTACGCACTCAAAGAGATGACTGGAGTACTGCCAATCACATACATCCCATTTGTTTGTGCCACCACACCCAACATAGAGAAAAGGAGAAAGAGGAGGGAGAGAGAGGTATAGAGAGAGAGAGATATATAGAGAGAGAGATATAGGAGAGAGACAGAGGAGAGAGGGAGAGAGAGAGAGAGATAGGAGAGAAACAGAGGAGAGGGAGAGAGAGATAGGAGAGAGACAGAGAGAGGAGAGAGATAGGAGAGAGGAGAGAGAGATAGGAGAGAGACAGAGGAGAGAGGGAGAGAGAGAGAGATAGGAGAGAGACAGAGGAGAGAGGGACAGTAGAATAAGAGAGGAGAGAGTGGAGAGGATTCTTAAGAGACACTACAGCCGTTAACACGTGTGAACCTTGTGTGCCTGCGAGGGCGGGTGATTGGGGGAGCTCCAGCTCGCGTGATGGGAGGAGTCACTGGAGCCGCTCAGCTGACCGGCGGCGAACCCGAGGACAGCATCACAGTTGTGGGAGGGGCTAGTGGCCTGCAGGGCGGAGCGTTCCAGGCTGGACACCATCTCCCTCGACTCGGCCAGCAGACGCTGCAGCCGATTGGTGGAGCAGCAACCGCCATCCTGACAGGAACAGGAAGAAGAACCTCACACCAGTATCCTGCCTCCGGGCCTGTGTAACCACTGGTAACCTCCATACAGCAAACCTCACGTGAGGTTTACACGCAACTTAATCAAACGGAACGTTATTGGAAATGGTTTGTATTATTTTGAATGGAGCAGAGAGGAGTCAAAGTGAACGCCATCGTGAACACGAATCAAAACATCTGACAGACTCTTGACTCGTGGAATGCAAAAACCAGTTTAATGAAAACAAAGACTCTTCTCTTACAGCAACCGGAGATGTTGGGAGGGTTTCCTGGTTGCCGTTGACAGCAGCTCTCTGATTGGTGGTTGCCGGAGAGCCAATCGCTGGGCCAAGATTCCTCCTAGTCCCGGATGAGGGGGAGAGTTCATCCAGGAAGATGCAGCTGAGGTCCCCCTGGCTGAGAGAGAAAGAAACAGACTTGAGGTCAGGCTGTTTCCTATAGATTTAGCAACTTTTCGCCTTCCCTAGCGACAAAAAATCTAATCTAGTGACTAGCGACAAATCTATCGACTTTCCACTACTTTGGTCATTTCCGTTTTTGTTGTTGAGCAGCAGCAAAACACTCATACATCTGCAGATCTAAAGGTTGACATACAATATATGATGTAATCATGTAATATAGCGACTTTTCAGAGAGAGGCTAGCGACTTCTGGTGAGATTTTGACCCTACCCTACCAGGAGTCCTGCTAGACCAGGGGGCCGAGGTCCAGCAGGAGGAGGGAGGAATCCTCTGTATCTTCTCCTCCGCTAAAGAAACCTATGAGATCCATCTCTGCCTCCGCCTTCGAGGCAGCCTCTGGCTCAGATGGCTCACTGTCGGTGGGGTCTGCCTCTCTTCTGCCTCCAGCCCCTCCACAGTGGAGTTCCTGCCCGACCCTGGGGCTCAGTTCGCCCTGTCAGGGAGGTTGTGGTCGAGGCCTGGGCTTCTCCCTCCTGGTTCTTCTTCCCTGTTCTACGGCGGCTGTCGTTTGAAGACCCGGCCGCCATCGCTAGTTCGTCCGGCAGGGAGACTCGGGGAACTTACATTTCCGCCGTCGTCCCTGGTGACTCGGATATCTTCCACGCAGTCGCTAAAGCTAACATGGCCTAGCGTACACCTCCTAGAAGACGGGGACGAGCCAGCTATGCAGCTGGGGGTCACGGGGTCAGGGAGTTGTACTGGTCTCGATGAAGCCATACTTGTAGTTCCTGATACTGAGGAGAAGCATTCTCTCAAGGCCTGGCCAGCAGGTTTCCCCCGCGAGTCACTTGTAGTTGCTAAGCTCCGAGTTTCCACGCTGTCTTTCCTTTCCTTCTCTTGTTCTTCCAGACGACAGCTATTATTGAACCCGGGTCCGTAGTGACCTACGCTGCCTCCTGCTGGGTGGCTTGGAGTGCTCGCTTGGCCTACTGACTGCCTCCGGGGCGTTGATGGGTTCGTAGCGAGGTCACAGGTATCCATGGTGGCGTCTGTGAGGTCAGAGGTCGACCCAGAAAGGGTGTCGTCACGGGGTTCTGGACTCTTGGCTCCTGGGAGAGGGAGGGTTTGGGGGCGTGGCTTGTGGTCTGTGCTCCTGCTCAAGGTTTGTCTGAGTACGGTCTCTCCTCTCTCTGTCCCCTGACTGGTCTCCAACACAGCCCTACCGCTACAGCCGTAGAGACACAACACCAGTGTCTCAGAGCAGGACTTACAGGAAACAGAAAACTCTCTCTCTCCCGCCTTCTTTCATTCTCTCTCTCCCCCTACCTTTCTCTCTCTCCCCCTCTCTCCCCTCTCTCCCCCTCTCTCTCTCTCTCACGTAAACACAGCAGCTTACCTTCCATCATGTTGTTTCAAGGCCTCACGCGCACTCTCCAGGTTTAACTGCAGAAGCTGCAGGTCATTCTGTTGATTCTCACACAACTGGAACACACACAAAAACACACGCACACAATTGTTGCATTGTTATGTAAATGTCAGGCCCACGTTCACACCCAAACTGCACAACAGCTGATTCACAGATGAAACACATGGAGGAGAGAATTCCAGAAGTCCCACAGACATGCTGCAGAACCAGACAGGCAGCACTAAACCTCACCCAGAGCATTCTGGGTAAACGGTGACAGGGAGGTTGTATTTAATGAGTCAGTAGTGTCACTGGTGTGTGGTATTACAGTGTTGATACAACCATAGTTTGGGGTAATTGTCTGACGACTTAAATGAACAAGATAGGAATATCGGAGGGTTCCAAAGTTTGTTGGACAGAGCCACTTGTTCTCTTTCAATCCAGCTGACAGGAAACAGGTGACAGGAGACAGGTAACAGGTGACAGGAAACAGCTGACAGGAAACAGGTGACAAACCTGGCGCAGGCAGTGGAGCTCTGAATCAGTGCGCTCCTGTTTCGAGCGAGCCAATCCCAGCAGCTCATCCTTCCAGCCCTCTCCCTCACCTGAGAGGAACAGCTCAAAGTGTTAGAGACAGACGTTGAACAGTGATGTCACACAGCCCTCAACATCTTGTGTGTGTGTGTGTGTGTGAATTTCACTAGATGGGGTGTCTGGATACTAGCAAACAGTATTACATTGTGGATATCATCCAGTCTTGCTTTGATCCTGTCATTACCTGACAAGGCCAGTTCCCTGCGTAGGAGCTGCCCCTCCTGTTTCAGACGGATGAGTTCCTCTCTCTGGGCACTGCCCTCCCTCACCTGCTCCTGAAGCTCCTCTGCATGAACACAACACACCTGGCTCAGCCTGGAAGACTGCCGCGAACGGGAACAATCCTCGTGTCCCTGCGTTAGTTTAATTCAGTGATGGCAAACTGACTGGTCTCTTCCACTTTGCCCATCTATACGTGTGAGTTGTGGGTGAATGACCGTATGTTACCAGAGGGTAAGTAAATGCCCTGCGATGACGAGTTACCATGGCTTCCATTTGGATTGAGTGTTCCTCTATCCATCTCATTTCATTCAAGTCATGTCGTGGATTGAGTAACATTTGAGACGAGCCTGTAATATTGCTAGACGAGCTAGGTAGCTAATTTATTAATAACATTTTAAATAGCTAGTAATTACAGCAAATGCCAAGCTAGCAAGCTAGCCAAGCAAACGAGTTAGACTGAATACCAACGAGTCTGTCATGAGCTAGCTAAGAATGAGCTAGCTAAGTAATATTGTCCCTGTGGTGGGCACGGTGTACCTCGCGAGCATGTGTTCCAGGGCCTGTACCTTTGAGGCGTGTGTTGGCGTGCCTGGCCTCCCTGTGACGTCTCTTGTTCTCCTCCACGTCCCTCAGCAGACGGCTCTCTCTGGAGCCGCTCTCCTTCAGAGACGTTTCCAGATCCTTCCGACGCCCTGACAGATCCACGATGTGATTGGTGGCTTCTGTCACGTCCTTATCCTGATTGGATGAGAGGATCTCGTGATTCACATTCTTCACACAAGTGTACGTACACGTAAAAACTCACGGCTAAGTTCGAGTTTATCGTTGTGACAAGTACCCCAGGTGTTAGCATCCAGAAATACCATCCATGACATGATGTGTTACTTGGGTGCGATAACAGGGGTAAGTAATACGAGTATAAAAAGTGTCAAACCAAACCAGATGGCATCCAGGTGTAGTACCTTGAGCCTGAGCATGGCGCTGAGTTCCTCCTCCCTCACCTGCAGAGCGCCCACCTGAGCGGACAGAGACATCACAGTGGAGTTCAGGCTCTTGATCCTCTCCTGCAGGGGGCGACAAAAACAACAGATCATTACTGTAACCAGCCATGCAAAATACGCTTTAACCCAGTGGCTCTCAACCCTGGTCCTCATGGACGCCCCGTCCATAGGCAGAAATCCCAGGGGGGACAGGGGACACACGACCCCCCCATCCTTGGAAAAATATGATTTGTCCCCCCCCAATAAATCAATGTAAACATAAGGAAATTTAAATCATATTAATCATATACATTTAACATATTACAATGTAGGCTGTGTTACAGCAGTAATTTTGGTGTCCCCCTCAGGAATTGCTCTTGAGAAAATGTTATATAATTGCCCCCCCAAAAATTGATAGCAGATTTTCGCCACTGGCCCTGTCCTGCGTGTTTTTATATATATACACATATATATATAAAACTTTTTTATGTGTGTCACTTTATGGCTTTGAGTCTCCACCTCCAGGTCGTGATACTGTTGGCTGGAGTGCTGCTGTTTCTTCCCCATCTCGTGAAGCTGTTGCTGGGTGGAGTTCAGCTCCCGGCGGCCCTCCTTCTCCCTCGCCTCCACGACGTGAGCACGCTTAGTCACGGCCCTGATCACCTCGTTACGCTTCTGCAGCTCATCTGAAACGCAGGGGGGAGCGGGACGAGAGCACGGCACGGTTCACACAAGCAGCAGGGCCCACGAAACGCCAACACACACTCTAGGCAGTGGTTCTCCAATCCTGGTCTTTGAGGGCCGCTGCCCTGCATGTTTTAGACGTTTCCCTGCTCCAACACACCTGATTCAAATGAATGGGTCGTTACCCGGCTTCCACAGAGCTTGATAACGACCCATTTATTTGAAACAGGTGTGCTGGAGCAGGGAAATGTCTAAAACATGCAGGACGGCGGCCCCTCGAGGACCAGGATTGGAGAACCACTGCTCTAGGCCGTTTGTTTTGCGAGCTGCCCTCTTCGCTGCCTGCCATCTCTCACCCTCCAGCCGAGCGTTCCTCTGCTCCAGGGTGAGGAGTCTCTGGCGGTCCTGTTCCCAGGCCACGAGCTGCTTGTGGTGGGCAGCAGACATGGTGTTGAGCTCCTGGTCGCGGTCCTTGAGCTCAGCTATGAGGAGCTGGAGCTCCCTGCGCTGCTTCAGGATGGTGGTGCTCTCCATCTCACTCAAGGTCTTAAGACAGAAACACATATCAGCTGCTATTGGAGGATCCATGAAACACACACCAAGGACTGTCAGTCGTAGAATATGTCAGTCGAAGAATATCCCCACCCCCAAGTTACAAACGACTGTTCTTGAGTCAGATGGGGATAATTCATACTAAGAAAGGAAAGATGATTACCTTCGATCACCTGCTCGGTACGGTGAAACATAATATCGTCATGACATTATGATGACGATACGATGTGGATGCAAACATTTCGATAAGGTAACAAATGTCTTTGGTATTAAAAAAAAATACACGCATCGTTCTATAGACATGATGAACATATTGTGATGTAATAAAGGCACTGCTGTAAAACCCATAGATATAATATAAAGACTTATATATATCTATGGTAAAACCTGCTCCACAAGGATGGCGAAGGGTTTCGGCCGACCCACTTGTGCTGGGATTGCCGAAACCCTTTTTAAAAGTGTCAACAGGACCAACAAGAGCTTTATAAACTGTCAGTTGATGAGCCTCTGATCTTCAGTCAGTGAGTTTTTAATAAAACCAGGCTCTTACAATGAGGGGGTTTATGGTTGAAAGTGTTAGGGACAACAGCCCTCTTATGTTATCTCCACAGGCTGCACACAAAACAGGAACTAGTTTCTAAGATTCTGAGGTCACCTGATCTTTACTAGGACAGAAACGCTCTCCTCACCTGGCTGTTTTGTGGGATGAGATGAGGTGTTCTTGAAGACGGGGCTGGGGAACTTCTGGTCAACCTTCTTGTCATCTCCTGTATCTCACTCTGAAATGAGATGATGGGTCAATGGATGGCTATCGTAAAAAGTCCCTTGCTGTTCAAAACCACTGACACAATAACGTTACTTCACTATGTTTTTATCAGTGTTAGTCAACAACGTTTTGGTCGTACCGTTTTGACAGGAGTGCTGTGCCAGGAAATCAAATTGGGTAACTGAAATGCATATAAAAAATAGTGTTAAGTTAGTTTAATTCAGTGATGGCAAACTGACTGGTCTCTTCCACTTTGCCCATCTATACGTGTGAGTTGTGGGTGAATGACCGTATGTTACCAGAGGGTAAGTAAATGCTCTGCAATGACGAGTTACCATGGCTTCCATTTGGATTGAGTGTTCCTCTATCCATCTCATTTCATTCAAGTCATGTCGTCTATGGATTTGAGTAACATTTGAGACGAGCCTGTAATATTGCTAGACGAGCTAGGTAGCTAATTTATTAATAACATTTTAAATAGCTAGTAATTACAGCAAATGCCAAGCTAGCAAGCTAGCCAAGCAAATGAGTTAGACTGAATACCGACGAGTCTGTCATGAGCTAGCTAAGAAACGACTGTTGTCCAGGCAGTTAAATAGTTACTGCTGCATCTAATTGTCTTAAAAATAATTAAAGAGTCACCAGAATGACCCCAGAAGTTGTTATAAACAGTTATATACAACCTGCTTGGACTACAATCACTTTAGTCTTGGTTTAAAATTGTACAGTTAGCTAACATTAGGTACGTTCGTTTGGAATGATGAAGTCTACAAACGGCGAAGAACGCGGACCCGCTACTATGATGCCTTAACTGTGCTGGCAAATAGGCGCACCGCGGGACGATCCCAGTATCCTAAAACACTTATAATATGTGTCATGGGTGCGGAGTAGTGCCTTTTGTGAAACGTTGACATGAATTGATAATAACAATAAATATTTCACAGCGTTAAAACTTTTATGGACAATACACCTTTTATTATTTGACTAAACAAAATCTACATTTGGAAAATACACGTAAATAATGGTTTTATGAATAAATTCCCAGTGCAGGCAACCAAATAGACAGCTATTGTTTCTTGGATAGGACACAAGGTGGTTCTCTTTGACAGGACCCCAAGCCAAATCAGGCTGAAGCAGAGGAGGTGTGCTCAAGCTGTCCTAACTTAGCCTTATTTCATTTGAGCCATTAACTACAAGTTCAGCTAATAATGCGTACGGCTTTGTTAAACCGTCAACAAAACTAAGGTCGTTTTAAGGGGTATGTAACATTAGCAACTTACGTTGTCTTCTTTCACTTGGAGACAGTGACAGCTTGCTGTGTGTGTTGCTAGCTATATCAGCAAACTCGTACCAGCCAATAGCCAGATAGCTTCTGGTGCTAACCACAGCTGCTAGCCAGCCAACGGCATCGGCGTTATTAGCGAAAGCTAGCAACCTTACTTTGCTACTTAATGAATCAATGCAAGCCTGACTTTTGTTTTTCTTGTATACGTACTGTGGTATTGGAAAACACATAGGTATCTTAAAATATCAGCTAGCTATACCTAGTTATACTTGACTGGTTAGACAGAAATGTGGCTCCCAATATTTGGGATCTGAAATGCTGCACTTACATTTTCTTGCATCATTCCGTGAGAACGTTAATTCTTCCTAATGCCTCCTTAATTGACAACTTGTATCGTTAATGTTTCATTGATTGGACACATACTGGCATTACTTAAATTATTTTGTACCACACAGTTAGCCTACATTGACATACTCATCCAAGGTCCACCCCAAAAAATAGACTGACCTCACTGCGTAGCAATGAAGCCTTGAGATATTTTAGATTTTGTAAATGTTGGTGTTCATTACATCATTGTGAGATGGTCATTTTTTTTTTATTGGAGTAGTTGCCACTGAGTTTAAATGTGTCTATAAATTATATTTATCAATCCGGATCTCAAACCTTTTAGAATGAGTCACCTATTCTCGCTGCTTCTGCACAGCTTTCATTAAGAGAACGTCATGCAATTACTAACGTACAACATTTTCTCCCAGATAATCTACGATGGCTACTACTGAAAATACAGATTCAGGTTTGGCAGATCACAAAGGGGATCATCATGGATGTGCAGACTCTGACGCTAAGTACCCCTTCAAAGTCCTCTACTGTGGAGGTAAGTGGTGATGTTCAGTCAGTCTCTGTCCTAACTACTCAACAGTGATGATTGACTACCAAATTATACTGGAAGATCTCATATAGCATGTGGATGTAGCCTGTTTAGTTTGCATTCAGCCAAGCTAGAAGTGTGACATGTTTCTCTTTCGCCTGCAGTGTGCTCCTTGCCAACAGAGGTACGCAACTCATTTACATTATCACTCAATTAAAATTATTCTTATGTAAGTGGAATGATCAATGTCCTGACGTTGCGCGTGCTGTTCCTGTTTTGACAGTATTGTGAGTACATGCCTGAGCCAGCCAAATGCAGGCAGTGGCTGGAGAAGAATTTCCCAGATGTGTTCGCCCGGATGAGCGTTGGTGAGTTACATTTATCCGTCTCTCATCCTGAATACGCGCTAGCAGGGTTGCCGTGGGTCTTACAATTGAGAGAATTTTACAAGATGGCGAACGACCCACTAGGAGACGACTAAGCTGAGAACACTGGTTTGTCTGAGGCGCTGCGGGTGCTGAATAAGCTCGTACTAAATACCCCATCCTCTTCACTCCTACTGGTCCGGCAGGAAATGCTCCCAAGCCGGATCCAGGAAGTGGGGAGTCTCCCCCTGTAGGCGAGGAGGAGGAGAAGAAGAAACAGAAGAGAGGTTGGTTCACGTTTATATTATATTTATTTAATTCTAAATCCCCTTAGTACTAGTTAGACTTTGTACCTTTAGACCACATATTTAAGATTCCTATATGTTGAATGTATACACCTTCCTGCCAAAGTCAATTCCTTGTCTGTGCAAACTTTCATGGCGATTAAAACCCTTTCTGATTCTGATTTTCTGAAGCAAAAGTCCAATCCGGCACATTAGTCTCCTAGTTATCTGAGGCCGCTAAAAGCTCATTCAACTAAAAAAAAATCCTCACTGTTGCACTCGGTTTGTTGCTGCGTAAAATAATACACAGCCTCTGACGCTTGTTATAATTAATGTGCATGACATCGTTTTATTACCCTCCAGGTGGCAGAGGTCAGATTAAACAAAAGAAGAAGACTGTCCCCCAGAAGGTGACGATAGCGAAAATCCCACGAGCAAAAAAGAAATATGTGACACGGGTGTGTGGCCTGGCTACCTTCGGTACGTACAACCTCATCATCTCTGTTTTACATTTAGTCATTTAGCAGACACTCTTATCCAGAGCGACTTACAGTAAGTACAGGGACATTCCCCCCGAGGCAAGTAGGGTGAAGTGCCTTGCCCAAGGACACAACGTCACGGACGGGAATCGAACTGGCAACCTTCTGATTAATAGCCCGATTCCCTAACAGCTCAGCCATCTGACTTTAAGTCAACCTTAAGTTAGATATGTCACGTGAAACTAATGTTTAACTTTTTTTTATTTTGATGTATGTGTATCCTGTAGACATTGACCTTAAAGAGGCTCAGAGATTCTTTGCCCAGAAGTTCTCCTGTGGTGCCTCAGTGACAGCAGAGGATGAAATCATCATTCAGGGAGATTTTACAGACGACATTATTGATGTCATTCAAGAGAAATGGCCTGAGGTGAGTCATTCGTCAAGTCGATATACGTCTGATGTCATATTTCTCCGCACGTAGTCCTTGATTAAAAACCATACATGCATTTAAAGAAGGAAAAAAAAACTGTGTTTAAATGATTGTTGTTTTTTAGGTGGATGACGAAAGCATTGATGACCTGGGAGAAGTCAAGAAGTGAAGACCCAATGTGCACTTTGACTGAAATGGATGCGAAATGTAACACCAACCTGGCCAAATGTACACATTAACATTAAAAGAAGTCGTTTTATATCTATTTTATTTACTGTATAGAAACTGTGGTCTTGGCCACTCCTTTGGCATTTTCAGTTCTTGATAGCTGCTTTCTCTCTTGGTTGCCAAAGGTCTGGTATGATGTGAATTCCTATCAAACGCATTTCACTCAAGCAAGCTGTAGTATGGTAATAAATTTCGGTCTCATTCACCTGTTCTCATAAGCCCCTGTCTGGTCCTTCTTAACCTGTCTTCCGTTTTGTCTCTGTGATGTGATCCATGCTTGTTCCAACATTCACCATAATATCTCAACTCTCAAATATCGCCAGTGTTTCCTTGAGCTGTGTGGGTCTTGCATGCAGAAGTAAGCCAGTCGATTTATTTTCAATTGGGTTCAATTCGGACTCGGTCTCAATTAGGTTAGTTAGTTGTTTTTGGGTAACCTTCTATCCCCATGAGATCTTTATCCCCAAACATAATAGTTTTATAATGAGGCTTTAATCCTCAGAGATGTACTGTATACACCTAGTCCCATATCCCGATAGGCCAACATCTTTTCCTAAGAGATAACGCACACAAATCACCTGTGGACCACAACATTTGAATAATGTTAGCTATGGAACATCGTTTCCATGAGCGCAAACAATAAAACCTAATAAAATCCAGCGATCAGGGTTTCTGAAAGACCATATCGATGCTGACACTCTTAAGAGCAGGAGTGTGACCTTCTTACATTTCTAGAAATGGCAAACATCACCACAGGTGAATGTTGTGCTTTTGAAGCTCCCATCCTCGACACGGCTCTCCCTCCCATCCTTATTCTGGAGTTTATCTTCGGACTGTTGGGAAATGTTGTGGCTTTATGGATGTTTGCCTTCCACATGGAATCCTGGAAGCCAAACTCGGTGTACCTGGCCCACCTCGCTGTAGCAGACTCCATCGTCCTCTTCTGCCTTCCTTTCAGAGCCGACTACTACAGACGAGGAAAGCACTGGATCTACGGGGACGTCCCATGTCGAATTCTGCTTTTTCTACTGGCCGCAAACCGGGCGGCTGGGATCTTTTTCCTCACAGCTGTGGCAGTCGACCGCTTCTTTAAAATCGTCCACCCGTTGAACGCAATTAACCGTATGGGTCTGACCTATGCTCTATGGGTGTCATTTGGTCTGTGGTGCCTGATTGTTGCTGCAACTGGCTATCTGTTATCAGGCCCGCATTTCTTCTACCGCGACAACCGGACACAGTGTGAAAGCTTCAACATCTGTATGGGGTTCAGCCCTTTGTCTACCTGGCACAATACCTTTTATGTCATCCAGTTTTTTCTGCCTACTGCCATTGTCACGTTCTGTACAATTTCAATTACATGGCAGCTCAAGAACAAGACAGTGGACAAAAAAGGGAAAATCAAAAGGGCCGTTCAGTTTGTTTTGGCTGTGGCGCTTGTTTTCATCGTTTGTTTCTTTCCCAGCACCGTCTCACGCATTGCTGTGTGGATTCTCAAGGCATGGTATACTGACTGCGTGCACTTCAAAGAGGCCAACCTGGCATTCTACACCTCTGTGTGTTTTACGTACTTCAACAGTGTCCTCAACCCCATTGTGTACTATTTTTCCAGTCCTTCATTTAGTGGAACTTTCCACAAACTTCTGAATAAATTGATGGGTAAAAAAGAGGATGAAGAACAGGCGGCCAATGTCGGCTCCACCCATGTCTCATGAAAACTATAATGTGTCCTTTTATGTCGAAAGAAAGAATGACCTAGAGATAGTGCTCAGATCTAAGGAACTAGATCTCAACATGATTGTCGGTATACAGGGATATTGTTCATGATTAGTCCACATATTTTCCATTCAAGATATATGTAGCCTATCAAATAAACTTAAAGTACTCAACAATTGTGTATTCTCAATATCTCGTGTTTGACAATGTAGCATATTAACTGCCAATAAATATATTGTATGTTGTATTCATATAGCCTATCTAGAGATGGCAAAAGTACACACACCCTTCACGCAAGTTGAAGTACAGATAACTACCTAAAAAAAAATGGTAAAACTTCAAGCAGGTCTACTGACTACATTTTTTCACTCAAGTTAAAGTAAATAAGTGTTGGCTCTGACACACAGGCTACTTAATTAAAAAGTAGCCATTACAACTAGCCAACTGTTTTAGTGTGTAACTGGACCTCACTTTATGTTAGTACAGAAATACACTATAGACGCATCTTGGCAAAGCCGTTTTATCATTTAATCAATGAAGGAATTTTTTATATACATTTTGAAATTGCAAAAGAAGTTTCTAAAGGTTGAAAAAAAATAAAAAAAATTGTATATCAAGAATTCGAATTGTTGATATCCAAAATTCGAATTGTTGATATCCAAAATGGTGTAGAACAAAAAAATCTACCTTTTTTTCAAAATATTTTTGGGAGAAAAAAAACTTTATAGGTAGGCCTAATCAAATGCGTGTACCCTACATTATAACATTTCCACTCTTTGTTGATTTATATATCTTTGCTTACCACACCGAACGGCGAAGAGAGAAGAGTTTTTTATTTAATTTTTTTAAAGAATGCTTAACATAAAGGTTAGTTTATGTTCTCCTTGGTATATAACGTTAGCTAGTTGTAGAAACACATAGCAACCAACGAAAGGAGGTAAAGACACCATACATACATCATGTGAACTTTACGAAAATCAATGTATACTATTCATTTCACTTGGTTTTTAGTAATATAAGCTTATTCTTGTGGTTTCAAACTTAGCAAAAATCTGGAAAAAAATTATGTATGAAAAAGCTAGTAGTATGAGCCAGGTTCGAGAATCGAACAAAAATTATTGGGGGAGATAGTTTTGGATATGTTGACTGGAGTTAATAGAATAAAAAAGACCGGACGAGTCGGGTAGTAAATCAGAAATGCAATACCACCTACATCCACCGGGGCCGTTGCCTCATGCAGAGGGTGGGGGTCTTGTCTGCGATGATGGGAAGGGCTGTTCGAAGAGAAAACTAACGGGACAGGGTTGGGCGTACTATACCTTTACTGCTCTTACAAAACAAACAAGCAATATTCGCCTACAGTGCAAGTAAGTAACATATAGATGGCTTGTTTCTGCATATTACCCACTTGTCACTGTCTCTTCGTCTCGTATATATTGCTAATATGGGGCTAACAGGCGTAGCTAGCTGTACCTCGCTTGGCACGACCAGCTAAATTCCGACAGGGAGTGTACGCAGAAACCTTGTAGATTCAGACTATTCTCTGGAATAAAACAGATTTTAAGAAATCTTTGCATGTTGACAAATATACGTCATTCAATTTATCCAAATGTATATTTCTAAAACATACGCTACACGTACATAAATGCTGGTTAGTGTTGAATGTGTGACTTCAACGCAGAATTTGTGCGTAATGTTATTAATGTGAGCTAAACTATCACACTAACTACTGTTCTAATCCAGTAAATAGACTGAGCCAGATTTTTGTAGCGACTAGGTGGAAGGCGTCTGTGATAACAAGTGACTGAGAAGGTTAATCACTGAATATATAGATCTTTTGTAAAAAAAATATAGTATTCTGCTTCTGTCAACAACTGCATTCAACATTAATTTAAAGTATAATGATCTAAATGACCATGCACCGTTGCTTTTGCTGTGCGTTAGTCTACTAAAACATTGGAATATTCTTAGACAGTTTATGGCATTGCATGTATTGCATGCTCGCTCGCTTTGTTTTGGTCTACCAGGTGACACCCCTAGGCGGGGGAGGAGCGCTTTTAGGTCTTGCAATGGAAATTGGGGTGTTAACACACTTGAATTGGATGTTATGCGATAAAGCCGTTTTCAGCGTGTATCCCCTGGGTGCAGTGAGATTACAGCGAGATCCTAATTTTAATAAGTGGGACTGTTGTTTAACTCCAATACCTTCCCTTTTAATGCTATAGACATTATCATTACAACATCTGTTTCTAAGATGACCAATAACGGTGTATTCATTTCATATTCATAATCTATACTAAGGGAGATGGAAGGCATTTTAAAGCATTTCTATTAACTGGGTAAGTACTTAGTGGTGGTCCACTGACCTAGTCTGAATAAAGCTAGTAGTTTTCCTTTATAGAGAGGCATACAGTTAAGGGGTATAGATTGACACACATATACATACATAAACATCTATTCTCACATTTTTCTTCCAGCCTTGGTGGGGCATCAAGGTAGGGGAATCAGATGGCTGAGCGGTGAGGGAGTCGGGCTAGTAATCTGAAGGTTGCCAGTTCGATTCCCAGCCGTGCCCAAATGACGTTGTGTCCTTGGGCAAGGCACTTCACCCTACTTGCCTCGGGGGGGAATGTCCCTGTACTTACTGTAAGTCGCTCTGGATAAGAGCGTCTGCTAAATGACTAAATGTAAATGTAAGGTGGGTGGTGGGGAAGGCCTATAGCCCCCCAACCTGATCAGGCTCAGCCCTCACACAGCTCTCCACCTCCTCCACCAGAACCGAGAAGAGACCATGAGCACAGGCAAGCCCAGCGGACTCAAGCCACCAAGCAAGATAGGCCGTCCTGCGGGGGCGCCCACCAAGACCTCCCCCTCCTCTGGTGAGCTGTTCACGGACTGGAGCCTGGGTCTCTCTCCCCCGCTTCTACATTGTTGACCTTCCATGGCTTAAAAATACTCAAATGTGGGACTGTTCAAATTGGAGTGAGTCAAGCTGCAGCCTGTAGGCTAGGGCATGGCATGTACAGTGCTGTGCTGTGTAGGGGAGTCAGGACGTTGTGTTCTTGGGCAAGGCACTTCACCCTACTTGCCTCGGGGGAATGTCCCCTGTACTTACTGTAAGTTGCTCTGGATAAGAGCGTCTGCTAAATGACTAAATGTAATGTAAATGTGATAAAGCAGTGAAAAGAATCCTGAGAAGACTCAACCTATGCACAACATACGCAAAGGAAGTGATTGATTGAAGTTGATTCCGTTAAATTCATCATTTTTCTCTCCCTTCGTTTCTTAACGCAGCCGCTCCTAAGCCACTCCCCCCCGAGAAGTCCCCTAACATCGTGACGTCCCCCACGCAAGATGGAGCTGGAGACTTCCAACTGGGGGAGAAGGTCTGGGTCAACGGCAACAAGCCCGGCGTGGTGCAGTTTGTCGGGGGTACACAGTTTGCCCCCGGCCAGTGGGCGGGCATCGTCCTGGACGAGTCCATAGGGAAGAACGACGGCTCGGTGGCGGGGGTGAGGTACTTCCAGTGTGAGGACGGGAGGGGGATCTTCACACGACCCTCCAAGTTATCCAGGACCGCCCTTCCGGAGAAGGAGGTTAACGGAGGCCAAGGCAGCCCGGCTCCGGATGCTTCCGCCCCGGCCGACGCCGCTCCTGCGGCAGGGGCGGCCAGCACTGGTAACAGTTATTCTTATTCGGGAATCATTTTAGCGACGGTGTAGGATGTCGTTCAGGGTGTAGCTCGGTGGCTCGGTTAAGTGTGTCTCTCTCTCTCTCTCTCTCTCTCTCTCTCTCTCTCTCTCTCTCTCTCTCTCTCTCTCTCTCTCTCTCTCTCTCTCTCTCTCTCTCTCTCTCTCTCTCTCTCTCAATTTCCTGTCACAATCCACATACAAACTATCCCAATAAAGCGACCGTACGTACAGTGAACATGCTCTTGTTTTAGCCCAAAGTACGACCAACGCCGCCAGCTCCAGCACAGGCGCCAAGACCCCTCTGAACCGGACGCTGACCGCCAGTGAGTCCGTGTCCAACCTGTCCGAGACGGACTCTGCCAAGAAGACCAGGAGAGAACTCCGTCTGGGAGACCGTGTGCTGGTGAAGAGCCCTATATCTTATATATGTTATATATATATCCTATAGCCCTATATATATTACTGTTATATTCCTGTTAGATATATTCCTGAACCTTTTACATGAATGTGTACTAAGTGTGTTTATGTCTCTCTCTCTCTCTCTCTCTCTCTCTCTCTCTCTCTCTCTCTCTCTCTCTCTCTCTCTCTCTCTCTCTCTCTCTCTCTCTCTCTCTCTCTCTCTCTCTCTCTCTCTCTCTCTCTCTCTCTCTCTGTGTGTGTGTGTCTCTCGCTCCATCTCTGGCTCAGGTGGGGGGCACCAAGGCAGGGGTGGTGAAGTTTCTGGGGGAGACGGATTTTGCCAAAGGGGAGTGGTGTGGGGTGGAGCTGGATGAGCCTCTGGGCAAGAACGACGGCGCCGTGGCAGGAACCAGGTGAGAGGAGAGCAGAGCCCAGCGAGGAGAGTGATGTCACGGAAAAAACACCTCCGCCGCTGGTTGTCGTGGGAGAGCTCCCAGTGTTCTCACGTGGCCCCTCCCCCCTCCTCAGGTACTTCCAGTGCCTGCCCAGGTACGGCCTGTTCGCCCCCGTCCACAAGGTGACACGGATCGGTTTCCCCTGCACCACGCCGACCAAGACCAAGTCCTCCCACAGGAGGTCCACCATGAAGACCAGCCCCAGCGCCTCCTCCATCAGCTCCCTCAGCTCCGTCACCTCCTCCGTCAGCGGGAAGCCCAGCCGCGCCGGCCTGGTGGGACACACGCACTCGCACGCACCTTACACGCACACGCGATACACACCCACGCAGTACGTACACGCAGAGTACACACACACACACACACACAACACAGGCACGTATCGATCTCAGAGCGGAACCCTCCCTGTCTCTCTCTGTGCTGCTCGTACTTCTGACACGCCCCCCTCCCCCCCTCCTCCTCCCCAGCTGACAGAGACCTCCGCCCGCTACGCCCGTAAGATCTCGGGCACCACGGCGCTGCAGGAGGCGCTGAAGGAGAAGCAGCAGCACATCGAGCAGCTGCTGGCCGAGAGGGACGTGGAGCGCTTCGAGGTCGCCAAGGCGACCAGCCACGCCGGGGAGGTGCAGCAGGAGCTGGGGCTGCTGAGGAAGGGGCAGGAGCAGGTGGGAGGGGGGACGGGGGGACGGGGGGAGGGGGAGCATGCTAGCTTGACCACCAAGGTGTTTCTCAGCTTTCTTCATGCTGCGCATTTACTGAAGGTTTTGACGTGTTTTTCTCCATCGATCTGTGTGTGTGTGTTGCATGTGTGTGTTTGCTGTGTGTTGTGTGTGTGTGTTTGCATGTGTGTCTGTGTGTGTCAGTATGCCTTGGAGATGGAGGCCAAGCTGGACCAGCTGCGCGTCCTGGTGGAGACGGCCGACAGGGACAAGGTGGAGCTGCTGAACCAGCTGGAGGAGGAGAAGAGGTGGGTGACGGAGGAGGAGGAGACGTTCCTCTCTCCCCTCTCGGGTGTGCCGCCGTTCTGTCGGCTTCCTGTGGAGGAGAGAGCTGAGCCCTGTTCTCTCTCTCTCCCTCTCTCTCCCTCTCCCTCTCTCTCTCTCTCTCTCTCCCCCCCCCTCTCTCTCTCTCTCTCTCTCCCCCCCCTCTCTCTCTCTCCCCCCCCTCCCCCCCCCCCCTCTCTCCCCCCTCTCTCTCTCTCCCCCCCCCCCCCCTCTCTCTCTCTCTCTCTCTCTCCCCCCCCCCCTCTCTCTCTCTCTCTCTCTCTCTCCCCCCTCTCTCTCTCTCTCTCTCTCTCTCTCTCTCTCTCTCCCCCCCTCTCTCGGAACAGGAAGGTGGAGGACCTGCAGTTCAGCGTGGAGGAGGCCTGCATCACCAAGGGAGACCTGGAGGTAAAGATGGAACTCGTCTTTTCGGATTCAAATAGAAACTGTCAACATTCCAGCTCTGGGCGTCCTCCACGACTCATCTTGCCTGTCAGGTGGTCGTTTTATCTAGAATATTCTGGTTCACCCCCAGGGCCCTAAGTCTGATTCAGAGTTTTGTTTGCTTAGGTCAGTACCTGGCAAATGTTGAGGCGTGTATACTGACAGCTTCAGTTTGGCTTTCTATGTCTTCAACTCTCTGTCGGTTAACGCCAATTCAGCTTGTTTCCCATCATCACTGACTTGCTTCTTTGATGACTTGTAAACTGAGCTGTTGAACTCTGTTACAAGACTCTTAGCTGGTTGTTAACACTGTGCTACATGTCACCAGGTAGACTAGCGTGTTTGCTTGGTCTGATGAAGAAATGCTTTGTCCAACCGTTCATCAAGCTTTGCCGTGTTCCTGCTTTGTTTTTTCACCATCGTTCAGTCAGTCAGCTGTCAGTCATCACTTCCTCCTCTGTCAGTCATCACTTCCTCCTCTGTCCTCCATCACTTCCTCCTCTGTCAGTCATCACTTCCTCCTCTGTCAGTCATCATCACTTCCTCCTCTGTCAGTCATCACTTCCTCCTCTGTCCTCCATCACTTCCTCCTCTGTCATCCTTCATAAGACACCCTTTTCTTTCCCTGTCTCGTTTGATTCCATCCTGTAACTTGCTTTCTTTCGCTCTCATTTCTGATGTCCTGACCCCCAGTCCTATTCTTCCTCATCCTCCTAATTTGCCTTCTGTTCCCGAGCTCTCTTTCTATCCTTTCTCACCCTTAAAAAAAAAAAATCTCCATCCCCTCTCTTGTGGAAGAGGGGGACGTCTCGAGCCTTGTCTCTCCACTGACACTGGGAGCAGAGAAAGAAGGGATGAATGGTGATGTCAGAGGTCAGAGGTCGTAAGGCTGTCTGAAGCCTGGCCGTGTTTCTGAGAGCTGGGCGTGACCTTCACCAACAGTCCACCGCTCCTCAGAACACAGTACGCACCACAGATCAACAGAACCGTTGTCATAAAACACATAAAACGGTTCTAATTCGATATAGAAACCTTCAGAGCAGAACACCACCTGTCCTAATGTCCAGGTGGAGGATTTCGTGGTGGGGGTCGGAGGTTAGAATCCGTCCGCGGGGGTGGGGGGTGGTGCTTCCTGTCCGGGCCTCGCCTCTGACATCACAGTCCATCCCGTCCCTGTGTGTGGCATGAAGCCGGCATGTCGCCATGGCGTTGGTGTGTACTCTTCCTCGTCTTCCTCTCTCTTACTAACAGACGCAGACCAAACTGGAGCATGCCCTCATTAAGGAGCTCGAGCAGAACCTGCTCTTTGAAAAAACCAAAGCTGAGAAACTCCAGAGGGACTTAGAGGACACTAGGGTAAATGCCGGAATCTTCTGTACCAGATAACGCTCCCAACACGACAGGACTGGGTGACGTTAATATAAAGATGTTGATATGTCCATGATGCAGCATGTGTCACCGCTGTCACCCCTGTCACCCCCCACCGGGGGCGGGGGGTGACAGGGGTGAGGATTGTGGGGGCGGGGGGTGACAGGGGTGTGAGGATTGTGGGGGTGGGGGGTGACAGGGGTGTGAGGATTGTGGGGGCGGGGGGTGACAGGGGGGTGAGGATGTCACTGCTTGCGGCCAGGTCACCGACCTAATCACGGGTTATGTTTGATGATGTAGCTAAAGTCGTTCCACTGATCAGTAACCTGAAGGGTTTGCCCTGCCCTTAAAAATATGACTTTAGCAATCTCCATTTTAGTTGTAAAAGTGCAGCCAAATAACCTTTTACTGATTTGTGAATGACGTCACGTTTGCCTTTCCTATTGTTCCAGCGTTCCAAACGTTTACAGAAGCATTCTGTTAGATCTGTGTACTCAGCGCATCCCCAGATCTAAAGGGGTTGACTGGTCAGATTTGTTGGTCGGTGCTGGACGCGTCTGTGTTGGGGGGGTTTCCAGCGCTCTGACGGCCCCTCTCCTCTCCCTGCCAGGTGGCCACGGTGTCCGAGCGCTCCCGCATCATGGAGCTGGAGAGGGAGCTGGACGAGCTGCAGCTCAGACTGAGGTCCTCCCAGCAGACAGAGGGCGCTGTGTCCCTGTCCCAAGAGCAGCTCAGCCACCTCAAGGCCCAGGCCCAGGCCCAGGAGAAAAAGGTGAGGGGCGGGGGGGCTCTTCGCGTCAACCTCGGTATGAGCCAGAGGGTGCAGCCTTGGGCAAGGCCAATTTGTTCTAAGGCCTACCCAAAAACGAAAAAATCTCTGGAAAATTATACACCGGGTTCACATCGCAAAGTAAATAAGTAAAATAACTTCAAAGATGCCTGTCCATATTTTTCTAGGCCGACACAAAACAATGATTCTGGCTACGCCCCTGCTCTGAGTGTCTCTGTGGTAGAAAGTGCTGCAGTGGTTTCACAGCCACAGTGTTTTGAGTTCATTTGGAGCCCTTTCAGGTGGACTGGTTTGTTTTATTAGAGCTGGTGACTCATCCCAACCTCACTGAGAGCTGCTTTCATTCATTAGTATCACACAGCCCTCAGGCCTGGCCTGGAGACCTAGGTTTTGTGTGTGTTTGTGTGTGTGTAATGTGGTGTGTGTGTGTGGTGTGTGTGTGTGTGGTGTGTCCATGTGTGTGGTGTGTCCATGTGTGTGGTGTGTCCATGTGTGTGGTGTGTGGTGTGTGTCCCTGTGCGTGTAATGTGTGTGTGGTGTGTGTGGTGTGTGTGTGTGGTGT